>JAHTLZ010000181.1:366145-388773 GCA_023846285.1 Phrynocephalus versicolor
TTTTCTCAAAATGTTCCACTTCAGAATGGTGGTGGTGGGGAATCTCCCTCTTGGACTGGAGGAGACAGTGAAATGATGACCATTCCCTTATTTTCTGTAGAATTTCCAGTCCCACCCCCCACCCCCCACCCCACCCCCCACACAACCGCTCCAGACCCTCCGAGACTATGGGAGATACTGGAGGCTCCTGGAGGATGCAGTTTTTACCGCAGCAATAGCAGTGCGACCGGTGAAAATTTGCACCCTTTAACCCACCCCACCCCCGCCTTTTTGTGCCTCTTTCTGCTGTCCTACTTTAATAATCAATTTCTGGCATTTCGGTAACTGAACACTTCTACAAGCTGCAAATTACCTGGTACAGTGACCAATGGGAAAGGAAGTGAGAGACGAGAGAAAAACAAAGGAGTTACTATAAAGGTGCTCTGATACTAGGGATACACTGCCACGTTCTTAAACGTTCGCATGAACTCTTGCAGTAAAGTAGAAAGCTGACATGCCTGTAATCAACAAGCAAATCCCTTTATATATATATATGCGCATTTGGCAAGACGGGATGTACAGAAAGAAGTGTAATACACCCCTGCCATTAGGGCGTTAACTGTGCACCAAAAGTCACATGATCGCCCACGGTTTTAGTATGCATCAAAATATGATGCACAGTTAATAGCCATGCGACCCATGCCGATGGCCTCTCTTCCTTCCATTGTTTAGTTTAGAGGGCACTGTAAGCCATACTTTACTCAGGAGTTAGTTCCACTGGTGGAAAGGAAAATGGAACCAGCCACAACCAGTCCTCTCACTGAGTAGAGAGAGAATACCAAAGATCTGAAGCTGCGATTCCTCTTCTACTGAGCAGGATTGCTTCTCACAAACTGGAGGAGAGCGGTAAAAGCAAAGTGTACAGCTTATATACCGCCCCATAACGCTTGAAGCACTCTCCAGAAGGTTTACAAGTAATTATGCAAGCTACATATTGCCCATTGCTCCCCCCCCCAGCAAGTGGGATACTCATTTTACCAACCTTGGTATAGCTCATGACAAGAAACAAAATGTTCTCAATACACTGTGCAACCCTATCCTTTTATAGCTTGTAGCAAACATAAAGGCAGCTCCCCCCCCCACCTCCACCCAGCTCTCTGTGCCTGCCATCTCAAGACAAAAAGCAGCTGCCCCCTTCTTGTTATCTCTTCAGGTAGCTCCGGTTACAACCTAAGCCAGTGTTGGTGAATCTATGGAATTGGTGCCAAAGGTGGCACTTGGAGCCCTTTCTGTGGGCACCCGGCATCGCCCCTTCACAGCTACCTGTATTCAGGTTAAATTGCTGTATTGGCACTTTGTGAAAAATAAGTCGGTTCTGAATCTGTTTGGGCACTCGGTCTCTAAAAGGTTCGCCATCATTGGCCTAAGCCAACCCTCACACCAAAAACACGCCTTTCTACAGGAAAATTCACCAATAGTTACCTGCATTCTCAATGTAACAGATAAGAGATGGTATGAAGCTGTTGTAAGTGTGCAGTCTCTTTTTTACCTCACAAGGCACCCTCAAGCTTATCTGTTTGTTAAAGCAATAAATCTGTATTTTTCACCGAAGAACTTGCCAGCCACATTATTCCCCTGACCTCTGTGACACATCGAAAGGACAGAAGACTGAATGAACCTTGAGCTGGGTACCTGGGACTGAACCTCAGATTGTGAGCATGGCGCCACGACGCTCTTGGAAGATGTTGTTGGCTGCTTTATGTGTCTTCTTGTCCAGCACATAGTCGGATATGCTTCTGCTAATAACCATGGCTGGAAGAACGACATGGCGCCACAGCTGGTTCATGCACTGAAACCATTGCTAAGCTTTGGCAAACATCACAATTTCGCAGGAGGGTTAAATAACCTTTGGAGCCTCTCTTGCTCTGTTTCTATCCACTCCTTGCTCCCAGCTAGAGGAAGCAGAGGATTAGGAAGCAGAAAGAGACATTCTCTGTGTCAACGACCACCAGATTGTTGTGCCACACACACACACACACACAAGTGAGCCAACTACCACTTGGAGCCTTTGGCATGAAAGAACAGTATTTGAAAGAGACAGGCAGCCTGGGTTCAAATTTGTACATGACCCCTAAACTCCGCCGCAAATGGCTGCCAGCTCCGGAGCTTACAATTGTTTCCCCACCAGCTCCGGAGTTGGCAGGAAATTAAGTGCGACCACGCCCACCTAAGCGCGTCCCAGTGCACTTTTCATGTACCTGCTGTTGGAGGGTGAAAATCCCCAGATCCGGATATAATCTGGTGAGTGCCCGGCTCTCCTCGCTTCTGTTTGGTTTTTTTGCCTCCCGCCCCTTTAAGAGAAGGAAGAGAAGGAATCAGAACGACAGGGCAGCTTCAGAGGTGAGCCTGCATTTTTTCCTTTCTTTTTTTTCTCCCTCCCCTCACGCAGACAGGAGCAAGGAAGAGGGGTGGGGACGCAGGAAGACCAACGAACCCCCAAGATCCCTGGTCCGAATTTAAGTGGCCAGCGGATCTTAGGGGTCGTGTGAAAAGGCTACACATTATGATAACCACCGCTTTGGTGATCAAAATCATCATTGCCACCATGAGGGTGGGGGTGAGGTGGGGGGAACTCCTTCTGCTAGTTGGCTGAAGACTACACCACATGCTGACATCTGGCCCCATATGATCAGCTGGGGTGGGGTGGGTGTGCTAGTGTGCTTTTTTCTTTCTAGAGTTTGCCGGATGTAACAAGGGTGGCCAGGTTTCAAGCTTATGAGATCAGAACTTGGAAAATTTGCATTTTTCTGATTTCCCTAGGTTACGAATATAGCATATCCTGGAGTGTTTTTGTTTTTGTTTTGTTTTTTTGTTGTTTGTTGTTTGTGGAGCCTCCAAGTTCCATGAACGCTGGTCTGGTGCAAAAGATGGACTTTGAATTAAACATTTCACAGCTAGCTGTTGGTTCTCATAGTCCCTTACACCCCAAAACTCATTCCTGCTTTGTCCAAGCTTTCCTTCTTTCAGTATATCAGGCAAAATGCAAAGAAACAAAGCAAAGCAACACACACACACACACACACAAGGACAAAAACACCTGACACCTTAAAAATGAACCCATTATATTTTAATGTAAGCTTTTGTGGATCAAGTCTACATCGTTGGACGTGTTTCCATGAGTCCAATGAAGTGGACTTGATCCATAAAAGCGTATAGTTGTCCCCCTCCCTTTTGCGGTTCATATACTGCGGTCCCGGTATATCGCGGGTCCGCAGTATATAAAAAAAGGCCTCCTGGGGTAAGGAGGAAAGGCCTTCCCAGGCCCGTCAGAGGCCCCAAAAGTGCTTCCCCACAAACTGGAAGTGACTTTTGGTAAACCAGAAGTGACCTCCGGATCACTAGAAAGCACTTTTGGGGCCTCCGAGGGCCCGGGAAGCCCCTTGCAGGCCCGTTCGGGGCAGCACCAGGCCTGGGGTAAGTACAAGAGCCCCCAGAGAGCCCCCACTCCCAGTTTTGACCTGACCCAGCATCCACATATTGCGGATTTTCAATTATTGCGGGTTGGGTCAGGTCCCTAATCTCCACAATAAGCGGGGGTTTACTGTACTTTAAAATACAATGGTTCATCTTTAAGGTGCCAGATGTTTTTATCTTATTTCAGCAGCAGCCCTTACAGCAGAAGGTTGCCTCACCTTGTTTGTTGCTGCCAGTCACTATTATTCTATATCTAAAACTATGAATATGGAAATTCTGCACATCTAGTGATGATCACTCAATAGACCAACAGTAAAAGATCTGCTTCTCCTTGTTCTAGAAGGGACAAAGATCAGCCCTGCCATTTCTCTCTCTCTCTCTCTCTCTCTCTCTCTCTCTCTCTGGCTCGAAGGAAGAGGCTTAACTGGATACAGCTACCCATGGACGCCAATGCTGCCATTCCCGCCCACACAGCGACAGGGGGTTGCAGGGAGAGGCTGCTATAATCTGAGGTTTCTCCATTGATGAGCCCAGGGGGAAGAGGCTGGGTTTGTGAAAGGCAATGACTGTCCACAGAAGAGCCTCTGGCTGAGGCAACAGGGAGATGTCTGCAGGTGGTGCTTGCACGCAGGCACGCACATGCTCCAACGATGTCCTGCTAGCTTCCTAGAACTGCAGAGGAAAACCAAGACCTCCAGGCTTCCTTAGCCAAGAACTTTCTCTTTCATTCTCTGTCCATCAAGCTACATCCCTCTCCCATTCAAAAGCCATGCTCAGGAAAGTCCCTGCTGAAAACCCAAACCCAACTTTGGATAACAGATCAAACCAAACCCGTTTTCTTTTGACCTGCTGATCCCCTGCCCCTTGGCCTTGCATTAACCTATGGGACTGATTCATCTGGGTATATCATGCAGTTATAGAAATCTTTCATGCCAGCCACTAGCCCTGAGTCCATACTAGCTGATGCTACATCATCAGGACGCACTGTGAGATTCAACTTGTTAGCAGTGAAGTACTGTAATGTTTAAAATAACAGAGGAGGGGGAAGCTGGTGACAGGTGTGATTGGGCGTCTTGGCTTCTCTTGATACAGTGATACAGGGTAGCTTATTGCCTTCTGGTCATTTCCTTCTAAATCACTTCCCTTCTCCTTTGTCCACCATGGAAGGGTGCCTCCGTTTTGCCATTCAGAACACTTACACACTAAGAAGCTAATTTTGGATCTTTTGTACTCATCCTGAATGGAGCTGGTTTTGTTTGTTTGTTTGTAACAATGCATGCAAGTCTCTAAAGTTCACTTTACCAGGGCCATCCTTTACTAACAGGAGCATTTGAAAGGTACAGGGGAGAGGTCCTTCTCTATTGTTGCACTCAGAATTTGAACTCCTTCCCAAAGGAGGCCAGCCTGGCCCCCATCCTTGATGTCCTTCCAGAGGTAAGCAAAGACCTTTCTCTTCGGGCAAGCTTTCCCTCAGTGAGTGGTTGCCTAAGCCACTTTCCACTACTGTTTTGGGATGCAGAATTGTGCATCTTCATTGTGGAGGGGATGGTTGGGATAATATAAGTTGTGGTCCCGCAACATTTGAGGGGCTATGGATTCCTTATTCATGCAATGGGCCATCTTACTGATATACACTGGAAATAAAGGGGCCATGGGTATCCTTTGGAAGTCTGGCTGCACCACCTAGCCATCTCATTCACTGAATTCTTATAGGGCTTCAGGTGCCATTCAGCTTCTCTTGTAACCTCTGGTTGTTTCCCTACTGCTTGTTCCACATCTTTCTCCACTAAGGAGATAAAACAGTGGACTGTCGGTAAATAGCCATGTAACTACTCCCTGAACAAATAATTTCTCCCTGGAAAGGCCCAATATCAATGCAGCAAAAATTTATATAGAAATAATAAAAAACAAACTTGTTCGTTCATTAATTTACACTCATTCATTTGCCTTTTTTTTTTTTTACAAAGATGCCAACATTTTAGAATAATGACACACTTTCTCTATATTACAGAGCAACAAGTCACCCTGAGATTACTTGTTGTTTCATTAGGTTCTCTGAACACTCTGATGCCCCAAGGGACCCTCTTGGTGCTTTTCTGCTTGCCGATGAACTGGAGTTAATGAGTCTGCTGGGCTCTGGGGATGAAAACATAAACTGCTTTGGGACCACCACCACACTTCCCCCACAGCTACTCTTTCTGGCAATGTATGTTGCATTAATGGCTTTATAGCTCTTGTGTGTGTGTGTTGTTATTACAGTTGTGACCGACTCTTCGTGATGCCATGCCCATGGAGTTTTCTTGGCAGGAATACTGGAATGGTTTGCTGGATCCTACTCCAGGCGCCTATAGGTACTCCCTGGTGGTCTCCCATCCAAGTACTAACCAGGGCCGACCCTGCTTAGCTTCCCAAATCAAGCGAGATCGGATGTGCTCAGGGCATCTAGCTCTTGTCCATCTCACCAAACTCAATAGGGCAGCTGGCTCCAGGAAGAGCCTAACAGCTGGCCCCATGCTGCCCCGAGGTATCTCAGACAGACAGCTGTGAAGTGTTCCGCAAAACATAATGACTGATAGGGAAAGCGCGCCGCCATTCCTGCTGGAACTGTGCCTGCTCGATTCGCCCATCTCAGCAGAGATGTCATTCAGGGCCAAACGAAGAACGACTTGCGTGTGGCAGTCCCACGAGGTACAGGGAGTTGGCAGCAGTGATACAAATGCATGCACTGATGGAAGCAAACACCTCACACTTTCACTTCTGTGTACACTGGGACCATTGTATGTCAGACAGCGAAGAGGAAAGTGTCACTGCCGGCATCCTAGCAAGTGTCCCATCTCCCCAATTCCCCCGAGCCAGGACTGCTTGAGGTCACTACCTTCATAACAGACCAGGGCAATGTGTTCTGGGTTGAAAGGGTACTCGAGTCAATCAAAGACAGGGAACCGGGTCACTGGGAGGAAAGGGAAGGCCAGGAGCAGAAATACCGGCAACAGGAAGCCCCAGCCAGTGAACCGACTACAATTTCCCCAGGATGCTGGAAGAAAAAGAAAAGAGCTGAAAGACAACACCCAGCCAAGGGTCAATGAGCTGCCCCTCCGAACTGGAACTGCCACCCCTGCTTTTGGTGTGGGCCTATAATCCCTCCCTGGTGCGGCTGGCAAAGGGATGGATGTCAGGACTTGACCAGGGAGGGAAAAGAACCTGGACCGGTGGTAGAAACTGGACTTTTGGTCTCATAAGAAGAGCCATGCACGATCAGGCCAAAGGCCCATCTAGTCCAGCTTCCTGTATCTCACAGTGGCTCCAACAAATGCCTCTGGGAGTGCACGAGACTAGATATTTATTTCCTGATACCACTCCCCTGCATCTGGTCCTTGAAGTACCCTGGTTTTAAGCCTGGAGATTACACATCTCCATCATGGTTTATAACCTGTGATGGACTTTTCCTCCAGGAATCTGTTCAATCCCCTTTTGAAGGCATCCAGGCCAGATGTCATCAGCACACCCTGTGGCAGGGAGTTTCACAGACTAACAACATGCTGGGTAAAGAAGTGTTTTCTTTTGTCCATTCTCATTCATCCAACCCTCAATTTGAGTGGATGTCCCCTAGTTCTGGTATTTTGTGAGAGGGAGAAGAGCATCCCTCTTTCCACCTGACTCATGCCCTGCAAAATTTTGTACGTCTCAATGATACCGTGCCCCCCAGGTGCCTTTTTTCCAGACTAATGAGCCCCAAATGTTTTAGCCTTTCCTCATAAGGGAGGTCCAACAGCCCAGTAATCATTTTAGTTGCTCTTCTGCACCTTTTCCAGTTTCACAATGTGTTTTTTGAGATGCGGTGACCAGAAATCTACGCAATACTCCAGGTGTGGCCTTATAGTACTATCGTTTTGTACAATGGCTCTAACTGACAAAGGAAATATAGGAAACTATCACAAAAGGGGTTCCTTGTGCTGTACAGTATTTATTTATTTATTTATTTATTTATTTATTTATTTATTTATTTATTTATTTATTTATTTATTTATTTGACTTTTATACCGCCCATCTAGACCGAGGGCTACTCTGGGCGGTTTACAACATGTAACAACAAACAAAGGAATACAATTTAAAAACCAAGATACAAGGTACAAAATAAAATAAAATATACATAAATCAACAACAAAAACTAAAATGAAGCTAAAATGAAGCTTAAAATGGCAAGAGATTTGATAAAATGGTTTAAAAATAGTGCCTAAGTGTTTAAAGAATCAGGGAATGCCATTCTATAGAACCAGGTCTTCAATAGCTTTTTAAAAATTTGAAGCGAGGGTGCCAGCCGAATTTCAGGGGGTAGATGGTTCCATAATTGGGCCACCGAGAAGGCCCTACTCCTTGTTACAACTTTCCGGGCCTCCCTCGGGGTTGGGACTCCTAGGTGTCCTGCCTGGCTGGCACGGGTGATCCTGGCAGTTCTTCTTGGGAGGAGCCGCTCTGTCAGATACTGTCAGATTTCTTTCCCCTGCCCCCATTTTAATAAATCCCATTGTTGTTGGAGCCTCTGTGGTGTCTTCGATTGAAGGAGCTCCCACCCAAGGTGCCATGCCTGGTGGAGCCCACGCAGGGTTCAGGCACTTCAGGCCCTGAGGTGGAATCTAGCTCTCCTGGAGCCTCCAAATGGCTATGACTCCTTTCTCATCATCTCGATCTTTGGAAGGCTGCCATGTTTTGTACTGCTGTTTCCCCGCTGGCCCCCTATTCAAACAAGATGAAATGCCTCTTTTGTTTCTTAATTATTGACAGTAAGAGATGTAACTTAATAAAGGTTAGTATATAGCCAGGGGCATAGCGTGGGGAGGGCAAGGGGGCGGGGTGCCCCGGGCGCAGCAATTAGGGGGCACCAAATTGCCTACCGACACCTCTGCCGCTGCCCCCCACCCGCCATCCAGATTATATTCTGCAATGGGGTGTGTGCAAAAACTGACTGTTGCCCCAGGCTCTTGAAGCCCTAGCTATGCCTCTGTATATAGCTTTGGATTTTTCACCCTTCCCTTGCACCCCACGATTAAGATCTGTATACACTGTCGTTCTCTGTTCAGGCTTAGACTGCAGATCCTCCTTGCGAGCACTCATAAGCAAAGGATGTTGGGGGGGGCACCTCTCCTTATTGTGTGCCCTTGATATTCAAAGATAGCCTGTCTCAGTAGACGGAGGCTCTCCTTCGTTGGCTATTCTGGCTAATTGCCATGGCCAAAGCCTTCCTGAATTTCCTGTGTCTCGCTCCTTCCCATTTAAAGCCTTCTGTCCAATGGCCCTCCTCGCTGCAGGCTGCTAGATACAGATGAACTCACTTCTGGCCAGGCTGGAGTTTGAGAAATGCTTGCCATCTGCAGAATGGAGGGCCCCAGTGCTGATCAGTGGAAAACAGCCCGGGCCAGCACAAGGAATTGATTAGCTGCCGGAAATTACAACCCCCGGCACAAGATGTGTCAGGAGCAGTGCAAGGGACTAGATTTGCCCCCACCCCACCCCCGCCGCCTGTCAAGATCGTTTTACATCGAATTTCTCCTCCTGCCTTCGAGAGGAGGCGGAAAACCTCTGGCGTCTGACACCGAGCCCCCCCCAAAAAGCGTAGGAGGCTTCCATACACCAGGGACAAAAGTTGGAACAAAACCGGGAAGGGTGGGGAAGAAAGAAAGAAAGAAAGAAAGAAAGAAAGAAAGAAAGACAGACAGACAGACAGACAGACAGACAGACAGACAGACACAGGGAGGGGGGTTCCCAAAAGTTCCCAAAGTTTGGGTGACACCAGGTTTTTTGAGGGGGTTTTGTGGCATGCCCCTGTGGAGTAGATGCTAGGATAGAGGGAGGCCAAATTCTTCAGCACTTGTGCTGCCTGCCCTCCTAACCCAGCCAAGCCTCCTTCCTCTGTCTCTCTCTCCCCCTCCCCCACAACCGCTGGCAAACTTGCATTACTCAGCTCACATGGAATCTGTTTCTCCATTTGTCTCTGGCACATTTGTGTATCATGGGGGAATTCATCCCGTGTTTGCCAAGCACTGAAGTCAATAAGCTCAAGATGTGAAGTGGTCCCAGCTGCCTGCCAAAAAAGATCCTCTCCTGGCCATGCTCCCACCCCCACCCCCACCCCCCTGTTTCCTGGCCACACACTGTAGTCTATAAGGGAGTGATCTGTGATCTCAGGCCAGCAGAGAGCCCTCGAAAGAGTTCGGGAGGCTGCGGCGGCTGCATTAAATGGAGTGGAACTGGCGTAACCCCAGGCTAACAAAAAAGAAAAGAAAAACTGCCCTCCAAGAGATTGCAGTGAGTTTTCATTTTTTTGGGAAAAGGAAAAGAAAAGGGAGAGGCGCTGCAGGACTCAGGAAACTTGAGGATCCTGCCCACGGCGCAGTGGTTAAATCCCTGTACTGCAGGTAATACTGTGCTCATGACCTGGGGTTCAATCCCCAGTAGCAGGCTCATGGTTGAACAAACAAGAGGAGCTGGAACTCCTAATACAGCAAAATAAGTATGACATAATTGGCACCACTGAAACATGGTGGGATGAGATGTATGATATGTAGTCATTGGAGGGTATAACACAGGGGTCCTCAACCTAAGGCCCCGGGGCCGGATGCGGCCCCTCAAGGTCATGAATCCGGCCCCCAGGACCAATTGCAACCCCCCCACCTACCCCTGTTTTGTGAGCAAGCCAGCCTCCGTAGCTGCTTCTATTGCTGAGACAGTTCAAAGCAGTGGGCTATGTCACTTCTCCCACTCCCCCCAACTACTGCCCAGATGATCAGCATGCTGGCTAGTGGGGCATTTAGAGTGGGAGGGCTATGGCAAGGTCCCCCGCTCCCCACACCCACTGGGGTCCGGCCCCCAGTGGTGCCTGGGGCATGGTGGACCGGCCCGTTGTTTGAAAACTTTGAGGACCCCTGGTATAACATGTTTCAAAGGAACAGGCCTAGTAAGAAAGGAGGAGGTATTGCTTTATATATTAAGGACATTTATACTGCTGAAGAAATACAAGATAAACAGCAGAGGAAACATGTTGAGAGTATTTGGGTGAAAATCAGGGGTGAAAAAACTAGGAGGGATGTCACTGTGGGGGTATATTATAGACCCCCAAGCCAGCCGGATGATTGGGATGATGCCTTCTGTGAGCAGATGGCCACACAGTCAAAAGGGAGAGATGTAGTACTAATGGGAGATTTTAACTATCCTGATATATGCTGGCAGTCCAACTCAGCTAAGAATGCAAGGTCTAACAAATTCCTTTACTGCCCTTGCAGACAATTTCATGGTCCAGAAAGTAGAGGAGGCAACAAGAGGCAAAACCATTTTAGATCTGGTCTTAACCAATAAGGAGGACCTTGTAAATGTAGTCAAAGTGGTGGGATCATTAGGTGAAAGTGACCATGCCCTCTTGGAATTTGTTATACAGTTGGAAGGAGAAGCTAAGCATAGTCAGACTAGAATCCTGGACTTTAAGAAAGCCAATTTTTGTAAACTTAGGGAATTATTGGCTGTGATTCCACGGACCGACACACTGAAAGAGAAGGGAGTCCAAGATGACAGATGACAGATAGTAGCACCACCTCAGAAAGGTCCCTCCCAGCCACACCTACTAGAGGCAACATGCAAGTTTGCAATAGCTCCAACAACCTAAACTGCCAAGATATCCAGCAGTTCATTGCACTCCTTTCAGTCCTTCCCTGCATGCCTTTTCCCCCAAGGCTCCCTGTTTGGAGCATGCTTGCTTTTTGGACTACAAACCCCCCAGAATTGCAATCAACACAGCTGATCATCATAGTGGTGATATCCTGTGCCTTTTGGTCTTAGAAACGAATGACTCCCATCTCTGTCTGATATGGAAGCAACAGTGGTTATCTTGACTCAGCTGTCAAGATAACCATCCCTGCTGGCTGTAGCTGCAGAATTTTAACCTTTTTGTCTTTCCTCCCCTTTTCTTTTTCTTGTATCCTTGATCTGAAGTCTTCAGGCATAGGGTATAAGAAGAGCCCTAAATCTTATTACAGAATCCACTTGTGCTGGCTTCTATGCATGGGATAGATAAGCTGATAGCTGTTACAGATGAGTCCAGTGGTTCTTACTCGGGGATCCCTGATGTTCTTGGACCACCAGCCGGTCACTCTCCTACTCTGTGCTAAGTATCATATTAAGGACATAAGAACAGCCTTGCAGGAACAGGCCACAGGCCATCCAGTCCAGCATTCTGTCTCACACACTGGCTCACCATTTGCTTCAGGGTATTCCCAAGCAGATGTCTTCACCTGCTTACGATTCCCTGCAAATGACATTGAGAGATATCCTGCCTATCTCTTCAACCCAGAGGTTGTCCTTAGGCACCCATAATGATAGTCATTGATACCCTAGTTCTCCACTAACTTGTCTAATCCTTTCTTAAAGATGTCAAGGCTGACAGCTGTCACCACTTCTTCTGACAGGGAGTTCCACAGACCAGCAGTGACCCTCTGGGTGAAAAAGTACTTTCTTTTATTTGTCTGAGATCTAGCACCCAAAAGTTTCATGGAGTGCCCCCTAGTTCTAGTGTTGTACGATAGGGAAAACAGCTTTTCCTTATCTACTTTGTCTACACCGTGTATGATTTTATAAACTTCAATCAGGTCACCTCTTAGGTGGTCACCAAATGCCTTTCTAAAAAGCAGAGTCTTAATGGGTTTTTTTTGAAGGTCAGCAGGAACTGTAGGCTAGGCGCAGCTCTAATACCATGTAGATGAGCCTTGCATCTGGAAACAGCCAAAGTCACTTTCCATTTGCAAGGCCAACTCTGAATTTCGTTCAGAACAAGAAAAAGAAAAACGGGGGGAGGGGACAGAGTTTGGGATGGGAATTGGTGCCCCCCCCCGTGTTTTTCAACTGGCAGTGCCAGATATTCTTTCTCAGCATGGCTTCTGATTGGTAGCAGTTGCATGTCTGAGAGCGACTTATTACATCAGTAGCATGCTTGGGAAATTTATTTATTTACTTATTGTATTTGTATCCCACCCTACTGGCCTAAAAGGCCCCTCTGGGCAGCTAACAGCGACGATAATATATAAGAATACAATAAACTACCGTAACAACCAAAAGAAAAGAAACCTAGTCGGCACAATTGATAAAGTAATACAATCCATATATATGAATGCTAGGGAATGCAGGAGGGGAACCAAATCATTTCCATGTTCATCAAAGGGCCTGGAAACGACTATAAACAAACTTGGCTTGAGACAGAATGGGAAGTTTTAAGATGTTTATCTTCACTGCAGGCTGGGCAAGGAGGTCGCAGACTCCTTTCGCAGAGCCAACAAAAGCAGCCGAGAAGCACGATCCCATTTTATTATCACGACCTCTTGGACTCACAGAAGCTGCGCCCGGAACTTGCATTTCCGGGCCTTGTTTCAGCCGGGATTCCACTGGGCTCCCAAGCAGCCAATGGAGAACTTTGTGGAACCGAGTGCCCAGCCGTGAGGATGACTCTCTACCACTGACAACTCGGCCACGAATCCGGGACTGACACACTTCTAGAAGCACCTTTGAGGCAGGGAGGCGTTCGAGCCACGGCTATCACACAGTACACCAACCAAGAGGTGTGGCTGTTGAAGAAATGCTGTAGTGCCGTGGTTGGCAACAGACCACGTTGCTCAGTGTAGGAAGCCACAAAAAGATTCGGCCTGTTTGAGCCCGTGGAACCTGAGAACGAGCTGGCTCCTCAAATCCTCACTGATTCAGTGCAAGACTAAGTGACAGGAGTCCAGCCCTTGTGAAGTACAGCAGGTAGGGTTGGAAACCACGTTTGACACCTTAAACGTAAAGGTCTCAGAATATAGCAACTGTGGATTTGAACTGCTGCTACCTCACGGTTTACAGTAGCGTTTCTCAAACTGCTGGCTTGGGCTGGGGCCATCAGCCCACTTTCTGATGGACCTCAATCCTTCAGCCTGCCCGGTAACTCCTTGCCTTACCACCTTACTGACAGGGCTGTACTATAGGTTTTTTTTTAATTGAAGTGTAGCAGTAAAAAGCAAAGCAAAGTGTTCTGCTTATATATCACCCCATACCACTTCAAGTAGTCTCTGGGTGGTTTACAGTTTAATTACACTATGCAGGCTACAAATTGCCCCCCCCCCAGCAAGTTGGGTACTCATTTTACTGACCTTGGAAGGATGGAAGGCTGAGTCAACCATGAACCTGTTACCTGGGATTGAACCCCAGGTCGTGAGCAGTTTTACCTGCAGTACAGGCATTTAACCACTGTGCCATGGGGCAGTAGTTGAAAGCAGCAGCCTCTGCTGTGTGTCGGTGTGTGTGGGACCCAGGTCGTAGGGTGGCTGAGTCTCAGGGTTTGATCTGAGGTCTTGAGGAACTGAGATGTAGTAGGCAGACAAATTTAACAGCAAGCAGCGGTACAGGAAAGGAATGTTGGGTTTTATTGTAGCTGGTATGTTTCAATCTGATGCACATGTAGACAAATTAGTTTGCAGTTGTTATGCAGGGTTCCACCTATCTCTTGTGAGACCACAAATAACCTGATCCACAGTCTCAGATGTTCTTGCCTTTGAAACCTCAGTGAACACACAGATACTGATGGTGTGAATGCGATTCCTTCAGGCTGCAGCAATGACCACCTTTTCCACCTAAAAATAATAATAATCTGGCTTTGGCCAACAGAACTTGGATCAGCACACAGCCTGCTCTCCCTCAATCTCCCTCCCTCCCCCTTCATATGTGTGTGTCTCTCTCTCTCTGTGTGTGTGTGTGTGTGTGTGAGAGAGAGAGAGAGAGAGAGAGAGAGATGAGCAAAGACGGCCAAATAATAGAGAATTTCAAGTATGGTGCAAGAGTAAGGAAGGGTTTTTTTGGGGGGGGAGGTCCAATAAATTTGAACAAGTGTCATGGAGAAATATTATCCTTTTTCCTCTTAGAACAACAACAGCTGCGGATTGAGGGAAAAGTGGGTGGGGAGAAAGATTGGCTGTTGGTGGAGGAAGTAAATGAAAAAAAAAAGCAGCTGGACGGTAGGTGGGGGAAGAAATTTGGAAATTGTGGATGGAGTGCAAGTGGGAAAGGAGAAGTAGCCTAGAAAGGGGTGGAGATGAGTCAGAGCACTCTAAGAGGAATTGCAGTGGTGGTGGTGAAAATACTTACAAATATTTTCCAGTGGTAGACCCTAGACCTGCACGTTTTGTCTGAAATGTTTTGCGAGACAAACCTTCTCCTTCTGAGACAGAGGAAGGATGAACTATTGAACTCTTTGGTACAAAAAAACTTGCCGTGGGAAAGAATTTAGTGATTTCCAAATATGGATTAAATACAAAGACAAAATGGTGTCCTCAACTGTCAGCTGATTCTTCCAAACTCCACCTCCATGGACCTCAACTTTGTAACTGCCTCTGCTCCTGTACCAATCACGTTGTGACTAGAGGGCCTCTGTCTCTTCTGGTTTCTGGTGATGGGACTTGGGAGTAGATTGTCAACACCACTGAGTAGGGTAGTGATGAATTCTTACAGAATTAGCCACCCTCATTCAGGCAACCTTTGGATAAATTGCTTCTCCCCGTGGGGTTCCCTTGTCTTTATCAGCAGAAGGAGTCAAAAAGTAGAGTTTTTTTTTAACATTTGGAAATCTCACTGGAGGTAAGACGTTTTTGGAGGTTTTTTTACACAGTTCATACATTACGTCTGTACAAAATTCATTTGCTCTCTGTGAAATCATGTACGCAGAACACCTGCAGAAGGATCAGGGCAGGTGATCAAAAAAAGATGGAAACAACCCATCTGATGTTTCTAAGTGTTGAATGTCCATGCAACAAGGCAGCAACTATCATAATTTTGTGTAACCATCAATCCTAAACTTCTACCACATAAGAAAACAAGCAAAGATTTATATTTCCCCCCTTGACTTCAAGGCAAGAGGCTTTATATAAACCAATATACAGTACCTGGGTGGGGGGGAACAGTATTGTTTTTGTTGTCGTTTTGCAAGCTTAGTTCTGCCATATTTACTCTTGCACTGAAACACAAATAGCTTCTAGATCAGTAGATCTCGACCTTAGGCTCACCAGATGTTCTGGACCAACTCCCAGATGCTCTGGCCGGTATAAGGACATGTGGAAGTTGAATCTCCAAAACATCTGGACGACTAAAGGTTAAGGACTGCTGCTCTAGATGGAAACCTGTTCCTCTGTAATGCTTCAGAGAGGCTGCATTTTTCCCATACTCATTCCTGATGCCTGCATGACACTGTACTGTTAATCCATTTTCAAAGGGTTACCTCCTTCTAGTGTCTAGCACTTTGCAAATCCCTTCTGTAAGAAGGCCAGGTGGCCTTCCATCTGACATTAGAGCTCCTCAGTTTGGGTTGTCTCTCAGCAATTTTGCACAGGTTGCTTTTGTTTAAATTAACTGGGAGAAGAAGACACTCTGCTTCCAACGCAACTGTTAGCAAAGGATAGCAACTTTGGGCTACACAAGCCATGTGTACAACTGCAGCAAGCAAGCAGCAGTCATCGCTACTAGAGAGTAAGCTCCGTTGGACACAGAGGAAGTAAACATACACAACCTTGCACTGCTGTTGTAGCAGAACAATTTACACACTTTGTTTTATTACTCACCAATAGATATGGGAACAAATAAAAATGGCAATTCATCATGATTTGTGATTCATTGTGGTTGACGAATCAACAAATCGACAAACCGATGAATTTCTAGTATAAACTGCTGACCTGATGAGTCAATTTGTCTCCACTTTAAAATACTATAAAATGGCCCCCAAGGCACCTAGAGACACCATGTTTGGAAGGAAGCATCCCCTGATTGTCCTTTACAAGCTCATAAATATTGTTGAGTATTGGGATGCACAGCTATGAGCTATGGACCCCCAAAAGCCCCCTCCCCAGGAAAGTCCCCCCCCAGGCATCTAGAGAAACCAAACTTCCAACCTTGGAAGGATGGAAGGCTGAGTCAACCATGAGCTGGCTACCGGGGATTGAACTCTAGGTCATGAGCACAGTTTTACCTGTAGTACAGGCATCTAACCACTGCGACATGAGGCATCTGGGAAGAACTTTCCTGGGGAGCCCTATTTTGGGGTGCATGACTCAGACATCAAAAAACTAATCGCCAAACATGGAGGGATTCTAGAATAGAGACAGAAGAAGCTTCTGTCCAAATTTAGTGTCACTAGGTGCCTTGGGGCTATTCTATGGACCAATGAATTGACAAATCAAAAATCTCTAAAGTTAATTGATGCATATTTCTCAGGGGACTTTATGATGAATACAAATTGACACATTTTTGTGAAAACATGATTCATTTTTCAGTTTGTCTCCATCTTGACGTCTGACATGGTGAATTAATTAAAAGCCAGTGTGGTCTAATGGACATCATGTCGGTGTAGGACTCAGAAGTTCAAAACCTTGCTTGAAGAAGGGAACTCGTGGGGGGGGGCAATGGAAAATCATGACCTGGACATCCCACAAATGCTACTGGGGTCGCCATTAGGCGGAAGCCACCTGATGGCATGTAGCAACAAATGAATTAATGACTTCCAGTTTCCTATCATTAACAGCCTTGTTTTGGAAACAAAATGCTATGGGTTTCCTTTATACACACCTAACAACTGTGGCTAGACATGGATTCAGAGAGATGGAAAGCAAATCATAATCTCATGCAAACGGAGCCTTAAATGCACAAATGGTAGCAATTCTGCAATACTTTAAGTTAAGGTAATTTATTGCTCCTGATTTTTTTATAGCATTGTTTTTAACAGACATTTTGTTCTGATTCTTCCTTTTCAAGTTCTTTCTTGCATTTTATAGCCCCGGGACTAAATTTATTCTTCTTTCACATGAACAAATTCCACAGATGTTGACTGAGCCCTTAAGAGTGCCAAAGCTCCAGCCGGGAAATCAGACAAGGCGATCCCTTCAAATTTTGTGAATCAAAAATCCACCGTTGTTCTCCCCTCACCCACTTTGACCAATTTGGAGCCATCTCATAAATTTGAACAGCATGGGAAACAGCTGAACCATTCAAAAAATTAGATGTCTATCCAAACAGAGAAGTACTATTTACAGAAACTGACAGCCGGAGTTGAAACAAAGAGGAGCTTCAAACTAAGAGCTCTGGATGTCGTACGATGATTGGTGGTATAACTTAATTAAAAACGTACAGCGATCCCCATGAACTTCAGCCTGCTTCCAATAATTTGCTCCATTGCTAAGTTGTGCTTTGTACCATACAAATCGATAATTTGACATTATTAATCTACTCGCTGATGGCTACTTTAAGAGCCTGATTTGAATAAGACTACTGGACTCCTATTCAAATATTTAAAATATAGAGCCCATTTAAAATATTGGACTCTATTTTACATGCTATGGCACCCCACTGCCCCCCAAAACACGAACAGTGTTGCTCTGCATATGTGTGTGTCATTTCCCCCCAGGGCTTTCACATCCATGTGAGTGGTTTTGAGGCAATCTTTTACTAGATACTTGAACTTAGATACTGATGTATACAAGCTCCTATTTTGAAAAGATCAAAAGAGAGAGCCAAATGAATGCAAATATATTCACTAGGAGCTATGCATGTCATTTGCTGCAAAAGTCTGGTCTGCAGAGAAGAAACAGAATGGGCTCCTCCAAAACAAACATGACTAAAATTAGCAGCTTGCCCTCTCTCATCTCTGCCAGCTTCTCTGCATTTTTCACAGGCAGAAATAAAGGCAAACGACACCAGGCAAACATTTTTCCCAGGCTCATCTTTTCCACTACTAAGCTGAAGATGCCAAAGGAAAAAGGGTACAAACATCCGAGAGCATCTGAATCTGGGAGGTAGACCATAACCACTCATCTTCATCATGCGTATGGGTCCCTATTATGTCTCATCAAGTTGTTTCTGGCCTACAGTGACACTAAGGCGGTTACTTCACATCCATCTTTGTTCCGCGACTACTTTTGTACTGTGACAGCACTGGCCGCAATCATGTGGTCTTGTCCCTGTTTCAGTGTTCCCATGGTCGTGATAACTTGTCTAGTGACAAGTGTTACCTCACTTGTACCATGACAAACACTGAATTTGTCTAGCTTCCTTTTCCCTTTTTTGAGGGGCTTAAAAAATTCTTTTTCGATATTTGACTTGGGAAAAGTAAAAAAAAACCAAACAAACCATGGACACAGTTTTCCTAGAGAAACAAATGTCTTGTTGCGTGACAGTCGTTACTACACAGTGTCTTGTCTCGGAACAGAAAGCGGGAACAAAGAGTGGCAAGGGAAAACCCTACCTCAGCACCAGGTACAGTATTGTCGCGCTTAGCACCCGTTCCAGGGGCGTGGTCGAGACACATTCCAGTAGTTGCGCAATGGACATAGAGTAACCGCCTAACAGAGTTTTCAAGTTACGTGAGAAGTCCAAGAAGTGGTTGTCCATTGCCACACCCACCCAGGTCATTTCCCATGTGGATTCAAACTCTGTTTGCCTGAATCAATGTCTAACATTCTATCCACAACCTCAAGCCTTTTTCATTAAGGAAGGTAGCGTGGGTCTAATATTTTCTCCTTATGTTTGTTCAACTATGGACACCTGAAAGGCAGCCTTAAATGTTCTGATTCACTTGTAGACTTTTCCCCATTCTGCAAAGCCATGCTACAAAGGCATGTGCTGAGACCTGGATGCACTTAAAGTCAACAGATGGATTACTTCGTTAATCAGCTTATTGGCTGTTGTCAGTTCTAAAACTGTTAAGACATTGTTCACAGGGACATCGAACAGCAGATAATTGAAATTCAGTGACCACAAGGACGGTCAAATGAAGTTTATATCATAATCCCCACTATCCCGATAGCAGGGGATATATTATTTGAGGCATTCTTATCCAGACATTGCGTACCTTACCCTGAGATAATAGCCACAACAATACAGCTCAAATGACAGGAGTGGGAGAACTTCCATGCAGTAATAAAAGCAGCAAGAAACAAGAGAACAAGGGTAGCGGGGAATAGTTTGCTACTCCCCCCACCCACTATTTCATTTCATTTCATTTCATTTTATTTTATTTTATTTTATTTACGGCCAATGGCCAAAATAGACAGATATAGCAACAAAATACATAGCATCAATGTGTATTCCATGACAGTATTTCAATTAGTACATAAAATTGGTAGATAAAATTGGTAGATAAAAAGTATGGGTTAAAATTTTAATTAATACATAAAATTGGTTGATAAAATTGGTAGATAAAAGTACGGGTTAAAATGTAGCAGCCATTAAGACATGAGTATTATATTTCTTTATCTCCATTTATAATGATTTATATTGGTACATATTGTGTGCGAGAGGTGAGTTATTTGTTTTATAATGAAGCATAATATCTGTCATGGACCTTTCCCTGTATTTCATAGTTCGGTCCCCTTGCTTCTAAATTTCCATTCTTTTTTATTATTATTATAACATTCCATTTTATTATTGTTGTTGTTGTTTACGTATCTGTTTTTAATCCCACCCATGCACTCCCTACAGCAAGTAAATCAGGCATGTCCAAACTTCAGCCCTCCTGATGTGGCACAGTGGTTAAATGCCTGTACTGCAGGTAAATCTGTGCTCACAACCTGGGTTCAATCCCTGGTAGCAGGCTCAAGGTTCACTCAGCCTTCCATCCTTCCGAGGTCGGTAAAATGAGTACCCAGCTTTCTGGGGGGGGGGGCAATGTGTAGCCTGCACACTGTAATTAAAATTGCAAACTGCCCAGAGACTACTTGTAGTGGTATGGGACAGTATATAAGCAGAACACTTTTGGATCACAACTCCCAGAATTCTAAGCTTAGATTGCCAATGGCAAAGGACTGTGGGAGTTGCCTTCCAAAACAGCTGGAGGGCCAAAGTTTGGACATGCCTGAAGTAAATATATCCAAAACTCCTACCAAAGTCTGTTGGAGAAAGTCATAGGCATATTACATATCTGCTATTGAATCCAATAATCTTCTATATGCATCTCTGGGAGTCCCTTATTATTTGTTCTATTCATATACAATAGAAGGATGCCACTCTGTTGAAAAATTATCCAACTGTCTTATCCCTTTAGCTTTATATAATTTACTCGTTAGTTTTCCCTGCAGTGCAATTTGCCATACTTGAGAAAACTACAATGCAATTGTTGCTCCCTACATATCTTTCCACCCTTTGGCTATTAGCTGTTTAGATCCCCATTCTTACTTCTCATACCCAATGCTCCTCTTTTGCTGACGGATCTCTTTAACTTCTGCAGTAGCTTTTTTGAACAATGGAAAGTCTTATCTTACCCCTAAACCTTCTATTAGACAAGGCCGGAGTACTAGATATCTTCATTTATTACAAACACCACAAAAATGCAGAGCTTATTCACTGGTCAGATATAATGTAATGCCTTCAGCACTATTAGCAGGTAGGTTCCAAGGTACTCCGTATAACAAGGGGAATTGCTCATGCGATTTGGGAGGAATTGAGTCTCTTGCACATACGGTATGTGTTTGTATTGCCCTCGCTACTCTGTACCCCGCATGCAATACCTGGGCCCAATATTGTCTAAGGTGAAAAGATGGCCAGATGTAGAAATACAGTAATGTGATTCATGTTAAATGACCTAGTGGAAGACAGGGTGAAGAAAGTAGCGGGTTTTATGGCATACATAGTGAACCATGTTGAAACACCACAGTCTGTATCAATACTCCCACTCTGAGCTATGTTTGACTGTCAGTTACAATTATTGCCTTAGTTATTTCTAGAAAACTTAAATTGTTGCTGAATGTATTTTGTACATGTGTTTTATTTAGGCCATTAAAGGTTTTTGATTGGTTGGTTGGTTGAACAATGGAACACAATGCCTTTCCACATCAACCTTTAATAATCCCTTGCTCTACAGTCCTACCAGGGATTTACTTTGTGCATAAATCCTCCCTTTTGCTGCCAAACTTAATGTTCTGGGCCAATGGAACTAATCAGATGCTGCTGCATGGCCTGCCTTGCATGTCTCCTTGAACAAATTTCCCAAACTGCACAAAAGCAAAGTGTTCTGCTTATATACCGCCCCATACCACTTTTAGTAGTCTCTGGGCGGTTTACAATTTTAATTACAGTGTGCAGGCTACACATTGCCCCCCCCCAGCAAGCTGGGTACTCATTTCAGTTACAGTTATGAGGTCTAGATTCTGCACAGAGCTAACATACCTCTCTTGCTGGGTACAGTCCTTGGTGCTATCACAGCAGTATGTCATTATGTTGGCATGTTGTTTACAGCCACCCACAAACTGTGGCTCCTTGAAGCCAAAACTGAACACACACACACACACACACACACACCATTGCTGGACAGTAAAGCAAGGGTCATTCTCTGGTACAACAGGACAGGAAACATCTTTCATTTTGCTCTCCATGCACATGGGGTATGCTAGAGTGTAATTGTTGTTGTGTGGTCTCGCCCCCGCCAGCATGGCAGCACATTGTGGGATACAAGAGCCCTGACAGGACACAGATGTCAGGGCTAGCACATGGTGGGGTACGGCCCCACTAGAAAATCTCACACACCTTTATTGCATTGCTGTTTTAGGTTGGCTCTTTTTAATATTACACATTGTGTAATATTAGGCTGGAGGATAAAATTCTTGCTAGAATTAAAAAGACAAACCCAAGATTATTCAGCAGAGTCATCTTTGGTAGGTTGGACTTAGCAGGGCATTGGTGTGGGTTTTTGAGGATAAGAACCCTGATATTAGAAATTTATTTATTGTAAGTACAGTGGAACCTTGACTTACGTCATTAATCCGTTCCGGAGGTCTAGACATAAGTCAAACATGCCTTAAGTCAAATGAACTTTTCCCATAGAAAGTAATGGGAAAGTGGATTAATCCATTCCAGACGATGAAAAAGACCCCCGAAAACAATAATTTAACACAAATTTGACTGGGATAGGAGATTCCTTCCGGGGATGTAAATGAAATGTCTCTTCAAAGAGGAGGAGGCAGTGGAATTATAGTCCACAAGTTATACGCCTCCACTTTTTAATGTTCATAGCAACAATGTCTAACATTTAAGTTTTACTGATTTTTAACCTGACGTTCCAAGTTCTGAACAACCCTATGCTTACCATTAGAGTCCCATAACTGTACAGTTTCCCCAACTAAAATGCTTCCATT
>JAHTLZ010000181.1:389273-426296 GCA_023846285.1 Phrynocephalus versicolor
CAGAGAGAGAAAGAGAGGCTCTCTTGGCAGCTTTTGATACCATCCTTCTGGGCTGGTTCCGTGTCTTCAACTGTCCTTCAGTGGTTCTGCCTCTACCCACCCAGGAGGTTCCAGGTAGGTATCCTCGATGGTTCTATCCAGGCTCCAGAAATTGTGCTATGGGAGGCTAAGGCTGCTTCATATTATCTATACAAAGCCATTGATAATGGTTGTCGGGATATTTCAAACAAAGATTAAAATCCTTTTGTCTCAAAGTTATGCTGGCGTGAGCCAGATCTAGTGCCAGAAATGATTAATTTAAACCAAAGGAAATTTTCCTTAACCCCCTCCTTTCTTCAGGTTTTGGGGTAAGATTTGGGACCGAGGGCAGCAGGCTCTAGATGGGTGGTATAAAAGTCAAATAAATAAATAAATAAATAAATAAATAAGTTTGTCTTAATTATTTCCAGTACCAGAGAAGGTTTCAAATACCAGACTGATTCAACTTTACACAAGCAGGAGTCTGCCCACAGTGTCATCAGTATGCTGATAACCTCCACCTTTGTTTTTCTGTCACATCTGAATTAGATGCATCTGAGTCCTGGGTCTATTCTTGGATGCTCTGGTGGACTGGGTAAACTAGGCCTGAACATTGTCATGATACAGGCCTTTTGATAAGTAATAGCCACCTCCAGAAGATAAGTAGACTAGACCTCTATTACTGTGTTCAACTTTTCTGCATGAGGCAGAGAAAAGTCATCTGGGGAAATGTTTCTTTGAGCAGAAAAATATATTTGGACTGCCCTCTACTGGTTCCTTCAAGGGGAAAAAATCCCTTAACAGTTCAGACCCTAAATAACTTGGTCCAGAAAATTTAGGAGTTTCCCAGATGGATCAATAGTTCTCTTTTAATTTATCTAATATTGCACTGATATTATCAGCATTTTCCCCACCATCTGTACATTTGCCTTGTTCCAATTAGCACAGCGACAAAGTCTGATTTTTTTTGTATCTTTTGAAGACATGGTTTGTTCACTGTCCCCACTTCCAGGCATGAAGATTAGCATTCTAGAGCTTTCTGATGGAATTCATTTCTGCCATCAAAGCCTCCCATAATTGTCTTCCAATTAGTACTAACAGTACTAAGAATTTCCTTCCTTCCATTTATGAAGTTTGGGAAGGATTTTAAGATTTCCTGCTGGCATACATTTATTGTAAACTCATTGGACTTTCACTTTATCCTGATGGCAGAGGATGGCTCATTTATGGTCAAAGGCAACTGTGACAGCCATAAAACCACTAGAAAGTGAAAGTACACATGGACTATCTTGATCCAAAGATGTGACTAACAAGCCTTTGACTGTTTATTTCATCCAAGGGAGTCAAACTGTTTTCATAACAGTGCAGCATAATCCTAGGTACTTCTCCAAAGATCAAGGGATGAATTATGCTTTACAAGCAACCCATCATTAAAACAAGTAATTAAGAGCTTGGAGATGGTCACAGCAGGAACTTTTCTTTCCTCCCAGTTTGCAAAGTCAGCTTTGTTTTGTGGCTTCAAGACGTAAGCAAGTTTGTCTTATCATTCAGATACGAAAAACTGCCTGAGTCATGTCTCTAGAACACTAAGTGATTTCAGTTCGGGTAACTGGCTATTTATCTCATCTATTTCGGACTCAAGCCCCCCGCACTACACTGGCTCCACAGTGACACTATGTATTGTTTTGCACAGGATAGTCTAAGAACATAGATTGCAGAAGAACATTTCATTTGGGAAGCCAAACCTCAGATAATGCCAGGCAATCCCACCCATTCCTCTCCCACCTGGGCCATATGATCAACATGCCACAGGCACATTCTTGAAGCTGATGAGCCACTGGGAATCACGGCCTACTAAGCTATTCCTACAGCCTTTGTGTACTTCAGAAAGCTGTCGCTGTGGGCCAGAACAACATGAACTTTTGGACAGATAGTTTGACCTATAGAAGATTGAATTTATATTTAGATTTGAGATCAAGATTAGTAATGAAGTGATTTTTTAATGTAAGGTTTCCTTTTTATCTATAATAATAAAATTATTTTAAAAAATTTTTAAAAAAGAAAGCTGTCAATGTGGTAAGTGATCCCAGACGTCTGCCTTGGGGTTGTTGAGTTCGAGGCTTTATGAGAACCAAGTGTTTCTTCTCACCAGAAATCCCTGCCGAAAGAGGACCAAATTATGAAAACGGCTTCATTGGCCATTTTTCTGAGAAAGTCTTCATGGGAGTGTATTTATGAGCTCTCATGCAGTAGCACGGCTTCTTGTGGGCAAATCACATTTTTCACGTAATCCTCTTCAAACAGAACTGTGTCCATGAAGTCCAATTCATTTTTCAGTTACGAACAAAATGTCTGTACACTTCTTTTGGTCTCATTCTATTGTAATGAATCAGTTTCCCTGGAAAGCTGCAGAACATGGCTGGGAATGCCAAGAAACGGAGCAATAAAAAGTGCCAGGACTTTTTTTAAAACTTCCACTTAAAATGTATGAGTCAATACATCAAAAAGGAGAGGCTTAACATGGGGCACTTTCCCTCCAATAGTACAGATAAACTATGATACATGACTATGTACATTTCTCAAACATTTTACTGTTTAACAACAGTGCAGATTTATCGCATACCTCCCCTCACATATCTTTCCTGATCACAAGCCCCCTCGCTCCCAGGGCTGCTAAATTTTAGGGTATGAAGAGACATTTCCGGCTTCTCCAGAAGCTCTTCAACCTCAAGGTCTGTAGAAGCAGAAAGAGTGTCGTGTGGGCCGGAGTCTCTGCCGGCCTTTAGGAGAGCGCGAAAGACCTGTCTCTTCAGGAAAAGCTTGGGTGATCATTCAGTGCACGACAGTATGTGACTATTTGGTTGGTTGGTTTGTCCCAGCTTTTTTCTTCCCAGAGTCTATGCTTGTCTGCATGGATGCTGTTGCTGTGTATTATTTTTATTTTTTTATCCGATTCTTTTTGTTTGTTTGTTCACAGGTTGTTTTTCTTTGTGGGTAAGTTGTTTGTTTTTTCTTTACAATTTGTTGTACACTGCCCAGAGTTCCTGAGGGAAAGTCAGGCCGTTAATAAGTACAGTGGTACCTTGTATAAAGGAATTAATTCGTACCAAATGAAATTATGTTAAGCATACACATTTCCCATAGGAATGCATTGAAAACAGAGTAATCCATAATCACAACCACTTTATGTTGTATGCATTCACTGCATAGGTGATTCTGTTAAGCAAATTTCTCTTATCTCCGGAATGTTTTATGCTGTACAGATTTTATGTTATACAAGCCCTTTGTTATACGAGGGTCCACTGTACAAATATAAATATAAATAAATAAATATGGGTTGCCAGCACCCAAGGCACATTTTGCACCTGGCTTGACTGTCCCAGTGGCCCCTGCACTAGAGCTGCCCCCATCCCCTTCCCACAGCTCCCCCCCTAGCCAACCTTCTTGGTTCTGCTGCTGCCACCTCCTCCATTGCTGCAAATGTCCAGGTCTGGTCCCCATTCTGGCACCCTGCACTAGAGATGGGCACGAAACAGAAAAATGGTGTTTCGGTTTTTGTTTGTCGTTGAGAGGTCTGTTTCGGTTCGTTTCCGTTTGTCGGGGATTTTTTGAAAAATTTCGTTACCGTTTTTCATTTTTTCATTTGTCGTTTCTACCCACTTTTTGTGCGATTTTTAAAGCATTTCCGTGCGCAGGCATCCCCCAATGCCCCAGACCAGAGGGAAAACACTAAAAAAAAATGGATGCTGGCAGAGACACAGTATAGGCTAGGTATGCAGGGAGGCTGCAAAGGCAGCGGCGGGCGTTGTCCAGGGTGCAAGGCAGCCGCAGAGTGACTGCACTGTAGGGCAAGGGAGGGTACTCACCGAGATGTACGCAGCATGCATGCACACAGGGAGGCTGCACGACTGAAGCTAGAGTCGCAGCAGAGACAGCAATCCCACCCTAACTCCCACCAGAGACTGCAAGGAGGACGGGGGCTGCCAGAGCTTTTTATGCCCTCTGGGGCTGCCAGACCTTCCTGCCCAGTCTGCAACCTGGGCATGCTATTGGTTGAACATGATCCCATCACATGGCTTGCCTCCATTTTGTGGCTGGTGGCGACATCCATTTTAAAGGGAAAAGAAAAATACATCGCAATGGGAGAAGACAAAAACAAACGTTTTAAGGACCCCCAACTCCCCTGGTAGGTATTATCAGACAATATAAATAATTATAGCTGCGTTTTTATGGATGTCCAGGGCGTTTTTTAACATTTAAAACAGCTCATTTCATTGTGCATCGCCATTAACGGAAATGAAACGTAACAACCACATTTTTCATGGTTCTGTTCATTTCGTTGCATTTTCAGCACAATTTTCATTTGTCGTTTCGTTACGTAACAGAAATGACAAACGGTAACGGAAACGAAAATTTCGCCGCTCCATGCCCATGTCTACCCTGCACTACTGGATCACCCATTTCCAGCCTACCCCACTCCCTCCCTACTCCCTCAGCACCTCCCTAGTTGGTCCTTCTCCTCCTCTATCACTGCAAATGGGCAATCTGGCACTGCGGGTCCCAATCTCATGCCACGGGGGCCTGATCTAGCACTGACCCATTAGCAGCCCCACAGCCTGCCTATTCTCCCTGTCCTCTTCCTAGCTGGTCCTTGCCACCACATTCTCTTCCTCCTTCTTTTATTTCTCCTCCTCTGCTGCTGCCATCATGAGAGACAGGCCAAGCTTCCCTTCCAGGAGCTGGGCTTGCTGTCTCTCTCTATGCATGCACCCACCTATCAGCTGGAAGAGAATCCCCAGGCCTGCTGTATCTGGAGGGAGATGGCAGCAGATGAGGAGGCAACAGGAAGAGATAGGGAGGCAACGGGGTCAAGCTGTTGGGGATGGGGTGAATGAATGTTGTGCCCGGTGCAACCGCCTTTATGGTACCCCAACCACCGCCACTGAATAGCCTGGCATAATGTGAACGTTCACTGTTGGCTCCATGGCATGTCCTTCTGCCACTAGCGGTTTTTCACTCTTAAGTTGAATTGCTCTTAAGTCGAGGTACTATTGTACACTTAATCAAATGATGAAACATGAATACTGTACCATCCCTTGCTGCAACTCTGAGTGATTGACAGCTCCATCCTCACTTCCTTCCTCATAGCCTCCCCATTCTGTTCTGCCACTGCACAGGTGTGACTGGATCTGTCAGCTGGTCCTTATGATGAGGAAAAGTATTCTGCGGCATCTTTGTTGCAGACTCTTGTGGGAGTCCTTGCACTATTGTAGGCTTGCCTCTACCCCATGCACAGCCAGGTTGGTGGTTGATATAGAAACTCAGGCAATCAGACCTTTTGAAGGACAATATTTTTTCAACTAAACTAGAACTTATCTAGATAGATGGGGTGATCATGAGTGAAGCAAAATGGATGTGGGTAGGACACAGATGCAGAAAAGGCTGGGATATTCAGTGGCAACAGGGGATGCTTTGTAGTTACGTAGATACTACTGAACCCAGACTTTCTGAATTTGTTCATATACATTTGTTCTGTTGGATGCCTTCACAATGTGGTTTACAAAAAACAGAAAAAGCAATCATATACAACAGGAGTTAATAATATATGAGCCATACTCTGTGTGTGTGTGTGTGTGTGTGTGTGTGTGTGTGTGTGTGTGTGTGTAGGGGAATGGGAGAGTAAGAGTCACAGGAGCAAGTATGGTCTGTCAGGGTACAAGGATGAGTGTGTGGTACAAGCATATGCACAATAAAAATCTTAGTGAAGGGTGTTAATGCATGATTACTTCAGGTCTACAAGAGGGTCAAAGCAGGGAATATATTCCCAGGGAAAGGGAGGTATCCCTAATACATGTTTCTATGACTGAAATTCTACTGCTAAGCATAGTAAGTCACCTAAGAGTAAGCCTATTGAATCAGAGAGCATTTTGTGAGCCCTCTAGTTGTGACTTGCGTTGGCCTCTTATGTTGCAGTTACAGGAGGCACATGTGAATCAATGGAACTCACCGAAAAGACGCCTCACTAGATCTCCGCTGATTGTAGGCCTACTCCAATGCAATTTACTACACTAAACAACAGGATTTCAGCCCATGAGTTCTGTTACTTTATGATGAGCAAACTGAAGATGTTGTTAGGGAAGTTACTGAGTTACCTATAATAGCTAAGCAGGTAATAGCTGCCGTCTGCATGGAAAATGATGTCTACCTGCATCAGTGAAGTACGTAACACATTTTTTTTAAAGTCGTCTTCAGAGAGGTACATATTTGTGATTTTGGACGACAAACGCTGTCTCCCACAAGCGGCTATACCCCCCCCCCCGAATATTCTGAGTTCAACCTAAACGTTCACAAGTGATTTTCGTAATAAAAACATAGCGAGTTTTTATTTTGTGAAAGTGCACACTTATAGCAGACACATTTTTACATCCACAAACCCTGCGTGAGAGCTTTATGATGGATTAATTACTATTAAAAGATATTTCTAGAATGCTGGAAGAACTTGTTGGCTCAGAAAAGAAAAAGCAATCACCAGAGTTTGGATGAGCAGCAAAACTATTCAATCTCTCAAGAAAAAGAAGCCGAGTTGCCATGACTCGACTTCCAGATAAACTCACCTGCATGACTGAGAATCTTCACAGACTATCACCAGAGTATCCAACAGCCACGTGGGATACTCAGTGTGCAGCGAAGGCGGACGAAAGTGGTAAACAAATAAGACAAAAAAAAACAGCACCCTGCCTGCAACGGACAATCCCCCCGCCAGTTTTCAACGCCGCCCCTCCTTTTCTTCATCTCGATAGAGGACCGTAGATGTAGGACAGATGGCACTTAAAAATATTAGATTATGGATGATACCTTCATTAGCTGCTAGAAGAAAAATAAAAAAAGCTGCTGAGATTTTGGGAGTAAGCTCCTTTTTTCAAAGCAGGTACTGTACTGTATAGAAGTCCAAACATGGCAAACACAGCAAGGGAATGCAATAAATATAATATAATGCAAATATATATATATATATATATATATCAAACACAGTTTCTTTTTTTACATAAGGGCGATTCGAGGTCGGATCTTAAGAGATCCTTCCATCCCTGGTTTTTCATTCGGGCGGGAAACGACGGCGTTTAAAAGTGAATGGGCTTTCCGGCTTGCATAGGCATTTCGTAGCTAGCGGGGATAACGAAACCAAATGAGGAGCGGACATGGCTGGTGTATGGCGCCAGCTCTCTTCGATTCTCAATGTGCGGGGAGGCGTGTGTAGCGGAGATGAATGGAAGCGCCTCGGGCGCCTGACGTCATCATTCCGCGCCGGTAGTCGTGTTTTCTCCCTTTCTGGGGCGCATGTGCCGTGTTCCAAGAGGAGGGAAGGAGCCGAGCTGCCAAGATGATCCGGCTCCGCGCGCCGTGGGCGAACAAGGGGCTTCTTTCACGGGTGAGCGCGCGATGGTGGCAGTGGGGCCGGGCTGTCCTTGCCTACAGCGGGCGCGGGGGGGGGGGGCGCAGAAAGGAAAGAATTCGGGAGCGATCTAAGCGAGCCGTGGCCACAGTTCCAGCCGAATGTAGCCCAAGGATCGTCCGTCCTCTGGACTCTGGAGGATGCTCGGAAGCAACCCTCCCCCTTGTTCTCACGTAACCCAACAGCATTTGCTATTCGGTGGTACCCTGCCCTTGGATGTGGAGGTTCCACCTAAGAGGAGCGAGATAGCGGTTGATAGGTGTGTTTCCCATGAGCATGCCTGTTTCTTTCCCAAGTCAGTATTTAATCCTTTCGTTAGTCCATTTATGGCAGTACGATGCCCCCAAGTCACTCGTACATTAAATGGAAAAAAAGTCGTCGAGCTTTGCACTGCACAAATGCATTTTGTGGCAGCGTAGAGAGGAGTGTGGGCCATTGTGGCAAAAAAGGCAAAGGGTTTTGTGTCCCCTTGAAGCTAGTTAGAGAGCTCAGTGAGCATCTTATAGTAACTAACTTCTTCAAGTGCCATGTCGTCTAGAACTTTGGCGCCCAGAGTAGCTTTTTTGCTAGATGGTTGTGGTATATAAATCAAATAAATAGATAGATAGATAGATAGATAGATAGATAGATAGATAGAATAGAATATGATCAGTAGCATAATCTTTTTTTAAAATCTAAAGCGATTCTATATAGAGAAACTGCTCACTGCAAGCCATTGGCTTATATTCTTAAGCCAGAATGTTCTTATGCATCCCAGGCCACATTTCCCATCTAATTTTCCTGGAAGGACAACCTGCAGCAGATGGTATTATTGCACATAATGTGACTGAAATATTGCAATTTTTTTTATCTTTATGGTATTGAAAATTTCTAGCTTGTTATTCATGCGCTGTACAGTAATACAGTCACATGAGAGAGAGAGAGAGAGAGAGCATCCCAAATACCTTCATTGAATCTACTGTGTTCTCTTTCCCCCTGCAGCCCACACCATCTGTCCATGGCACAGGTGAATTTTACAAAGCAACATCCTCAAACAAGTGTTGGCTTACACAAAGCACTAGGTTCTTTTTTTAGCGAGTTTATCATTGGAACTTCAGAAGTTAGAGGAGAGGCAGTTGCGAAACAAGTGGGACACACCAAAGAAAGTACAGTTACATCTGAGTTTTTGGCTGATGATGTGTGTCAAGTCCAAAGGACTTTATGCTAGTTTTAGAGAAGACTGACGTGTTCTTTTGGGTTTTATTTTCACTAGGAGTATCATGGCAAGACTCTGGGACTATAACTTCTTAGGGAAGTATTTTGAGCTGCATCTTGAAAGATGCATGTAGCGGCACCAAGCAGGCATTCCGATGAGGGCATTAAGAATTATGCTCCAGGCATATGCAGCTGAAAGATCAAGGTTTCTTAAGAAGGATGTCTTGATGTAGGTAATTAATTACTTTGTGCACTGGATTAGAGATCACCAGTGACTTTAGCTGTCTCACTCTACTTTTCTTTTAATTTCTTCCCCCAAGCTCTTGTCTACCACATCATTGAAACAGACAGATGTTCTAAGCCATCCAGGTCTTTCTGCTAGTGAAGTTCAGGCAACGTCATTAAAGGGTAAGACCTTAAACCTTTATTTGATTTACCAAAATTCTCCGAAGACCTTGTCCTACCACTGTTAGAAGATAAAAATCCTTCTTTCTCTGGTGCACTAGTCAGCTTGGCCACTGGTATTCAGTCTCCAAGATAAATGCATCTCATCTGGCTTAAGCAGATGCCAAGCAAGATTTTACAAAGTTGGGCAGTCTCAAAGTTCAATAAATAAGTTTAAATATTTTGGGGTTTTTTTCCCCTGCTCATGAGCTTTTCGTGAGCTTCCAAGAGAGGAATGGAAAAGTAAAAGTATTTCATTCTATTTTATCAAATTATGTCCTTGTTTTTCTTTCAAGGGTTTCCAGGTAGCATATAACAACATAAGAAGAGCCATGCTGGATCAGGACAAGGGCCCATCTAGTCCAGCTTCCTGTATCTCACAGTGACCTCACCAAATGCCTCTTGAAGCACATGAGACTAGATATCTGTCTCCTGATACCACTCCCCTGCATCTGGCCCTTGAAGTACCCTGGTTTTAAGCCTGGAGATTACACATCTCCATCATGGTTTGTAACCTGTGATGGACTTTTCCTCCAGGAATCTGTCCAGTCCCATTTTGAAGGCATCCAGGCCAGATACCATCACCACATCCTGTGGCAGGGAGTTCCACAGACTAACAATGCGCTTGATGAAAAAATATTTTCTTTTGTCTGTTCTCACTTTCCCAGCCCTCAGTTTGAGTGGATGCCCCCTAGTTCTGGTATTTTGTGAGAGGGAGAAGAGTGTCCCTCTATCCACTTTACTCATTAGGCACCTTTTTTCCAGACTAAGGAGTGGTTTCCATCTTCATTTAATGTCGACTTTTTCTCCTTTTTTCTCCTTCTTTCAGAAGCAGATCCTGCCGTGGTTCCCAGTGACCCCATCCTACGGAAATGCAGCATTGCTGTTCCCAAACACCTCACACCCGTCCAGGCTTGGGTGGAATCACTGAAACATTATGACGCCAGGCATCTTGGCTTGATAGACCTGCATCCGGACGTGTTTGCAGTCATGCCCCGGTAAAACCTGGAATTGTCTTCATGTTTCGAACCCCTCCCCATTTACAAGAGCAAAGCTGAAAATGAACAAGCAGGCTGGCCAACATAGGAAAAGCAAACAAAATGAATGGCCAGTTTTTGCCTAGTGGGTGCTTTGGGCCAAGGAGCAGCGGGGCAGCAAATTCTCCAGAGCGAAGTGGCGGGATGTGGGTTAAAAAGTAAAGAAGGCTTGGCATCTGCGAGCTTTTTAAGGCTTATCTTTGGGATTTCACTCTCCAGAAGCCTTGGCCAGCAGAATCAGTCGTAAGGACCTATGGGAGTTGTAGTCCAAAACATTGTCCGGGCAAAAGGTTCTCCAGTCCTTTCCTGAGTGACTGAAAGAAATCTTGTCTGGCATTTGGCAGACATAGGGGCTGGGTTAAACTCCCCAACAGAGGCAAGCTGCTTGAATTGTGCCCAACATTGGAAAGAATTGCCTAAGGCCAGGCATGTCCAAAGTCAGGCCCGGGGGCCCAATGTGACCTGTTTTCAAATTTCGAGCGGCCCGCAGCCTCTTCTCCCCACCGGCTCAGCCTGGCATGCATCCTCGCCAGCTGGCCTCCCCCCATACCAGATAGGGACGTCAGCTTGCAGTTTTACAGTTCGCCTTCCCTCCCTGCCTCTGTCCATTCCCCTCCAGCCACCTGCCCACCCTACCCGCCCCTGGCTCTGTTGCTGCAGCATCCTCCCTGCCTCCTTGCATGTTATAGAGACTTGTCCAAAGTCCAACCCAGGGGCCAAATGCGACTGAATGGTCACCTCCCACACATTTTTACCTTACCAAATCTGGCCCTCCTTGCAAAAATTTTGGACACCCCTGCCTAAGGCGGCAATTGCTTTTGGTTTTTTCCTTCTTGGAAAGTTCTTCCAGAGGAAATATAAACCCAGAACCCAATTTGCCTGCAAGCTGAAATCCCAGCTCTCCCTGATGTTGCACCATAATGGGATGCAACTTCATATCTCCCTACTTTCTAGTTCTGCTGCTCCTCAGGGATGAAAAGGAAATGTCTGTGACCAGTAATGATTGTACATTTAAATTCCAAAGCATTATGGCCACTCTTTTCACCCCCTCTTTCTTAGGAACATAGGAAGCAGACTTACCTAAGAGTAAAACCTATTGTCTACTCTTGAATTGCAGTAGCCATCCATGGTTCAGGCAGGATCCTGTCCTAGTCCTTCTTAGGCAGCTGTCGTATCCCCTCCATGTCTCCCATCCAATTAACAACCAGGCATCCCGCTTAGCCATTGGCGGTCACATGCATTCAGGGCAGCTTGGAAGTATTTGCAGTTGTAACCATCCACTTCTGAGGTCCTTTGCTAACTGTTACTATTCTAACTCTGTCTCTCCTCTCTCTCTTTGTGGTTTTTCTGTCCTCACAGCCTTGACATCCTGCATGCAGTGGCCATCTGGCAGAAGAATTTTAAAAGAATTGTGAGTCTTGGACTGTGGCTGGGAGTATAGATCAGGGACCTGAAATAAGCATTAGGCCATTGGAAGGCATTTGCAAGCCAACCGCCCACATTCCCAGGACAGTTTTCTGTTGCAAAAACAGAAATTTGCGAAGCAGTATTTTTCTCCCACATTTCATTTCATTTCTTTCAAAGCCTCTTTTTAGAATGTTGTGCCAGAGTAATAAATATCATATATCAGTGGGGAAAGATTTCTGTAGCCATAATTAAACATGAAGCAAGTACAGGAGGATCCCAGTATCCACTGATTTATTATCCACTTATTCAGTTATCCACATTTATCAGAGGAAAGCATTAAATAAATAATTCAGCAGCTGCAAAGCAAGCTACTGTCACAAACAGCAGCTGTAAAGGAACCTACTGTTGTAAAACAGCAGCCATAAAGCAAGCTGCTGTTGCAAAACAGCAACCGTAAAGCAAGCTACTGTCACAAACCAGCAGTTTTGGAGAGGGCATTTGGCATTCTCTCTTATTCACTGTTTTCATTATCCATGGGAAGGCCTTGAACCAAACCCCAGCAGATACTGGGGTCCTACTATATACGGTATCTGACACATTTGCAAAAATAAGAATTTGTACAGAAGGGCCTCCACCTCTGTCGGGTTTTGGTTCCAAGATTATATTTTGTTTCAAGATTATAACCTCCATAGCCCCTGATGCTGGGGTTACTGAGGGAAAAAAAGATTGCGATGGAACGTGTTGCTTGGTCCCTGTTTCTCCGGCCCCAGTCCCTGACCTAATTTTAATTTTCAGAGTTATGCCAAAACAAAGACACGCGCCGAGGTGCGTGGTGGTGGTCGGAAGCCCTGGCCGCAGAAGCACACTGGACGGTCACGGCAGGGCAGTATTCGGTCACCTTTGTGGCGTGGTGGTAAGTGGCTCTCTCCCTCTTAGCTGTTCTTGCTTCTAGTTTTATAAACCTTGCGTGGGGTGTTTCAGACATTTTTTGCCCTTTGTGTCTAGGAAGGCAGGCGCCTGAAGCTTTGCTTGTGGAATTTTCTTTCCACAGCATCCAGATATTATTTTGGGGCCTACAACCAAGGTAGAGCCAAGAGAACACCCCTCTACAAGCCGTCAGCCTCATAACGTCCATGTCCTTTCTGGTCTTTCTTTTAGGGGGGGTGGCCCATGGCCCCCGTGGCCCCACCAGCTACTTCTATATGCTCCCTTTGAAAGTGCGGGTCCAGGGCCTCAAGGTTGCCTTGACAACGAAGCTGGCACAGGTACGGCGGCTGCATTTTCTATAAGCATGGAAAACATCTTTGCCCATTGTCTTAGTAGTGAACTTCACTTCCTCAAAGGGTGAGGGGTTTTCGATTCGAGTTCATTAGTTCTGAGGCACCTTTAAGGCTAACAAGTCTTCTTTGGCATAAGGACTTTCAAGGACTGTAGCCCATGTCTTCCGATGCCCAGCTGTCAGAGGCGGGCATTTCTGCAGGAATAGGGAGGGTAGGAGTATGCCTTATAAAGAGGATCCAAATGGAAGCGATCTGGCACAATGATAATCCATGTTCCTTAAGGGCCGCCTCTTGCAATGCTCTTGAGCATTCATGAAGGAAGCAAACAAGTTACTGAAATTTAAGAGAAATTGTTAATAGACAGTTGTTGGCTTCCCCCAGGAAAGCTCAACTATTTTAGTCCTCCGCTGGTTCCAAACTCCAAAGAATGGACATTCAAGATGTTTTGATCTTTCTTTGTCCTCCAGGCTCGCACTGTGCTTTCCCCTCAACAGATCTCATAAAACTAGACTGCTCAGGAAAGTTGGAGCAGGAGAAACATCAGAGGCATCGGTGGTGTTTTCCATTTGGGAGTGGAAAGCGGTTGGTTATGACCGATGTCCCACTGGCTCTGCCCTCTCTAGGTCCGCAACAGCTCCCTAGCCTAGCTCAAAGCAGGGGCTTGCCAACTAAATGGGAGAAGCTCTTAAAGCGAGGCCACACTGCCGTCTGCTCTGTTAGTTTTTCACTGCCCTTCCACACTGAGAAATTATAAGGCAAGTTGGAAACATCTTTCCCTGACGGTAGCTTAGCAAAAAAGTGGACAGTCTCTCTGCTGGTCTGCATAAGCAAGTGCAATTCCTACAGGTTGGTCTGTTCTCAGGCTTCCATCCCATACTCCTACTTTCAGGCAAGTATTTCTGCTGTCTACAGTTCTGCTCCAGGATGGTAAGGTTACGCCCACAACTCATGCATCTCTAAAGAGGTTCCTTATGGAAGCTTATATTATTAGCCTTGGAGTCACTGGCAGATTCCTTTACCGAAGCTTCACCTCCTCCTGAACGCCCTCATCAGGCACATGGTGAGTTAGGACAGGGCTCATTTGGGATGGAGGGGTGGTCCTGCATCTTGGATGGCTGCTGCTTTCCGGAGACCCCAGAACGTTGACGTTGGCTTGCCTTCTGTGAAGGTCTATTCTGATCTGTTGGTGAAGTGGAACTCCAGATCTGCCTGAGTGATGGTCGACCCCAGGGATCTTCATAGACCATCAGATAACGTGGCACTTTGCTCAGATTTCTAGAATATGGCGTCTGATTCTGGTCACCGCTATTCTAAAAAGGATATCGGTCAACGGCATTGTGTTGAGGCAACCAACCAAGGTGGTAAAGGGTCCAGTAACCAAGCTCTGTGAGGAATACTTGAAGGAACTGGTTACGTTTATCCTATAGAAAATGTGAGAAGTGATATGAAAATCATCTTCAGATATCTGAAGGCCGTCACATCGAAGAGAGAAGCTTCTTTACTGTGGCTCCGTACGCTGGGAGTCAACCCAGTGGATTTGGAGAACTAGAAAAGTGGGTTTGAAGACATCGGGAAGAACTTCCTGATAGCAACAGCTGTTTGGATAACCTTGGACGAATTCTCCTTCCTTTAAAACCAAAGTTATAATGACCATCCATCAGGGGTGCTTGAGCTTCAGTAAAAGAGTTTCCCTATCTCAGCAGAGAGTTGGACTCAGTGACTTTTGAGATCACTTTCAGCGCTACAGTTTTGTGATCCTACAGAAGCACATCAACCAAAAATCAGAAGGATATTGTAAATATTTCCTTCTTAGTTGCCTTCTGGGAGGGTAGACAGTTTTTCCTCTTTGGGTCTTCACATTTCTGCGTAGTAGCAAAAGAAGGCAGATTTGAAAAGGCAGTGCCTGATCTCTTAACGACATTAGATAAATGTGCCATTGTGTGGAATCATTGTGCAAGTCTCGTAGCATTGCATCAAAGAGCATAGGAATGTATAGGAAAATCAGCAGAAATGGGGAATGGGTTAGAACAGCTTCCCTGTGAGAATAATAATTTGGGTTTTCTCTTTTATAGAAAAAAGAACAGTAAAGTTGGAGACAAGTTAAAGCTTCGGGTAGTGGTGATGTGTGCTTAGACAGTGCCGAGACACTGTTTTCTGCCGCAGAGCAAATTCCAAAGATTTGGTTTTAAAAAAGGAGAATGTAGGCAGGGTGTGCAGGTTTAGGAGGAATCCAAGTCATTTCTTGGTTTGTATAAAGCTGATAACGCTATGCAAATCAAATAATATATTTATGCTAATTTAGATAATCTCTTGTTTTTCTCCTCCACCTACAGGACGATCTACATATTGTAGATTCCCTAGAGATTCCCACTTCTGACCCCCAGTATCTTACAGACCTGGCCCGATACAGGCACTGGGGGCGATCGGTGCTGATTGCAGACGTGTGAGTTTGCTTCGGAGTCTGGTTGGGGAAGTAGCCATCCGGTGGGACATCTGCTCTTTTCCTTGAACTGGTGGATTGCTGGTGGATTGAGCCATGGAAATGCAGGCTAGGCGCTTGTGACAATTTCTGAGTCCATTTGTAGTTTCCAAAGGAATTCTAGGGCTCAGCAAAAAGTTCGGCCAGAGTCCAGGGTGAAACAGTCAGCCACAGCCAAGAGATTGGGCTAAAGGAGAGCGTGCCTGCTATAGCTCAGATTTCCTTGAACTGAGTAGTCACAGGAGTGTGTTGGGCCTGTACAAGGCTGTGTCTTTTATCCAGGGTGCCAGGCAGGGCCTTTCCACTGAAAAGAAAGCTTGAAAATCCCTTGTGTGTGCTATAAGCTAAAGAGCATCTGACCGATATGGAAGACAGTTTTTAAAAGCAATGTTTACAAGGAAAATGACATTGCCTTGAATCTTGCATTATAGCAGGATTGGGGAACCTTTGGTTCTCTATCTGTAGATGAAGAGTACAGCTGTTATCCTACCTCGCGATGGCCAGCCTAGCAAGGGCGAAGGGGTTCCTCGGAGCTGCCTTATGACTGTGACTCCGAAGACCATTGGTTCAAATCCCAGCTTGGCCATGAAAACTCATAAGGGATGGTGGAATGGCTAAAGCATCTTCTTAAGCACATTTGAAGCCCTGTGAGGGTTGCTTTATGCCAGTCCCAATTTGATAGCACAAAACAACAACCGATTCTGGTGGCCCATCTAACTTGGCAGCACGTTTTCAGGCCAAGTCATGGGTTATAGTTGAAGAGTCAGGAGATGTCTCTTCGCCAAGGAGTCCATATGTCAACCATATGCCTTTTTGATTTAATGAAGGTTTTGCACTTATTTAAGGTGTCCAGAACGATAAACACCCCCTGTTGCTTTGTTATGGCCTGTGCTACCTCTGAAAGTGTAGGCGCACCTACCGTTTTGCGTCTGCAGTAGATGTTTGTAACTGGGGGAGGGGGGCAAGTTAGGGGGTGCAGTTCTTTTGGGCTCTTGGGTGGGAAGAGAGTGAAAGTTGAGTCACCCACTGAAGCTGGTCTGCTGGACCCTTTTCTCTTGCCCATGGTTCTTGCAGATAGTCCCGAAAACTATCTCTTAAAGCAGGCATGTCCGAACTTCGGCTCTCCTGTTGTTTCGGACCACAACTCCCAGAATCCCAAGGCTGTATTTCCAATGGCAAAGGGCTGTGGGAGTTGTGTCCCAAAACATCTGGAGGGCCAAAGTTTGGACATGCCTGTCTTAAAGACCGCCAGACGTCGTTCGGAATAAACTGTTGTGCTTGCAACAAAGTTGGCTGTAGCATCTAGAAGTTTAAACCATCCCAAAAGAGCTACACCATTAGGGTTCCACAAAACCGCACTCCCCTGCGGGGGTGGGGGGAGGAGTATAACAGAGCCCTGTAGAAGCACAGCTAATCCATTAAAATAAGTGGGTTCATTTCCAGAGTTCCACATGCATCTCCCTAGCTTTTTTTTTTTGTAGGTTGCTCCTGTGACTCTCAACCCTGTCCTCCAAATATTTTTAGGGTGGGTGGGTGAATTAATTAATTAATTAATTAAAGATCCCATAATCATGTTAGTGTCCATGGTTTTTTGTTTATTTCAGAGAATTTCAGGATGAGGTTTCAGAGGCGCTTGGAGGCCTTGAAGGAGCATAAATCTCTCCACACTCCCTTGAGGACATGAGGCTTTTTTTCTGAGCTCTTTAAAAAAAAAAGCTTTGAAGTATGTAGTAGATGTAGGGGTGCCCCTGGGACTTAAAAGTGTAGGGCAGGGCTGTTCGACTTTGAACAGGCCAAGGTCTACTTTTTCTGGCCCAAAGTGCCTGAGAGCTACTACACTAAAACCTCTACTTACGAATTTTATCTGTTCCAAGCACATGCTCCTAAGTATAAACTTTTGTAAGTAGAACAGCAGTTCCCCATAGGAATGCATTGAAAACCAATTAATCTGTTCTGGAGGGAACAGATTTCAATGCGCCATGGCCCTTGAACTGCCCTGCTCGGCTGAGAGAGTGGGCTGGCAGACCCAGAACTTTGCTGGGGCAGTGGTGGTCCTTGGGATGGGGGAGGGAGGGGTGGAGAACCTGTCCCCTCACTTTTTTTATTGATGGCCGGTGGGCTACTTTTGAACCCTTCACGGGCTACCAGTAGCCCGCGGTCTACCTGTTGGGCAGGCCTGGTGTAGGGCATCACATTTAAAATGAGATGGGGCCCTTGACTGCCGTATGCAAGTTCTGATTCCATCCTGCTCACCACTTCAGCTTTGAGCCCATTTATTAGTGAGACATGTCATGATCTTCGGGCAACATTCATTTAATGCAGGCCGCACCGGGGAACGGGGGCGGGGGGTTGAGGCAGCAGGCAGGTGGGCACTGGGGATCGCTGTGCAACACACAAACAGCATGGTTCGTTGTACCCAGAAAATCCTGGACTTCTCCTTGCGAGATGCCTAATTCTTCTACTTCTGGCTTCCAGCAATGAAATACCTGAGAACCTACTGGCTGCGACAAGTCGTCTTAAAACCATCACAGTATTGCCAGCCATAGGTGAGTCGTTAGACTAAAAATTTAGGATTGTCTTAATACACGGAAGTAAGCCAATGAGAGAGTTACACAGTAGAGAAACTGTTATTTCTGGCTGAAAAATTGGGGGTTGGCTTATACATGAGTGCGTCTTGTAGACGGGAAATATGGTGCATGGGCTGCAGCCTATTTCTAGAGATGGGCACAAAATTTTGTTCCATTTTGTGTCTTTGTAACATGTATATGTATGTGTACTGTGTGTGGGGGGGGGTACTTGTGCAACTTTGTGTGTGTGTAGTGCTGATGCAACTTGTTTTTTCTTCCCCCGTGCCCCGCGCCCCAGCTGATCGGTGCTGGGGCAGGGGGGAAAAGGTTCCCCCACCCTAACCCAGTGTGGATAAGCTGGCTCCTGGGCATGGGAGAGGGGAAAAAAAGTTTTTAAAGCCCTGGGCTTTTAAAACTCCTCCCCCAGCACCCCCACCAGCTGATCAGCGCTGAGGGGGAGGTTCCCCTCCCATCCCGGTGCCGATCAGCTGGCACCTGGGGTTTCAGGGAAGGGAAATGTTTTTAAAGTCCTAGGCTTTTTAATCTTTTTCCCTCCCCCCAAGCCCTGGGCGGCGCCGGGACGGGGGGAAACACTTTTCTCCACACTCCAGTGCCAATCAGCTGTCATGGGGGGCTTGGGGGAGGGGGGAAGTTTAAAAAGCTGGGTGGGGGGAACCGCGGACTTTTTAATTTTTCTTTCCGCCTGAGCTCCTATCAGCTGGTGCGCGGGGCTTCAGGTCGGAAAAAAGTGTTAGAAAGCCCACCGTTTCCCTGCCTGATTGGTTGCCCATAGGAATGCATCGCTTCAATACATTCCTGTGGGAAAACGAAAAAAAGGACGGAATGAAAATTTCTGTTTTGTTTCATTTCATTTTTTTTTAATGGGTCACTTCGTTTTTAAATTAAAAATGAAACAAAAAATTGTTTCGTGCCCATCTCTACCTATTTCCCATTAAAAACAAAGTAGTCTACTTGAAAGGTTCTTTGCAGGGAGGCAGTCGTATTATATTCTTAAGATGATTAATCATTAGAGTTGACAGGTGTTTGAACAAGAATTGAGTTATCTGAAACTGAGTCATGGCAACTGGATTTCTTTTCTTGTGAGACTGAAATGTTTCACTGCTCATCCAAACAGCTCCGTCAGTCTTAGAAAAGTTGGTAGCAAGGCCTCCAATTTGCAGTTCACCTTGCTTTTGTGCCATCCTGGTCTGAATATACTCATTAGGTGGACAGTGACCTGCATAGGCTCATTAGACGTACAATGGCCTGGGGTGCATGAAAGTCCCACCTATGCAACACTTCCCAGCACCCATTAAGTATGGGCCGTTCGCCATGGTCTTGCTGGTGAAGGTGTGAAGTGCTTCTGATTTGTCTGGGGATTGATGGAAGGGCAGCGTGATCAGCGGCAGACAGACTGTGACTAAGCCCCCCCACCTCTGTTGAGAAAGGGATTTTCACTACACACATGAACCCATTCCTTGAGCCCTCTCTTGAGCCACCTATCTTCCCTGTCTAAAATGTGTACATCCTCATCTTTCCTCATCCTTCATCCCTCATCCTTAACAGAGCCAACGGCAACGGGTGGTGGGAGATGCAGCCTGATGGCCTCTAGAGAGTGGGAGCTGCACATCCCCCATTCCTGCTTCAAGAAACTCTGACACTCACGACCGTCAGGTCTCTTGCCCCACACACTTTGTAACCCCTTGGTTGATGGCCACCTGCCCTATCCACTGCCCTTCCAGATTGTATTGACTGGAGATATATCTCTATCCCCGTTGATGACTTGGAAGCTAACCAAGAGCCTGGGCTGCCCTCTGGCCTCTTAGCTATGCGTATTTCCCCGTTGGTGCCTTGCCAGGATGGAAGGACAAACCCGAGATTGCGTGATGCACCCCACCCCACCCTGGGCGCCTCAGCTTCTCCCTGTGAAGCTCCTCAGCATTTTCTTCACCTCATTGTGAAAAGGGAGGCACCAAGGAGCTGCGCTTTCTGTTGGCTCCTCTTCTGGCTGTGGAGTCGACCATGGTTGATGCGGCCTGACCACATCTCTCTCTTCCCTCCATGCACAGGTCTGAATGTACACAGCATGCTGAAGTACGATACGTTAGTGCTCACCTTGGATACCGTCGACTTCCTAGAAAAGAAGCTCCTCTGGCATGACATGCGCTACGGGGCGCTCTATCCCTTCCGGCTGCCCTACAGTGACTTCCCCTAGACTTTGCTCCCGGATGGGACCTGAACTGAATGTTGTCTCCCATACCTAAGAAGTGTACTCTCTCTCACTCTCTCTCCCTCTTTTTAACAGTACAGTACATTAAATCTTCCTTATTGACCACAATCGGTGCCTGGTTTAGAGCCTTTGTTTGTTTATTCGTGTATTTTTTGGTGTGTTTGTGTTTTGTTTTGTTTTGACACAGTTGCAATTCTAAAAATGCTAATAAATTAAAAACAAGTCTGGAGTGGTAGGGTGTTCCTGTGTACAAGAAATGGGGTATGTGTGTGTAAGACTTGACGACAGTGTTTATGTCCTTCGGGAGAACACAATGGGGACTTTGCATGAACAGAGGAAGGCCACTTCTTCACCAACATGAAATGGCAATAGCAAAATTGTGTTGTGTTTTCCTGCCCCCTCCCCACAACTATTGGATTTTGCAGTTTTGTGTTCTTGGAAAGCAGCATTTCCCCTGCTCTAGAAACCTGCCCTGAGTGTAAGTGCCTGGAGTATTTGTTGTGGTGCGGTGTTGAGGGAATCCATTGGGATGTTCCTTAAGAGCTGAATAGCACTTCCATGCTTCAGAGTTGTCTGATAGGGAAAGGCAGAACTTGTAATTTCAGCCTTGCCCTTAAGGCATGCTGGTGCCGCTTCCGGTGGGGTTTGCTGGGAAAGGGCCAAACCAAAGGGGCTAATCTAATTGTAGAGGGTACCAGCTAACACCCCTGGGATCTGCTCCAATTTCTCTGCGGTTCTCAACTCTGTGTTATCCTGTGTCAGCCCTCGTGTGCCCCCACCCCCGCCAGGAGATTGGTTTGGGGAAATTTGGCACATGGGAGGGAGGTGCTGAATTCTCTGACTGCTAATTGTCCTCCCCCGTCTTCCAGTGCATTCACATAATCCCACGTCGGTCACATCCAGCCCTACCAATTTTCTGCCAAGAAAAAAAAATGGTGTGAACCTTAATGACGGAAATGTTGCATTTGCTGTAACCTTTCGTGGACTGAGCCCCCCCTTCCTCACCTGAACCCCCTAGAGGCTGAAACACATGAACGTGAATGGCAAACAAAACCTGGCTGCCTGTATGGTTAGCTTTTCCTCCTTTATTTTCAGACCATGCTTCCTTTCAGTCTTTGAACCTGTAAGGGGAGGGAAAAACTGGCTGAAATTGACCTTAGGATGGAAGGGCTGAATACCCCCACCCCCCCACCCCCACCCTGCTTTCCTAACCACCAATTATCTCCAAACCTCAGGGCCTCTGTGGCTGAGACCGGGAGTGACTAAATCTATGATCTTGTTTTATTTCCGTAGGTTGCTCAATACTTGTGATGGTTATAATAGTGTAATGACTTCCATGTACTTTAAATCATATTATTTTCTGAACTGTGTATCCCTTGTCTTGGTTGATGAAACATAACACCGGGGGAACAGTTGTGTACTGAAGAGGTGGTTCTATTTTTACATCAGAGTCTCTGGGTTAAAAACTTAGCAGTTTTGTCCCATTCAGGACAAATAACTTTTATTCAAAATAACAATTCACAATAGTTTCAGTATTTCGGCCTCAGATAGCAGATACCACGTAATGAAAGCGTGCTCTTCCCTACAATGGGAAACCAGCTTTTCACTTCAGTTCAAAAGTGTTTCACCAAAACCTTGCTTTCCTTACACTCTGGAAGCAGAGATTGGCCTTATTTGTGTAATTGCACTTAACTCTTTCTACCGAAGAACCTGCCTGATCTCATGTCACCCTTTCACAGTGCAGTCTTGTCTGCCTGTTTAATTGACATCTCCACACCTCTGATTCTTTCCCTCTGGTTTGCTGCCCTGCTGAGTAGTGATCCATTGAGGGGCAGTTTTAGGAGGCTGTCAGACCTTTCAGATTGAAGTAGAAGATGAGCTGCTATAATTTGGGGTGAGCTTTTATGGATCAAATCTGCTTCCTTGGACATAAGAGTGAGACTACATGGCAACCATTTATGCATAGCCTCTAAGTATAGGCTATATAAATCAAGTGTAAGTTGGATACACAATTGGCTGCATAGTCATACTTCAGAGAGTGATGATCAAGGGCTCCTTCCCTAAGTGTGAGGAGGTAACAAGTGGAGTACCCCAAGGTTCTAGTGTTGTCCCTATTGCACAACACTAGAACTAGGGGCCCCTCCATGAAACCTTTGGGTGCTAGATCTCAAACAAATAAGAGAAAGAACTTTTTCACCCAGAGGATCACTGGTCTGTGGAAATTCCTGCCAGAAGAAGTGGTGACAGTTGTCAGCCTTGACAGCTTTAAGAAAGGATTGGGCAAGTTCATGGAGAAGAAGGGTGTCAGTGGCTATCATTATGGATGCCTAAGGACATGGAGAGATAGGCAAGATATCTCTCAATGCCATTGTAGGGAATCTTAATCAGGTGAAGACATCTGTTTGGGAATACCCTGAAGCAAATGGTGAGCCACTGTGTGAGACAGAATGCTGGGCTGGATGGGCTGGATGGGCTATGGCCTGCTCCAGCAAGGCATATTCTTATGTAATGTTCTGGTGCTCTTCAACATTTTTATTAATGACTTGGACAAGGGAGTGTATGGAATGTTTGCGAAATTCACAGATAACACAAAATTGGGTGCTAATACCCTTGAAGACAGAAACAAAGTTCAGAATCATAAAATTATGGTAGGGTTGCAAGGGACCTTGGGTGTATTCAAGTCCAATCCTCTGCCTAAGGCAGGAGACCTCATACCATCCTGGACAGAAGGCTGTCCAATCTTTTCTTGAAAACCTCCAGCGATGGGGCACCCACAACATCAGGAGGCAAGCTGTTGTACTGCTTAGTGGCTCTCACCGTCAGGAACTTTATCCTTATCTCCAGGCTGGCTCTCCATCTACCCATTGGTTCTTGTCATGCCCTCAAGTGCAATTGAGAATAAATCAATGCCTTCTTCCCTGTGGCAAGAATGATCTTGATAGGATGGAGCCACATGGTAATCGCTCCATAGTTCTTCCTTCCCTTTATTCTTCCTTTTTGTGGCCCCTTCGACCTCATCTTCTTCTCCAGCCATCAATTTGTCTCTGCCTGACAGGTTCTTCACTCCTTGGCTGTCTTCTCTCTCAGCAGGTGACACGGGCACATGACCCACAGAGAGAAGAAGAGCAGGAACTGTTTCCTGACCCTCACATAAAGATGAGGGAGGGGATGGCTCCCAGACTGAGACAGCAGTCTCAGGAGTTCACAGACGGCAACATTCAAACCCCCACCCCATAAAGAGTGTTTGGGTAGACGGAAATGTTTTGAAGCAGGTTTCTGTGTCTTGCCAATCCTGATGTCCATTTTCTAACAGAACAAGCTTCAGTGGTACTTCTTAATCCTGATCCAAGCTTGGCTTTTTCCCCAACTCTGAAAACAGGATGTCTACAGATTTCTGGAAGATTTGGTTTGCAATAAATGACCCAGTCACATCCCTTTGTGTTAAGTTGCTTTTTTTCCTCTTCCAAAAAATCTGCTCTGGAGATTTTGGAACCACCCTCTAGTTCCTCTGAGAACACATGTTCAGCTTGTGAATAAGTGGATCATGCGCATTGTAGCCTGACAGGCGTCGGGCTCATCCTTTCTCCCCAGTTCTTCTAGGCCCTGGTAGGCAGCCAGAAGGGAGCTGCCTAGATGCCCTAAGCATATCCGATCGCGCCTGATTTCAGAAGCTAAGCAGGGTCGGCCCTGGTTCGTACAGAATAGCAGGAGGGGCTCTGAGGCTCCATAAAGCCATCACAAATGACTGGTGTGTGTTGCTTTCAGCTTGATGGGACACAAGTCACGCAAGGCTAGAAACGGTTCCCCAGATTTACTGCAGTACAACAGGAATAAAGACTTTCCCAAGTCTTTATCTCTGCCCCACCCCAGAAAAAAAAAGGCCCCACCTTATGCAATAGCATCAGAACTGCTACTTATTGGAGTTCCATTTCAGGGCATTTGACAGGAACCAGACACATCTTAAACACACACTGTTCTCTCCAAGAAGAGAACACTTTCATTTTCGTTATTTATTTATTTATTTTATTTATTTATTGAATTTCTACCCCTACTCTGGGCAGCTTACAGTGAGCTGATCCAATCAGCTAGCAATACAATTTGTGTCATTAAAGACATGGGAATAAAAAGTTGCAACCCCAGAAGCAGTTATTATAAGAAGCGCTTTTTGTTTTGTTTTTATTCTTAGTTTTTGAAAAAATATGCCTCTGAGCATTTATTGGTACATTGCAAAATGGAACTTGAACATTTTGAGGGACTCCCAGGCTGGGAGCATATATTAAATATTGGAGGTGTGAGTGTAAGAGAAGCTAAATTATTATTATTATTATTATTGCTGTAATAGGTTTCTGAAGTAGAGAGAAGGGGGTGGGGGAGAAATTAGTGGCAATTTGGCTTCATAGGTTTCCACAGTTCCTTTGGTATCTCTAAAAGGGCAGCTGTGCTGGGATTTAGATAATAGGCCTAGAAAACTAATGGAGGAATAATTTTAATGTAGGAGACAGAACAAATCCACGATTTAAAGCATTGGATTGCTGCTGTGCCACAGAAAGAGCAGTGCGGATTCGTATTAGTCCATCTTGAACCTTTGACCTGGAAGTCACTGTCTCTGTAGCCTGGTCAGGAGTTTGTTGTGGGGGTTACCAGGCCAAGACCGCTTCCTCAAAATGTTCAAGTTCCATTTTGCCAGTGTGCACGCATACAATTGGTGACTGTGAGGAAGTGCGTTTCTGCAGCCTCCAGAATAGGTCACTGAGGCCAAAGTGTCTCGGTTTCATGGCAAATCTTTCTCCCCACTTCCTGCATTACCCTTGTGAATCAGACTGGCAAGAGAGCCCCAGGACCAGACTTTCTGTTGGGGTACATGTACGGGAGGTGCCTCCTGAGCTCCCCAACAGTTCCCCTGTGTGGGAAGACAAATCTTCTCTGTGCCAAACAAATGGATCCCAATGGCTAGCCTTCCATCTTGGGATGCTTCCTGGAACAACAGTCCCATTGCCAGCGTAAAAAAGGTAAATTTGATGGCCAGCCCAGTTCACTTATGCATCTCAGCGGGAGGAGAAGAGCAGTCATATAAACCAGAGGTGTCTAAACTTCGGCCCTCCAGATGTTTTGGACCACAATTCCCAGAATTCCAAGCATAGATTGCCAATGATAAAGGACGGTGGGAGTTCTGGTCCAAAACATCTGGAGGGCTGAAGTTAGGAGACTACTGATAGAAGCATTCTTCTTCCTGGTCTGGCAGCTTCTCCTCTGCATGCCCCATGTTTTGACAGGGAACCTGTCCGATTAGGTTGGGGCACCGCTTACCTGGTGGGTAAATCATAGCCACTAAAGCTGTTTCTCTAATTTTTGGTGTTTTGAAGTTGCAGGGGGAAGGCTTGGGTGAGATGGGCAAAGGCGTGAAGCAATAGACCTCTGGATGACTCATGTACAGGGTGGGGATAAGGAAGTGCCTGTTTCCTGTCCTCGGCGTAGAGAGGAGCCATGACACCCTCACTGTTACTTTTTAGTCCATGCATGCAGCTTGCTCAGAAATCTCTAGCCTTCCCAGGTTTGGTGCTCCGGTCCCGTTAAGATGACTACGGTCCTACTAGCGATCGTGGCTGGTCTTCTTTGCCTCTCGGTGTCAATGGGTAAGTCATAAACATGTAAGAATTATAATCCATTCCCGGAGGGGGCTTGCAGGCTGTCCTACCACTGGTAGGATCGACGAGTCCAAAATGACGGGTATGGGAGGTTATAGAGCAGTGGTTCTCAACCTTGTGGGTCCCCAGAAGTTCCTGGACTGCAACTCCCAGAAATCCTGGCCAGCTCAGCTAGTGATGAAGACTTCTGGGAGTTGCAGTCCAGGAACATCTGGGGACCCACAGGTTGAGAACCACTGTTATAGAGAGACCTTTGTGTCAACTTCACTTATGACGGCTTTTGAACGGTTGTATCACAAGCATGGGTAACTTTTATGATTAAGAATCGCTAACTCTTGTGAACATCCTCATGTACCTAGTTTTCCACTTTGCAGGAGTCTTTGAAAGGCAGTAGCTTCCTATTCCAACACAGTTATGTTTCTCAGATCAAAGACACTGTACCTTTTAGAAGGGATCAGCTATTTTTCTATAGTAAGGGCATGTGCCTTTGTTTTTGACACACACACCCCGGCTTTTGTCAGCGGTCATGATGGCTGGGGATTCTGCTACATGACGTTCCAACACCTGGAGGGCCAAAGGGAAAGGGCTGGCTCAACTGGAGAAAATGTCATGCGTGGTGTCTCTTTCCTTGGGGAAAGTTGATGGTGGGGAAGATTATCAACTCCTTTTCCAAAATGACATCCTCTTCTTCTGTTTACATCGGAGGTCAATTAAAAACATGACCCAGTGTTTCTGTGAAATTGTCTGCTGTGGCTTGTGGTGACCTCTGACTGGACCAGCTGGCGTGCACCTGAAGGCCCAACGCATGGCAGGAAAGCACAATGGTAAAGCATGGGTTGCTGTAGGAACTAAAGGCAAGAGCATGTAGAAAGTGAAAGTCAGCCATCTGCTTTCACTGGAAACTCCCTCCTCCTCACTGAATTTATTTGATTGTTATTTAATTATGTTGCTCGTATCGTCCCACTCACTGTTCTGCAGCTGTCTTCCACATTGGGAAATTCCTGGGGTAGGTTAAGATAAAAAGAGGTAGAGTATGCAGGAAACGGGAGTTGCCTCGTACATATCCTCTGTTTATGAGCCAGGGCATCATTAATCTCAAATTTGGCATGGATATGACTCAATTCCCAAGTTAAAGGAGGAGAATGACTGGGTTCGCTATATCTTGAAGCCCCTCTCAGCCCTTTTGTTGGGTATTTGATCTTGAAAGATGGCTGAAAAGGTAAGGGATGATCGGCTAGTGGTGGTGGTGGTGGTGGTGATTTGGAGGGCATGGCACTCTCCCCACCCTCAAAAATGGTGCAACCAAGCAGGCCGTAGAGTATTCAAGTGCTGAATGTGGGAGGCAAGAGCATAGAGAAGGAGGCTGACAGTGGCAGTGGGTTAGCCTCAGGGAGCAAAGAGTAGGTTGTCAGGCGAACCTGACACCCCCAGTGCTCCACAACCGGCAAGCGTGCGTAAACAGCTGTGTTCTCAAGCTGGAGTGTGCTGAGTCTTCAGCTTCCTGTACTGGAGAAGCAATAAGAAGAGAAAGCTGTTCCTCTCCCATCTCTTGAGTGCACGTTGGAGCTCAGATTGTTGAAGATTTTGCATTCTTTGGAACTAAGTTCGCCATGTGTGACTTCAGTTTATGGAATTATTTTGCAAGTGGCTGGTTTCTTTCTCCCGTTCTTTAAACAAGTAGTAAGCTTAAAAGCACAACAACCCAGATTAGATGCTGTTTCCACTCACAACCTGTCACAAACATAATTTGTGCCGGTGTGGAGAATGTAGAAATCATTGCCATAATTAGGATGTAGGCATGTATCCCTGCTTGTTTTCCCTTAACAGAGAACAGAAGTTGGCGTCGTGTAAAAATATGCAACAGTTGGTTTCACAGTTACACAGGATGTTTTGCAAACATTGATTCATAAATTTTGCCCCCTGTTAAAAGAGGTTACGGAGCAGCAATACAGGGAATGTCGCCTGGCACAAGACAGCCTAGTCATTTGCTTTGAAAATGGTACAGGCATTTAAAATATGGGGTTTAAATGTTTCAGAATATGTTTCATTCTTAGAATGCGATCAAGGGGTAAAGTTAGCAATGATTAATTTTTACCAATGGATAAAAGCCTGTAGGACCTCTTGCTTAGCACTAGGAGACAATCGGCACATGTTCAGAGAAAGGATGTGCATTCCAAAATAGAAATATTTCATATTTCTTTCTTATGGGTTGTTTCTGGAGGTGTTTTTAATTTTGTGTTGCCCAAAAAGTGAGATTGGGGAAAAGGCAAGCAGGCAGGCAGGCAGGCAGGCAGGTAAGCAGACATACAGAGACATACAGGGATACTCACTTACTAAAGAAACCACCATCTATGTCACACTGAGAACAAGAAAAAAATTGCAGAATCTAAGCCCAACCAAGAAAAATAACCACACACACAGTCCAGTGGCACAGTCACAACATCTACACACCCACCCAAAACAAACAAAACAGCCCCTCCAAAAACAATTGAAATATATACCTTTAAACAGAGTAAATGAACAATTGCTGGCCATTTTTTAAAAAACACAATCAAGAAGAAAAAGCACACCCAACAAACATGGGGGTGAGGAAAATAGCAAACAAACAAACAGAAAAAAACCACACACAACCTTCTCTCCCAAAAGCCAAGAAAAGCAAGCAAACAAATAAAAGCTGCCACCATTCCCCCACCCCAAAATCCATCCATCCACACAGATACACAGAGCAACAAAAACAAAAAGGGAAGAACACCCTCAGTTGGATTTCCGGCTGTTTTATAGCTTGAGACTCCACCCCCCTTTCCCCCTCATGGACATTCTGATTGGCTGCTGACAGTCCTCACAATGCTATTGGATGAAATATTTCTCAGGTAATTTGATAGACAAAGGATAAATTAGCAACGTAAAATAATGTGCAGTAGGACACTCAGTTGTAAGGTCCCCCAGGGTTCATCGATATCCCCAAAGCTGGTTAAAATCTATGGTAAATCAGTGGGAGATGTCATCGAGAGATTCAGAGAAAGGCGTCAGCAGTTTGCTGAGGACACACAGCTCAATCTCTCCTCTATCACTTCTGCAGTGGAGGGCATCCAGATGCTTGAGTGATACCTGGCTTCAGAAAGGACCAGGGCAAACAGGCTGAAACTGAATCTGAAGACTGAGGTTTTGTTCCTGTGGGGGGGAGCTCTGGAAGGTTGGGGGGATTATGCCTAGATTGAATGGCACTGCCCTCTTGTTACCAAGGTATCAAGTATGTAATCTGAGCATTCTTCCGGACCTGACTCTTTCTTGGGATTCTCAAATCAAGTCATGTCCAGGTTTTAATCAGCTTAGGTTTATTGTCCGACACCACATCTACCTAAATGAGGACTCCCTTGGGAAGCTGGTGCATGGACTGGTCATTTCCTGGATCAGCTAGTACAGTACTGTTTACATGGGGCTTCCCTTGAGACTGACCCAGAGACTATAGCAGGTCCGGAATGCAGTGACCAGACTGGTGGCTGGTGTGAGGAAATTTGATCACATCATCTCAATGCTGGCTAGCCTCCACTGGTTAGCTGTTGTGTCCTGGATCATGTTCAAGGTTTTGACACTCACATAGAATGACCTTCATATTTTGGGACTACGTCATCTGCCTGACCCATAAGAACTTCTCAGACAAAGCTCCCTCATGTAGCCACACCAAGAGAGGCCCAAACGTCATCTACTATACTAGAAATAGGGCCTTCTTGGCAATGCCACCCACGTTATGGAATCAACTCCCAGAGAAGCTATGCCTGGTGATTTTAAAAGCCCTACTTGGGGGTGGGGGTGCTTTCATGTTGAGCCTGGTTGAATGCCTCCTCTCCCTGCAATTTGGAGTGCACCACTGCTTTTATGTTATATTTAGTATTTATTGTTCTTTGTTTGGTTTTAATTGTTTGTTTCGGCACAAAAGGGACAGTAAGTAAGCAAATGAAGGGCATGAAAGGTTACACAGAGGATGGGCCACAAAAGGATTAACACTTGTTTGTGTGTTATGTCTGTGAAGATTTTTAGTCATCCAGGTTTATCTGTAAGCTGAGTCTTGGCAACTGGACTTCTTTTCTTGAGAGATCGAAATCTTTCGCTGCTCATCTAAACAGGTTTGTCAGTCTGAGGAAAGTTAGTGGCGAGTCTTCCATTTTCTTAGTTCACCTTCATTTCATATCACCCTGGTCTGAATAGGTTCATAAGTTGGACAATGGCCTGAATAGGCTCATTAATGTCTAGAGACCATACTATAAATAAATAAATAAATAAATAAATAAATAAATAAATAAATAAATAAATAAATAAATAAATAAATATGTGTATAGGGTTCACTACCATCCATGGTTTTTGACATCTGGGGGTGGGGCTTGAAACTGATCCCCAAAAATATGGTGGTCCTACTATACATTATTTTACATTGCTAATTTTTACAGGTTATTTATGGTACTTAGATCTATTTTTGCTTTTAGATATTCATTTTTGTTTGGCATTTCTAAATCTTGTGAAGCTACACTCACTGCCCAGTGGACGGAAGGGGGAGGTATGCCATGGGCTCACATTATGAGTATTTACTGTGTAGACGCACCCTCACAATGGACAAAAGTAATGCACTCATCATGCCTCGTTCATCATGGCCATTGTCCATCTTACGAGTCTATTTCAAACCAGGGTGTCATGAGGTCAAAGTGAGCTATAAAATGGAGGACTCACAACTAGCTTTCCTCAGACTGACAAAGCTATTTCGATGAGCAGCGAAATGTTTTAATCTCTCAAGAAAAGAAGTTCAGTTGCCATGATTCAACTTCCAGATAAACTCACCTAGTTGACTGAGAATCTTCACAGACATAATCAGGAAAAATGCATGACACTTGGTCTGAGTTGGACATGAATGAGCAGAGATAAGAAGGTGACTGTGGGCATACGCTTGCAGTGTAGTTGCAAGCTACAAGGGGTGTGACATGATGCAATACTCAAGTGGGGCTGATCAAATGCTGTCTCAGCATCCTGCTGCTTCCTCACCTGTCTTATCCTTCCTTCTTGCAGCGATGCAGCCATGTAATGTGACCATTTCCCCAGAGGACCCTGCTGTGGTGTTTGGGGGCCCTGTCACGCTGAACTGCACAACTTCATGTACAAATTACACCGATCTGAAATGGGAGACATCTCTGGCACCCAAGATCCAGGAAGGAAACGGGTGGATTTCTCTTCAGATCAAAAATGTGACAGAATGGAAAGCGCGACCATTGTGTTGGGTTAAATCTGAGGACACTCTTTTAGCCTCCACCAGGGCAGTACTCTATGTTTATGGTAAATATTCACCAAATCTTGAAGCTGGCAAGTCTGTGGAAGCCACGATAAACATCACCATAGTTAACATCTACCAAGAAGCTTTCTCTTTTTCCTACTCTTCCTCTTCTGTGTTTAACCACTTGGGTTCAAAAACTGTTGCTTGGCTTACTAAATATAAGTAACTGATGAGAGTTTAATGGCGTTTGAATACCGATAATTCGGTTTTGCGATATATTGAGTTTGTAATTTTTTTTTCAGGAAAAAAGGGAGAAATGACAGAAAACCATCAACATTTTGTTACGGTATTAGACTGTGAGGTAACATTTGTCTTGTGACAAGTCATCACAACCATGGGAATGCAGGAACAGCAACAAAACCACATGATTGGAACAAACATTATCACATTACAGTAGCCTTTTCACACGACCCCTAAGATCTGCTGGCCACTTAAATTCAGACCAGAGATCTTAGGGGTTTGTCGCTGTTCCTTTGTTCCCACCCCCTCCGCACTCCTGGCTGCTGTCTGTGTGAGGGGAGGGAGAAAAAAAGGAAGAAAAGAATGCGGGCTCACCTCCGTTCTGCCGTCTCGCTCTGTTCCCGGCAGCATAGTATCTCTTAAAGGGGCGGGGGCAAGAAAACAACAAACAGAAGCGAGGAGAGCCTGGCACTCACTACGTTACATCCGCATCAGGAATTTTTCACCCCCGGAGAGCAGGTATTTGAAAAGTGTGCTGGGACGCGCTTAGGTGGGCGTGGTCACACTTAATTTTTTGTAAACTCCGGAGCTGGTGGGGAAACAATTTTAAGCTCCGGATCTGGGAGCCATTTGCCACGGATTTTAGGGGTCGTGTGAAAAGGCCCTAAGTTGCGGTACAAAGAAGGACATGAAGTAACCACCTAAGTCACAGTAGAGTAGGCCCCTAAATTCAATGGGAATTTAAAGAGTCAGCTTCTCTTTAACTTCCACTTAATTCGATTTGTCTTACTCTGACCTACTTTAAGCATACGATTGAACCCTCTTACAATTTTAACCTCTGAAGCCATAAAAGGCTTGAGTCCAACCTATTTCAAGGACCGTGTTTCCATTTATGAAGCTGCCTGATCGTTAAGGTCATTAACACAGAGGTTATTCTTGCCTCCCACCACTGTCACAGATGCATTTGATGGGGGCATGGGAGAAGACTCTGGAACTCCCTCCCACAGGAGACAATGCAGGCCCTATCTTTGCTCTCTTTCTGCATGAAAATACTTTTCTCTTCAGACAGGCTTTCCCTTATGGCTCGTTGTCCGAGGGTTTTTTTAAAATGGGACTCTATGCCTTGTCGTTTTGAATGTTTCTGGTCTTCATTTTCTTAAATGCTTTGTGTGTGATGAGACATCTGTTTGATTCTTTAAAAATCTTTGTATACTTGCTGTTTTTAGGTTTTAAATACGGTATTCTCTTTCAGTGATGTACACAAGAACATTAAGTTGCTTTAAGTCCTTTTTGGGGGGAAAGCAGTGCAAAAATATAAATAAGTAGTAATAAATCATTACATGGAAGTGATATGTTACTAGTTTACCAGGTTACCTTGGTACTGCTTTTTTGGGGAGTGCTAAAATGCTTGGGGGGGCATTCTGAAGGCTTGTTTTTGTAAGGTGGTCCATGGGACTGAAGGATGATATAAATCATCACCACCAACCATCCTTTGTGTCCTTCCTCATTCCTATTAATCCTGAAACTGTACATTGTTCTCAATAACAAGTGTTAACAATGCAGTTTCCTCTCTTTCTTGTAACATGAGGGAAGGTTCTTTCCCCCCTCTCTCTTCAGCCTGCAAGGCAGTAGGGGCTGAGCCTCTTCTACTCATTCAAATCACCACCTTTCTATGTATTTCCAGGCACTGAGCCAAAAATTAATCAGTTCTTTTAAACGAATGGGCACTGCCAATCCACTTCTACTTCCTTTCCACATAACTGGAAACAATGAGACGGTCCAGTCCCATAAAGTCCTTGACCCCCTTCTTGTACAGTTCTGCTCTCTCTAAACTAAGAGCCTTTTCACATGACCCCTAAGATCCGCGGGCCACTTAAATTCGGACCAGAGATCTTGGGGGTTCGTTGCTCTTCCTGCGTCCCCACCCCTCCGCACCTCCTTGCTCCTGCCTGCGTGAGGGGAGGGAGAAAAAAAGAGAGATAAAAATGCAGGCTCACCTCCGAAGCCGCCCCGTCGTCGTCCTGATTCCTTCTCTTAAAGGGGCGGGAGGCAAAAAAACCCAAACAGAAGTGAGGAGAGCCCAGCACTCACCAGATTACATCCGGATCTGGGGATTTTCACCCTCCGAGAGCAGGTACATGAAAAGTGCACTGGGACACGCTTAGGTGGGCGTGGTCGCATTTAGTTTCCTGCAAACTTCGGAGCTGGTGGGGAAACAATTGTAAGCTCCAGAGCTGGCAGCCATTTGCGGCGGAGTTTAGGGGTCGTGTACAAATACCCTAAGTAACTGCACATATGATTGCTTTGTCCCTATAGTGACTTGGGATCATAAGGTAAGAATGCCTAGGAGGTGGCAGTAGTATGATTAGGGCTGTAGGTGGTCCATTCATTAGCCCACAAAGTCTGAGATTATTTATTTATTTTATTTATTTTAAATGTTTTTACCCCATCTTTCTCCTTGGAAAAGGACTCAAGGAGGCTTGCAATAATGAGGGACAATATACAGTCCAGAACTTTTAAGAGATATTCAAATTAAGAACAGGAAGTTTGAAGAGGCATCTTAGAACATTAAAAGGTAACATTAGAGCTATAAAGAGCATGCAAGAAGAAAACAAAAATCCATTACGAGGGGTGAAAAGCAACATGGAAAATACTAGTGTTCTTATCGAATCAGTCAATGCAATCATGTATGATAATCCATATAAAGTCACATAGTTTGACTTTGTTCAGTATTGTTGGATCTAAAGAGGATTTTTTAAACAACAGTTTTACTATGCCTCCTTTGAGCATGCTGGAATCCTGCTCTGTTGCAAGGAGGCATTCACTGCTCTTCCTAACCAGTCTGCCAGACCCTCTCTGGCAGCTTTTATGAGCCAGGAAGGGCAAGGGTATGACAGACATGTGGTAGCCCTCATCTCCCCAAGAGTCCTGACCACATCCTCAGGCTGTAGGGGCTGAAACACATCAGTTAATACAGGGCAAGCAAAGGGGAGTTTTAATTATAGGTTCTGGAGCAATTGTAGCATCCAGGTGAGCCCAGATCTGTACAATTTTGGCTGTAAAGTGTTGTGCAAATTCTTCGCAGCAAGTTACAGAGTAGTCTGTGTTATCCACTCACAGGTCAACGTGTAACAGACTTTTGACAATTCGGAAAAGCTCAACCAGGCAATTCCGTGCTGAAGCAAAGGTGGTAGAGAAAAATTATTTCTTTGCTGCTTCCACTGTGTTGGAATAAGCCTTCCAATGGCTTTTCACTGTTTCTTTATCTGTTTCACTCTGGGTTTTTCCGCCAACGCCTTTTAGCTGTACAGACCACCCTTTTCATATTTGCCAGTGTCCTAGTAAACCAAGCAACCAGTTTGGCTGTACTTCGAGGAAGGAGATGTTTTGGGGTGATCAGGTCAATGGCTTTGCTCATTTCCCTATTCCAGAGATCAACTAAAGATTCAATGGAATCATCCGGGGAACCAGGGAAGTTTGTGGGTCAAGATAGAAAGGATGCCACACACCCCAGATTAAGGAGCCCCATCATGAGTCACATCTCCCTCACAAGCACTTTCTCTGATAACAAGCTTTATCAACAAACTTGTTATCAGTGGCCCTCAAAAGCTTTTTGGACTGCATCGATATTCTTCTGCTCAGGAACAGATTACCCTGCTTGTGTAAAGATGGGGCAGATAGGAATGTGGTTGGAGTCCAACTCCTTGAATACTCCTGGAATCCCTAAGCAGAATTCTGGGAGTTCTGATTCACATTGCCACACTACAGACAACTACAGCCTTGTGGCTCAGTGGTTAAACTGCTGTATTGTCATGACCTGGGGTTCAGTCCCAGGAAGTCAGCTGAAGGTTCACTCAGTCTTCCATCCTTCTGAGTTCGGTAAAGTTACAGTAGTACCCAGCTTGCTGGGGCGGGGGGGGGGGGCACAATGTTTTCCCGGAAAAATTATTAAAAACGCCCCCAGAGTGCTTTTAATGTTATGCAGTGGGTATAAAAGCAGCATGTTTTGCATTTGCTTTTACAGACCTTACATTTCACTCACCTCAACTAAGCCTAAGGCATATCTCTAAGGCTGCATTGCCTTTGGAGGCAATCATATTTTTAGCCCATTGTTCTCTTAAGAAAGGTCCTATGGTTGCTTACTTTGATAAAAGGAACTGCCATGGAGTTCCTAGGAGTGGCAGTTTCATTGCCCTTTAGGATCTGTAGAGAGGGCCTCCTGAATGACTACCACTCCCAGCAAGCAGCACAGCAGCTTCCTTTGTTGTTACATTAACATCAGGAAGCAAAGAAGAGCAGCGCAAAAGCAACCTTATAAGATAAAATGCCTTGGGATTGTGCTGAATGCTAGCTAGTGGAACTGAAGCTGTGCCTGGATTTTCTGTTTGGAGCTTAAAATACGTATCAGGTATTTGTTCATAACTGTGGCAGTTCCACAGTTCACAACTGTGGCAGTTCCACAAATATTTGTACTGTAGATTCCATGTAACTGTCCTACATGTTTTCCATCTGTATCTTTCTTTCCCTTCCTCCTGACAGAATTCTCAGCCCCTACTCTTGACCTGACTTCTGAAGTTCAACACGGCCATCCAGAGAGGATTGTGTGTCGTGTTTCTAAACTGAAGGTGAGAGACTCCATCCCATCTAATATGAACATCTCCCTGGGCAGAGGCCAGGAGGTCTTAAGCAGCACCAAAGACAGATCATCGGTGGAGTACAGCTTTGTGGCCAACCTTCAGAAAGACGACACGGCTGAGATCTTCTGTGAGGCCTATGTCCAGGTGGGCTCTGAGGTGCTGAGAAAACAGACAAAGAGAGTCCTAAATGTTTTGGGTAAGTTTCCCTTGGCCCTTCAGCAACACTGCTCTGACTACTGCTTCACAAGGCTGAGGGGGCCAAGACTGGAAACAATGAGGTCCAGTTACTTCTGGCAACATTGTTTGTCCTGTAGGCCTGAGGCTACTTCCATGGGGATGGTAAGCTGAAGAGAGGTCATAGTAGAAAGCTGAAGAATAAGATGATACAGCCATCACTGTCTGTGGTGCATGTCTTATGTCCCATTGTGGTTGCCGTTTCAGCAGGATTGATGGGCAGTAGACTTCAACTACCAGAATTCAACAGCTTATATGGCCCGTGGCCCGTATCCAGGCTGCCTGTGGAATTTTGGAAGTTGTAGTCCAACCAAGTACGGTAATCTGTTCATCGTCTGCAGACGAGTTTTATGGGCTTTATTTGGCATAGGCTTTGGGGAGTATAGCCTGTGCAAAGCGTTTAGCTTCAATAGGTAGGTGTTCATATTGTAATAGAAGCAGGTAGGAATCCACAATGGACGTGGTCAAATACAGATGCAGGTATGATGGTCAGAATAAGGTGCAGAGATTGGAAATTATTTTATAAGCACCATAAATTGATGCTGATTAGCATAAAGAGTGTTAAGGTCAATTCTATAAGACAGTTACTCCTCAAGATGCTAGATCGGGGGTCTGCAACCCGCGGCTCCGGAGCCGCATGCGGCTCTTTGGAACATTTGCCGCGGCTCCAGGAGGGTTCAGAAATTTCAATACAAAGGCGCCGAATCTCGCGAGGACAGCCCGTCCCACAAGGCGGCACAAAGCCAAGCGCGGCCACACTCTCAGCGTGCTCCCTCTTCTTCAGAGCAAGAGAGAGAGAGAGGGAGGCGTGGTGGAAAGTGCCTGCCGAACGGCAGCCTTTTTTCTTTTTTTTTAACTTCAAGAAAACCTCCCAGATCTGGATTGTTGCCTCCCCCCCCCC
>JAHTLZ010000181.1:426306-443653 GCA_023846285.1 Phrynocephalus versicolor
GGAGGAGAAAACCCTCCTTCCTTCCTTCCCCCCTTCCCCTTCCTTTCTTGCTTGGGTGTTTGGTGGGAGGGGGAAGAAGCGATGTGTGTGTGCGTGTGTGTGTGTGTGTGTGTGTGTGTGTGTGTGTGTGTGTGCAACGTGGAGGAAGAGAAAACCCTCCTTCCTTCCCCCCTTCCCCTTCCTTTCTTGCTTGGGTGTTTGGTGGGGGCGTGTCTCCGCGAAAGAGAGAGAGAGATTAGAAATTCCCCTCCTCTCCCTCCCTCCTCCATGGAGGGTGGGGGCGAGAGGAGGAGGAGGAGGAAGGAGAGATGGAGTGTGTGTGTGGGGAGAGTCAGACCATGGCTGCAGGATCCGGGCAGAAGGCAGCTAGGGCGGAATGGGAACCTCAAGAAAGGTGGCGTGAGGAGGGGGCCACGGCTAGTCATCTCTCTCCCCACCCCCCACCCCGCCGCCGCCCTGCTTCCTTGCCCGGTGCTGTCAGTTCTGGCCCAACAAGCAAGGGGTTGGTGGCGGCGGGAGCGGGGGGGGGGAGCGGCAGCAGCGGCGGAGAGGCGAGAAGCAACGGAGGAAGTCGGCTTTTCTTTTTCCTGCGCGAGATCAACTTGGCAGTCGAGGGACGCGGCGTGACAGCTAGTTCGAGCCCCCCCCCCGCCCGAGGAGGGGTCTCTCTTATTAGACTTCCAGAGGCTCCCTCCTGGAGTCAGCTGGTTTCGGCAGCGGGGTGGGGGCGCCGGGCTCAAGTTGTTCAGGGGCCCCTGGCCGCCCAGGAGGCCAACGGCATGCCACCTGGCTCGAGAAGCTGAGCCGAGCCGAGCGGAGCGCCTGTGCGCCTGCCTGCTTGTCTCGCTCACTCTCGCTCTCGCTCTCACCGAAAGCCCGCCAGCAGCTGCCTTCCGCTCCATTCCAACACACAGAACGTGCCTCCTGCGCGCCCACCCACCCCCCAGCCCGGCCCTCCCCGAGGCTGGCGGACACGCAGCCACCCCAGTTGCGCGTGCGGGAGAAATTGAGGCAGGTGCGCGCCTCGATGGAAACCCTCGGGGACAGGGTGGCGGAGTGGGGGAGGCGGAGGCGGCTCGGGCTCGCCCGCTTGCTCGCTCTCCCGGCGCCCGAAGTGCCGAAGAAGCAACTTTCATTGGCTTCCTTCTGAGAAGCCCTTCGGGGGTGCCCGGAGGAGCCGCAGCCGCCGGCGCTCCTTCCCACCCCACCCGAGCCCGGCGCCGGGGCGCAGCGTGTCCAAGGAGCGTGCGAGGGAGTGTGTTGCTTGCAAGCGCCCAAAAAGCCAGGAGCGAGGGGAGGGGAAAATATATTTGCAGTGTTATATTTGTTTTAAATGTCGCAATGGTTTTGCGGCTCCCAGTTTTTTTTTTTCCGTCGGAAACGGGTCCAAGTGGCTCTTTATGTCTTAAAGGTTGCAGACCCCTGTGCTAGATCAATGGTTTCTGCTTAACACAGAGGGATTGTCTGGGTTGAAGGCATAAGTGAACTGCTTTGTCTCAGAGCCATGTTAGGAAAATCATTCTGCCATACACAACAAGGCAATAATATGGGTGAGAGGTTTCATTAGATGTCTTTATTTTTGTTTAAGCAAAGAGTGATGAGGTTGAACCTCTTAATGTGTTCTTTTTCTGTTCCTCTGTGGAATTCTTGGAAGTTATTTTGTGTCATATTCTTTTTTTTTTTTTTTTGCCTCCAGCTTAAGAACATAAGAACATAAGAACAGCCTTGCTGGAATAGGCCACAGCCCATCCAGTCCAGCATTCTGTCTCACACAGTGGCTCTCCATTTCCTTCAGGGTATTCCCAAGCAGATGTCTTCCCCTGCTTACAATTCCCTGCAAATGGCATTGAGAGATATCCTGCCTATCTCTCCAACCTAGAGGCTGTCTTTAGGCATCCATAGTGATAGCTATTGATACCCTTGTTCTCCATGAACTTGTCCAATCCTTTCTTAAAGCTGTCAAGGCTGACAGCTGTCACCACTTCTTCTGGCAGGGGGTTCCAGAGACCAGTGATCCTCTGGGTAAAAAAGTACTTTTTCTTACTTGTTTGAGATCTAGCACCCAAAATTTTCATGGAATGCCCCCTACTTCTAGTGTTGTGCGATATGGAAAACAGTTTTTCCTTATCTACTTTGTCTATAAACTTCAATGAGGTCATTCTTAGGTGCCGTCGTTCAAGAGTGAAGAGGCCCAGCCGTTGCAGCCTCAGATGGTAAGGAAGGTGTTCCAGTCCCCTAATCATTCTGGTTGCCCTCCTCTACACTTTTTCCATTTCCATAATATCCTTCTGGAGGTATGGTGACCAGAAATGTACACAATACTCCAAATGGGGCCTCACCATAGATTTATAAAGAGGCAAGCTTGAACATTTGGTATTTCTTCTTCCATATGTGGTCAATGTGTTTGTTGTGAAATCTTGACCATCCTTTTGCTTGATAAAGAAAATATAATCGTTCCCATATCATTATCAGAATACTTATACTAACCAACAAGGGCTTAGACTGTCTGAATTTTATAAACTTTTTAACTTATGAAAATTCTGATCAATGTTAATAATACAGCTGTTGTTTACTCTGTCTTATTTCATTTTTTTTCACTCCAATAATCAGAGTCAGTGGCTGAATTCCTATTGTGCAGCTCTGTGTGTGCAGCTGTGATGACATAATCAGTGATGGCAAATTGCCACTGATCAGATATTTCTTTGAGAGATGTTTGGGTATATATGAATTTGTTGCATTATTTAGCAGTCACATCTACCTCAAATATTTATTGATTTGCCTTTATTCAGTGGAGATTTGTCACTGACAATGGCGGTTACTTCACGTCTGTTTTGTTTCTGTTAGTGTTGTGCTTAGGAGCGGTGCAAAAAAGTTACTTCATGTCCATTGCGCAACTACTGAAATTTGTCTGGATCACGCCCCCAGAATGGGTGCTAAGCGCGACAATACGTTACCTGGTGCTGGGGTAGGGTTTTCCCTTGTCACTCTTTGTTCCCACTTTCTGTTCCGAGACAAGACACCATGTAGTAATGACTGTCATGCAACAAAACATTCATTTATCTCAGAAAACTGTGTCCGTTTTTTTTTTATTTTGACTTTTCAGAAGCGAAATATCAAAAAAGAATTTTTTTAAGCTCCCGCAAAAAAGGAAAAAGGAAGCTAGACAAATTCAGTGTTTGTCACGGTACAAGACCATGAGGTAACACTTGTCACGAGACAAGTTATCATGACCATGGGAACACTGAAACAGGGACAAAACCACGTGATTGTGACCAACACTGTCGCGGTAAAAAACTAGTCATGGAACAAAGGACGTGAAGTAACCGCCAATGACATCCGATCGGGATAAAACTCAAGTTGCTAGCAGAATCTTGACTTCAGTGCTGCAGTGTAACCACTGTGCCACAAGACTCAGTGTCATATTTCTATATCTGTGGTTGTGGTTCTCAACCTTGGGTCTACAGATGTTCTTATACTAAAACTTCCAGAAACCCCAGCCAGCACAGCTAGAGGTGGAGGCTTCTGGGAGTGTTAGTCCAAAAACATCTTGAGAACTATAGTTGGGAACTGTCCAATGGCCAAGGGATGAAAGGCCTATCAGACTGCTCTCATTCCTGAAAATATATATTACATCTGTCTCTGCAGTGTGATCCAAAAGTTAATAATGGGCTTCTGTTTTCCTGAGATACTTTTAACCCATCCAAGGATGAAAACAGCCAAACCGTCTGTAAGTTCATGGACTCCCGTGTTTCTTATTTCAGCCAGTCCTTTCAATGTCAGCATCTCAACAAATCGCGAGAGGTACAGCGCTAACGAGAACATAAAGGTGACATGTAATGCTACAGGCAAACCCTCTCCAGTGTTTTCGTGGGAGCTCCATTCCACAGACGGTGTGAAATTCTCAGACGGAAACCAGACTATTGAGATACCTTCGGCTCAGAGCTCCCACAGTGGGACATATCTCTGCCTGGCGAATAATATTTATGGCAAGGCATCGGCACGAAAGGACATCCTCGTTGAAGGTGAGATGAAGGTGGCTCTCAGGCCTTGCTATTGATTGCTATCTTTTTGTTTGTTTTGAGTTCATGGGTCTAACTGGATGATACATTTAGCACATTTTTAGAAGAGGGGCTCCTCTTGTGGTGAAAGACTACCCTTTGTCACAGACTGGAATTGTCCTCACCTGCATACCCTGCCTGACATGAGCTTCATTTGCAAGTCTAATTGCTGTGGGAAAGCAAGGGAATGGTAAGGAGGAATACACATCCCCTTAACCCCCAGGCTGACCCTGAGTTGTTGCATCCTCCCAAAAGTTGTGTATGAATGTGAAAGGTGTATACACTGTGTACAGGATGTGATTGTGGTGATGTCAGAATCTTGAAGAGAATCATTCAGGAGAATTTCCGAGAAAAAGAGCAGAATGGATTACAAAGAAACAGGCAGAATAGGCATAAAGGTGCCAGAATTCAGATTTTTGTGAACAGAAAATGTTTTTTAACACAGGACAGACGCTGACTAAAAAAAAAATCTTGCAGCTATATTGAGGCTGGATAGCTATGCAGAATCTTTGGGTCCATGAGGCTAGATGATAGATAGATAGATAGATAGATAGATAGATAGATAGATAGATAGATAGATAGATAGATAGATAGATAGATAGATAGATAGATAGATAGATAGATAGATAGATAGATAGATAGATAGATAGATAGATAGACAGACACACACAGACACACAGACACACATTGTTTGCAAGGACCCTACACAGTGAGACTACTGTTACTTTCATCTCCCCCTTTATTTTAATAACAAGTCCCTGAATCCCCATCAGCCTGGCTAGTGTCCATGTTGCCAGGGAGACCGGGGGGGGGGGAAACTATAGTCCTAAAATGTCATCTGAAAAAAAAGAACTTGACCCGGGCACAGTGCCGGCTTAAGGTGGTTCTTAGCTGGGTGTTAGGGATACAGCCGAGTTGCTTTCTGTAGTCCCGGGGGCTCTTTCTTTCTGTGCTTCTCCAGCCCCAGTACTCTCCTGGTATCCTTGTTTCCATTCCAGAGTCGACGCGCAGCTGGATCGCGGCCGTGGTGGTGGTGACGTTGCTGGCCGCTCTGATTGGTGCTGGAATCTTCTGGTACCGTTGTCACAAATGAAGACACCCCTGATGGAAAGAGGAGGGGGCTGCTGCAAGACAGGAAGCAGAGGCCGCTTCTTGAGCAACCACAGCAAAAACCAGGATGAGAGGGGCAGGCTGTGGAAATTAGTTAATATCCCTGCAGGACCTGCTTCTGTGACTATCTGTTATAGCAGATGGCTGTGCGCACACACACTAAAGCCAATGCAAGAGATCTGGCCAAGGGGGAGGGGGGGAACTCATATGTTTTTAGAAATAAGATTCAGATTCCAGAGGGACTTGAGTTTTTTTGCTGAGGAGGAGGTGGAGGTGGGAATTTAAGTTTCTAGCCCACATGGCAGTAAAGGTGAGCTTGAAAACAGCAAAGTGGCAGTGAATTTGAAAATGCATGTGATCATCATTAAACGCCCCACTGTCAGCTCTCTCATCCTCTGGCAAGTTGAAAAATGTGAGTAGCTGGATTGGTTGATCAATAACAATAAATAAATTGAGAAAAAAGTTTTGTTCCCCATGAGGATCTTTTGTAAAGCTAATGGTTCTTACTAGTTTATTTTATATGTCATATTGATGATTGTGCTTTATGGTAAGGAGGCCATGCAAAATTCCTTACTTTCCAAGTTCCCAGTGAGATTGCTGTTAATCTCAGAGGGAACAGGAAGGCTAAAGAGAAGTGCTCTGAGGATTTGACCTTATGAGTCGTGGCTCATAAATTACTTCCCTAATGAATGCAATTTCCTTGAACGTTATGTTAAGTCTCTGTGGTCTTGAATTTGGAGTTACAGGTATATGCAGCACTCCCTTCTGGTCAGATGCAGGAGAAAGGGTCATAAAACTCTCCATACAGAGCCATAGGAGTCTTGGGTTACAATCCTCTGCACACGTTGTTGTTGTTGTTGTTGTTGTTGTTGTTGTTGTTGTTGTTGTTGTGTGCCATCAAGTCAAAAAGTAAAGCTTCCCAGTCATGGTGATCCTATGAATTAGTGACTTCCATCCCCAAAAGGCCCCGTTATTTGGCATCCGATCAGTATTAAAAACAAGCATCAGTTGAAGAACTGATGTTTTTCTTTTTCAATCTGTGTCCTACCAATGAAAATATCTCAGTTTAAATGGTCCAGAGACTGGTGCAAGATGCCTGTGCATTCTTGCTAGCTGGAATGATCCATCCATGATGGAAATGGGTCACAGTTCTTTAATTGTGTGATGGTGGTGGTAACGGATCCCACGCTTGCTTGCCTGCATGCTGCCCATAGCATATGTCACATGGAAACGGAGCAGACAGAACAGGTTTTGTTTGTACAACAGGCTACTGTACGTTTATCTGTGTTAACTATAATCTCTACCATCCCTATTGTGCAATAATAATACAGTGGTACCTTGTATAAAGGAATTAATTCATTCCAAATGAAATTATGTTAAGCAAATTTTCCTTTATACAAATTCCCATAGGAACACATTGAAAATGGAGTAATCCCATTTTTATGTTGAATGGATTTTCCCCATAGGCAATTATGTTAAGCAAATTTCCCTTATCTCTGGAATTTTTTATGTTGTACAAATTTTATGTTATACAAGCTGTTTGTTATACAAAGGTCCACTGTAATACAAAAGGAAACCTTACAATACACTGCAGGTGAGCTCTAAGGCGGGTGGGGGGGAATGCACTCAACTTTCAAAGAAGCGACTTACCACTCCCTACAAACCCCACCAGCTTCCTAATTTACTATGTTTCCAGGCACAGCCGCACACCTACTGCATGTGATTCTGCTTAATGCATATGCATTAAGTAGAAACACATACACACTGGAACAACCGCTGCCTATGTGTGATTAGTTCCCTATGCGCAAGACACTCATTAGGGCCATGGGGTCTCAAAGACGACCCACATGACGAGCCACCACCACATGTTCTGTGCCTTTTCTTCCTTGACAGCTAAAAACTAAGCAATACCTGGAATTACCAATCCACTTATATTGAGATGTTCTTGGGTTAGGAAATCCCAAAATCTCGATCGCTGGTAGGCGTCAACCATGAAATGCCCCAAGGCAGAGAAGAGAAGACATGCCAGGGCCAGGTATGGCAAAGACCATGTCCAGAATTCTCAGCACGGGCCAACCAGCTGTTGTAGCAACAGGGTCTCTTGGGAACTCCTCTCAAGAGCCAACAGACCAACTGCTGGAGGACGCCACCACTGTTCTCTGTTCACGGCCTCATTGGATCCATTTGGGATGAATTCCAAAGAAAGTGATCAGGTGAGCTTCATGGGCCTCTGAGCTTGTCGTAATCGCTGGCGTAAATCCTGCCGCTTCGACTAGTAAGTCACTACCAGAAGAAACCCATTGAATCTATGGGTTGTGTGGAGGGACTGACTTACTACATCTCCATGATTCAATGGACCTACTCTTGTTATGACTTGCTATCAAGGATCCCCCTAGGTCAGTGGTGGCGCACCTTCGGCACTCAAGATGTTTTGGGCCACCACTCTCACAGTCCTTTGTCAATGGCAGTACAGTCTTGGAATTCTGGGAGTGGTGGTACAAAACATCTGGAGCGCCGAAGGTTTGCCACCACCGCCCTAGGCTATGCAGCCACACATGCCCCTGGTGCCCCCTCTGCACAGTTTTTTTTTCACCCCGAGACTGTTTTTCTTCCAGTTGCAACAAAATCTGTGGGGGAAGAAAGGAGAGAGTTGCTCGCTCACCTGTACTCCCATATAGAAGAGAGCTCTCTTCAGTGGGAATGAAAATCGGAATGCACATTGAGACAGTGAACAAAAAGAACAAAAAAAAAAAGAAAGGGCCCAGACAAAGCAGTAATGCATAACAATCCATCTAAAAACACCACCCAAATAGTAGCCACTCAGGGAAAGCTTGCAATGAAGAAGGCTCTAGTAACCACACCTGGATGACTGAGAATCTTCACAGACATCTCCCTACATTACAGTTTCACAAGACTCAGTGATGCTGAAAGAAAGATGGACATAACGTCCCACAAAACGAGCAGGCAGTACAAACTATTTGGGAAATTGTGGCATATGACTGTATTTCTATGTGGTAGCGATCATAAAGGTATGGACACACTAGCTCAGTAGTTTTGGTCACTGGCTGTGGCGCCAGAGGTTGAGAGTTTAATTCCCCCCTGAGCCAGCCTGGGTGGCCTTGAGGCAAGCTGCATCAGCCCAGGGTGGCCCCAGAGGAAGGGAATGGTCAACCACCTCTAAGTATTCTGTACCTGGGAAATCCTGAAAAGGGTTGCTGTAAATCAGAACTGACTTGACAGCTCATAATAATAATAATAATTAGGCACACACTACCTTAAGAAAACAACAGGTGGCACTCTGTAACCACTCCTGTGTCGATCAAGCAGGCACCTAGAATACAGAGAGAGAACACTAGGGCGGTTGACAGCGTTGGTCGCGATCACATGGTTTTGTCCCTGTTTCAGTGTTCCCATGGTCATGATAACTTGTCTCGTGACAAGTGTTACCTCACGGTCTTGTACCTGGACAAACACTGAATTTGTCTAGCTTCCTTTTTCCTTTTTTGGGGGAGGGGGGTGTTAAAAAATTCTTTTTCGATATTTTGCTTCTGAAAAGTCAAAATAAAATAAAAACCCCGGACACAGTTTTCTGAGAGAAACGGATGTTTTGTTGCTTGACAGTAGTTACTACTGTCTGTCTGACAGTAGTTACTACTACTTCTGTCTCAGAACAGAAAGCAGGAATAAAGAGTGACAAGGGAAAACCCTACCCCAACACCAGGTACAGATTTATCACCTTAGCACCTGTTCCAGGGGTGTGATCGAGACAAATTTCAGTAGTTGCGCAACAGATGTGAAGTAACTTTTTTTGTACCACTCCTAAGTGGAACACTAACAGAGACAAAACGGACATGAAGTAACCGCCTAGGTCAGTGGTGGCGAACCTTCAGCACTCCAGATGTTTTGGACCACAAGTCCCAGAATTCTAAGCCTGTATTGCCAGCGACAAAGGGCAGTGGGAGTTGTCCAAAACATCTGGAGTGCCAAAGGTTTGCCACCACTCACTAGGCCGTAGCAGTTGATTGTAATTGTTGTGACTGCTCCGGGTGGTCGAGTTCCTTCTGATTGAATGCTGATCCTTTGTATTCGTTGGTATCTCGAAAGGTCCTGTCATTAACTGAATGACTGACAGAGATATGCAGAGCTCTGCCTTTACCCAACTCTGGTGCCTGAGGTTTCCTCCAAACGCCAACCTCCAAGCCCACACATATTTTCAGTCTGTCCCCACAACCATAAAGACTAAGATTTTTTGTTTGTTTGTTTGTTTAAAAGGGTAAAGGGGAGAAAGCAGTCATGTTTAATAAGCTCCATATATACACGAAATCAGAGTCTTGGCTCCAGGCCTCCAATTTATGTTTTTTTAATCTTCCAAAGCTTTATGCCAATATGTCTTCAACAGTTCCCAACATGCTGCACCCTTTGTTTTAGTAATAATACCATCTCTGGCATTAACTAGAGAATTACAGCATACTAATCCCTTTTCCTCTTGCCACTGGGCCAGATTACAGAGATCCCTTTACTTGTCCCACACTTCAAGGCTTAGTTCTGACAACACGCCAGTCTCTTGGCCTGTCCCAACCCTAGTTGGGATTTCAGCTTCCAAAGGCACAAAACACAACGGGAGTTGGGATCTCTTTGTCTGTTTCCGACCTCCTCAGCGCTCAATATTATGGCTTCTTGAGTTCTGTTCACGCGTGCTTCCATGGTGCAGCAGACTCGCAAGGAAAAGAAGCACACCCACAGTGGTAGTTTGCAAATTCAGTCAAATCCCTCTCCCTCTCCACCCTGCTGGGAGGCCTGTAGCTAATGCTGGCAGAGGACATGATCATCCCTTCCTACTAATTAAAAAGTGCTGGCACTCTGACCCAGAGTCCTTTATCATGCCATTGTGCCCAAGTCCACAGTCTGCAAAGCCCTTAGTAGCCAGGGATCCCAGATGTAAGGTGTTCTTCCTAATATATTTTTTCCAGATTAAAAGAATTTCCTCCTTTCCTAGGGAGCGTCCCAGTTTATCACAGCCACAGGTGTCATTCAGCTGGTACTGAGTTCCTCCTGGACCAAACGTGATTTGTTTTGACACACTTGTGGACTCCAGACACTCCAGTTTTGATAAATCTCCTATAGAACGGCAGGCAAAAGGCCCAACCAAGCCCAGGGTGGTACAGTCACAAAAGAAGGTCCTCCGCGAACTAACCAGCTGAAAGCCAGCAGGGAGTGATTTTAAAATATGCAGCGGTTACAGCCTGAGCCAGTTGTGCGCATTGAGTAAATCATTACAGCACAAAGAGCTGAGCTTACATTGTTTCCCTGTATCTGATTGACTAAACAAAGGCAGGGCTATACAGGGATTGTAAGGAAGATGTCTGCCCATTGTTTTGGAGAAGATTAAGAAAAACCCATCTCATTCTGTGGTTAGACTGAGGAATGCTGGAGCATATAATTAATGGAAAGAATATTCATTGGTTAATGCTTCACATCCCTGACAGAAAACTATTTACAGTACAGTATTTCTCACTGAAGCTTTTTTTTTTTGGGGGGGGGTCTTCTTTCCATTTCAGGTTGGCTTCAGTAAAGGGAGTGGAGGGGTTTCTTGTTGCCCTATGCCTCAGGCAGCAAATGTCTTGGGGAACATGTGATGGGGATTATTGCTCTGTTCCTTCGCATTTATGTCTTGGGCATCCACAGAGGTTCCTGGTTCGTCGTGCAGGCTGTTCAGGATCAACATGAACCTGTTATGGGAGAGGCTAGGCAAAGGAACAAGTAGCCTAGATGCCCTAAGCACATCCGATCTCGCCCAATTTCGGAAGCTAAGCAGGGTCGGCCCTGGTTAGTACTTGGATGGGAGACCATCAGGGAATACCAGGTGCTCTAGGTGCCTGGAGTAGGAACTGGCAAACCACTCCAGTATTCCTGTCAAGAAAACTCCATGGTCATTGGGTCACGAAGAGTCGGTCACGACTGTAACAACACAACACACACACAGGCAAAGGAACACTGAATGGAGACACCAGAGTCCAGAAGAATCTGATAGGATACAAAAGGAGAAAGCAGAGAGGAGGGAAAAGGAAAACAGAGGACCATCCACTCCAGTGCATAGGGCCAGGTTATCTTCATGGTTTCCAGATGACAAGGGCCCAGCAAGCTCACTACAGCTGCAACTTCACCGGTCAAAAGATGGGGCAAGGATCCCCCCCCCTTCTTTCTGGCATAGCTTTAGCCCCTTGGTAGACGGCCTTTAGCTCTGCAGTCTGGGGCCACTGCCCATAGAAGCTGGGTCCTCCTTCGGCAGCCCTGGCCTAAACTCCTTTCCTTCAACGGCACTCATCAGTGGTGTGTTTATTTTCAGCTGCTCTTGCTCCCGGATAATGCTCGACGTGCGGTTTGAAAGTTCCAGCTGAACTTGGCGGCCTTGCAAAGAAATACCATTCCCTACCCAGCAAGCTCCTATTTAAGGTCTGCCCACAAACACTTGTCTAACAAGCCCTGGTTTTGGTATTCCGAAAGCGGTCAGATTAAGCGGCCGGCTGTACATGTAGAATGCAAATGAACAGCGCAAGACTGTCAGGACACAATGGTGTATTTCTGAGAGCATTTACTGGTGTGGGGGTGGTTTGGAATGCCCATTCTCCATCGGCCAAAACAGAATGTTACAATTCCTGCAGTAGGCCTCATTTTCTTCTTTGTCCACAATATTGCCCCCCTTTTCATCCTGGAACTGATCCAGACTCTCTTTCCTGCAGAACAAGGGCTCCCATGAGGTGTGAGTTACAATCTTTTCATTAACTTGTAGGGTTTTCACCAGGGGAAGTGGATTGTGAAGCTCAGTCTGATTCTCTCAATCTGACTTTGAACCGCAGTCAAAACAGATAGGACATCCTATGCCAGATATACCCGAAGGCCTCCTCTGCTACCTCTTAAACCATATGTTGAACCCTATCAGTAGGGGAAGTAAGCCTTGGGCAGCAGATTTTGGACACTAGCAAGGTTAAAGATGACACTTGGATTATTTACTTCTGTGACCAAAATGTTGTGAGTAAACCTTCTCAGTTCAGCTCTGATTCTGAAAATGAGAAACATTTATGTTAATTACATTTTTTTTTTTTAGAATCCCACAGCCAGCACAACCATGATTACTATGGGACTTATAATCCAAAAACCCCTCACCATAACAGAAAAAATATTCCCCACCTCTGTTCTGCTAATAACACAATTATGTGTGGTCAAGTCAATTCTGCCTCTTGGTGACCCTTTCCAGGCTTTCTTAGTACAGTGGTACCCCGACTTAAGAGCAGTTCGACTTAAGAGCAATTTGACTTAAGAGCGGAAAACTGTTGGCATTTTTACTGCTTCCTTACAAATTTTAGATATGGTCTGCTTGACTTACAAATATGTTTTTTCATTTTTTTGATTTTTTAACTTATTTTTTCAATGTTTTAGATAGGTACCCCAACTTAAGAGTAGTTCGATTTAAGAGCATGCATTCGGAATGGATTAAATTAGTAAGTCGAGGTACTACTGTACTGTACTGTACTCCAAAGTGATGTACTCCAAAGTGGTTGTATGGATTTTATTATTTTTAGGGAGAAAAAGACTATTAATTGAGATTTGTTAAGTTTTACTATTTTTTTTATACTTTTTGAATTCGTATTTTTGTAGCTTAAGAAGAGTTATTTTTGAAAAGTAACGTGGCCTCTTGTTTTGAAAAGAACCCAGAGTAAATCAGAAGGTGGAGATGTTTTGGAGTATTTTGCTTCAGAGAAAAGGAATTCTCTTTCCTTTTGAACTTGGCCAGTGCCACCCCCTTTTGATTTACCGTGCAGTGGTTTACCGTTCCCTTTTTTCTAGAAGGGTGTGTAGTAATGGGTGCAGCTTGCCCATATGGGTACATACATTCACTCTTCTCAAACAACGGGCAATGGAGAACTGAACTCCCAATGGCTGCTCTGTCTTATTGAACTATTTTATAAATGTCGGGTACCTGGAATCAGTTCTGATTACAATACTACCCACTAGTTGGGCAACAAGGCTCTGTCCTTCTTGTCCTCTGCTAAAACACTAATCTGCTGAGGAACCATCGGTCTTTCCTTCTGAAGAATTTAGGACACTTAATCTTCATGTAAATGGATTTGGTGCATTGGTGTTCCGACTGCAGACAGGAATCGATTTATTACGCAGCTCCTATCTTCTCCCACCCATTGCTGTCTCCAGTGAAATGCAATCAGTCTTGCATGGCAAAAGCCACCTGGCCAGCATGAGTGAACGTCCCAAATCACCTTTCCAGTAGAAGAGGTAGCAGGAGGACAGCTCAGACTAGAGATGTGATGGGACCTGCCCTCACCCATTAATAGGTCCTAATAGTGGTATGAACTGGTCACCATTCTACTTAGGAAATCCCTTCTGAGGGAAGCGTAAAATGTACTTAAGTTCACTTCTTAGAAGTCTTATTCACAATTGCATGGGTACAAGTGCCCACAAACTGAATGGGAGAACTGATACCCTGTTCACGGCTGCTTGATGTTCAGTTCAGCAGAAAACCAGCATGGTATGGCGATGAAAGAGATGGACGGTGATTCCGGCGATCTAGCTTTTACTCCTCCTGGAGCAGAAAAATCACCTACCATCCACCTGAGACCACCCAAAGGATCACCCTGAGGGTAAGTAAGGAGAGACAAGTGCGCCACTGGGGTAATGGTAGGATATAAAAGTAATCACTACTACACAAAACCTCACTGACCCTGGAAATGCTTGATGGGACTGGGTTTGGACTTAGGCTCAAGCTCAGTTTTATTATGCACAGAGCTTGGAAAATTCACCCTTAATTTTGGCACTGCAATCCTCAGAATCCCCCAGCTCTTACTGGCAATTCACCTTGCTGGTTGGGGGCATCTGGACTTTACAGCCTGCCGGAAAGTAACTTTTCCAAAATCTGAAGGTGCACCAACACAGTGGAAGGGCAGAAACACTGGCCTTTTGATCGAGAGAGGGAGAGAATGAGGTAGGATAGCCGTTGGCTCCTATAACTAGATAGATATTCAGCTCAACCGTTTCATGCGAGATTTATATGAGAAATTTAAAAAAAGAACACACCTGGAGGCTGACTGGGCGGGTGAATTGGAAAAGGTCCGTGTTCTTTGTATCCTCATGCAAAGAACACGGGCAGGATCGGGCCACTTGATCAGCCCTACACTCTGGTGGGCAGATTCACGGCGTTGGGCTTTTTGCATCAGTCATCTTCGGAAGGAGAAATGCCGCCGGGGATCGTGTCCCGTGCACGGCGGCGGCACTCAAACTCGCCTGGCCGATGGATTTTGCCGCCCAGGTGCCCTTTCTGGCCCCATCGCGACTCCGGATTCTGCTCTTTTCTGCGCGGCTCCCGGGATCCCTCGAGCGCCCCCGCCCCCCCACGACCTCCAGCGGTCACCGTGTGGGCGATGGGCAGTGAAAAGGTCGGAGAGGTGGGCACCCCGGCGCTATCGCCCGCCCTACTCCTCCTGCAAGATTTGACCCAGGGGTTGCCGCCCCACCGCTCCCGCTCCTCCTCGAGAATCAGCTGGGCGGCGCGGCGCCCCAGGCGGACTTCCAATCCCTGCTGTGTCTGACTTGGAGCGCCGCCGACTCCTGCGCTCACGTCCTTCTTCCCGCTCTCGCCCTTCCCAAAGAGCTCAGCCCAGCGGAGCGAGGAGGCGGCCCGCGGCCAGCAAGAGCCCAAGGGGAGCAGGCCGGGCGGGCCGGCGGCGGGAGAGAGGAGGAGGAGCGCGGAGATTTGTTCTGCGGGAGTGGCCGGGGCTCCAAGCGCACGTGGCCTGAAGAAGCAGGGAAGAGCGGGCGGTGGGTGGGTCCCTGCCCCGAGGCGAGCGCTTGCCGCCTCCGCCGCCCACCCTTCCTCCTCTTCAGGCACGGGCGGCAGCCAAGAGGGGGCGGCTCTGGGAGCCCTCGGCGGGCGCTGCCCGGGCCGCCTGGACCCGCGATGCCCCTTCCTGGTTGGACTTTGCCCTCGTCCTCCTCGCCACGCCCCACGGAAGGGGGCCGGAGGCGGCGGCGGGGGGCGCTTCCCTGCGGGCTCCATCGCCCCGGGGTCGCCCGGCTCTGAGCCGCCCCAGCCAGCTGCTGTCCCTCGTCCGTCCCCACCGGCTTCCGATCCGAAGAGGCGGTGAGGACCATCAGCCGGGTGTGTGTGTGTGTGCGCGCGTGTGGGTTGGGTCGGTTTGTCTCTCTCGCTCCCCGCCAGGCCGCCTACCTCTCCTCGCTCCCCCCCCTTTCTCGGCAAGAAGTCTGGAAACAGGGAAGGTCCCGGCCGGCGCCTCTTGGGATCTGCTGAGCGGGAGGCAGCATCCACTCCCGGCCACACCCCGGACGGCGCTCCCGATTCGGATTTCCCTCCGTCCTCCTCCTCCTCCTCCTGCTGCCGGGACGAGAAGTTTGAGCTCTCACCCCTCCTGCTAGGAACTCTCACGGGCAGGGGCGCCCTTCACCTCTTTCTCCGCCAGAAGCCCAAAGGCTCCGGATTCTGTTTTGTTTTGTTTTGTTTTGTTTAAATCGCCCAGGCTCAGAAAACTGGATCCTTCCTGATCCCGCTGGGGCCGAGCACGCTGGTCTGAGAAGATCATGCCAAAAGAACAGTCCGAACTGCTCCCGGTTCTGCCCCAGCACCACCAGCAGCAACCAGCGCCTTTAGGGTGGTCCAGCGAGCACGGCACTCTCCGGGTGACTGTCCGGAGCCCCACGTCCCAGCCCGACCACGCTGCCCCTCCGAGGGTTCTCCGGAGAAAGGCCTTGGTGGCCGTGGACATCCTCTGCCTCTTTGCCGGTGAGTGAGTTGGGGTCAGAAGGGCCACCACCCCCGCCCTGGCAGGCCACCCGTGCTTAACACGTGGGCCTGCCCTCATCATGGCTGGCCCGTGCAGGTTGGCATCCAACAGGTTGTATCGCTCTGCAAGGTGGACGTTGGGGAACCCTCTTAACTTCAGTTTTGCCTCTTGGAAATGTGAAACACCAAGAAGATAGTAAAATGCTGCTCTGCGGTAGAGGTGGTTTTGCATCTTGCCCCCCCGTCTGTAACAGTGAATGGATAGATCACATGATTTCTTCCTTTAGAACAGAGATTAGAGAAGTTACTTTTTTTGGACGAAGCTTTATAGACTCTTAAAAGTATGGTCCCTAAGAACTCCCAGCTCTTCACCAGTGGGAAGTTGGAAATTATTTGCTCTGCAAACCAATGATGGTTCTTAGGCTGAAATCCGGGGAAAAGTTGAGTAACTCTAATCCTCCTGAGGGTTAATTTTGCAATTGCTAGCTGACTGCTTGGCTTGTGTGTTTTTGTTTTGATTTTTGTGTTTGCTTGTCTGTTTGTTTTTCATTTAAATGATCTGATACTTAGTCTCCTGCATCACCAGTGTTACAGGTGAGAATGAGGTAGCTGGGGCTGAGTTCTCTTTAAGTGTGTGTGTGGGGGGGCGAGCTGCTAGTTCTATCAAGAAAGGAAAGCCCTTTTAAAATTACACTTGTGGCATCTAAGTCCCTTTTTAGAAAGCCATGTAACAAGTGGGAGGACAGGACAGGTTTGAACTGTGGCTAGATGAAGCAAGATCTAAGTTCTGGGCAGAATCATGGCCCATGCTGGAATTCTTTTGGGTTCAGCTCAGCTGCAACTACACGGTTGCAATCAGTGCAAAGAGGAACAACAAGCATGAATGAAATGCAGTGGTGGAGCCACTTGTCTGCAGGGCCATAAAAACCCACCTCTGTCCAGTCCCATCACACACACACCCCTTGAATCTTTCCTCGCTTCCTCTACCAGCAAACCTCACCGCAGTAACTCATTTGCCTTCTCACCTTTCCCAAGGCACTGTCCGCCCCATTGCCCAGAGCTGCAGGTAGGAAAGAATTGACCAAAGGCAGCCCTCCCAACGTGGTTGGACTGTAGTGCCAGGCCTTCTTCATCCATTGACCGTGCTGACTAAGGCTGACGAATTTTGTGGTTCAGCAACATCAGGGGGAATCACGCCTCCCTGGCTGTGCCCATTTTTTTTTTTTGCCATAAGGGCTAGAAACCTGCTTATTTTCTATTTGTGTCCCCCCCACCCCACCCTCAATAAAAGATGTGTTTCTCATGGGTAGTTACATTCCACCATACCCTTTTTTCATTGTCTTGAGTACCCCAGGACCAGCTCTGGTGCATG
>JAHTLZ010003687.1:0-11309 GCA_023846285.1 Phrynocephalus versicolor
TGATGATGATGATGATGATGATGATGATGATGATGATGATGATGATGTTTGGACTCCCACACACACACAGGTGGAGCAGAGGTGCTTAAACCTGCACTGTCTTCAACCATAAAATCCCTTGGAATTAAAATCCCAGCAGACCAGGTCGGGTTGAACCACCTGGCCTACTCCTGTGCTGGCAAAACTAGGTTGACCTACACTATGCACCAGGTGACCACAGTCAAAACTGTCCTCCCGCATGGGCCACACAGGAGACATGACTCGCATCCACAATGCATCATGCAGCACATCCCAACAAAGGCTTGGGCGATGTGCCGTTAGCATCCTGAACCCTTCATCATATCTAAGCCATGATGAGCTTGGCAAGGATTGTAGTTTTGACAGAATGTCCGTAATATGTATTTAACAGATTACAAAATGGATTCTCTAAATTGTGCCATGTCATGAGCAAGACATGAATGTGTATTAGGTCTAGGACACGGGTGCAAAGAATAATGAGCCGGTAAGGTCAAAGATGATTAGTGCCAGGTGGAATAGTTAGATCACTTCACTTCATCAAGGATCTGATTGGGTTACAGCAGGTAGCTCTATGTATAAAAGTAGCAGACAAACCAATGTAAATTCAGATGGCCTAAGGTGAGAGGCTTTCCCCATGTTCTGTTGTATCTTCTCTATAATGATGTGTTTTGTATATTGTTATTGTATATTACTCTTTGTCATGTGTACATTTGTAATATAAGTTTTGAACTAAGTTCTATTGCTTTGTTCATTTGTCTCCTAGCTTCATAATCAATAAATGCATTTATTCTTCCACAACGCTGCTAATCTCTGCTAGTAGTTTATATTTCCTTGAACATAACAAATCCCTATCTGCATAATGGGGTTATATACTTTAACAGAACCCAGGAAGTCTACACAGGCCCTATAAATCATGTCCATGTACTGTACCAAGGACAATGCCTTTTCAGGATGACACTTTATCATGACACCAGCATAAATGAAAAACGCTGGCAGCCAATTAGCTTATAGAGGTATATGGCTTATACCTCTGTAGTTTTTCCTTCTCTTTGTTCTCAGGCTTATCAAATTGGTTAGCCTTGATTTCCCTATTAAATAATTCAAAAATATCTATGTATTTTCAAAATTATCTACATATTTTCATCATGAACTATATTTTCAATTATTTCTGGTGATGGATGATCACCTAGAGGCAGGGGTCATCACCCTCAGGTAAGTCCAAAATGGACACTGGTTGGCCCCCAACACGGTTAGCACCTCCTTGTTTCTCTCCTTCACTAGCCTGCTCCATCTATAGTGTGACACTAACTGTGCTTATCAATAGTGGCCAGGGCCTTGTCTGGCCACTAAATCATGTGGTGCTGGGGTGGATTCTAAAATGGGAGCAGGAGGCAGGGCTATGGAAACTGGAGCCTGATGGCTTACAGTACCACAAGGTCAGGGCCCCGTATAAGTGTAGTAACATGTGATGTGAAAGACTCACCTGCAGCTGACCTGCCACCTCCTCACCTGCAGGACCACTACCACCTTGAGGCTCATTCATCTGGCCCACAGCCTGACCTCAATGGGTGTCCCCAAACATAGCTGTCACCTGCTGCACTGCTCTCATCACTGGCTCTACCACCTGCACCTCCTCAACTGGCTGGACTCCCAATGTAGCCTGTGGAACCTAACCTGTTGCTGCTGTCACACCTATGGATGTCTCAGCCAGCTCTGATTCTTAAAAAGCAATTTGAGACATCATCAACTCTCCCATGTGTTTAAGCTCTGCCATCTTTTGAGACTTGGAAGTCCTATGTGATCACCTGACCCCCAAAGACTCACTCTTCCCTTGCACTTGTGCCCTCTCCTTCTCCAGGTGCCTCAGTTTTTCACAGATGGCTCTATAGTCTGGCCATCTCTCTTCGTCCGAAGAAACCTGTTCAGGTGGAGTTATTGCTGGGGCCTGCCTGCTGGCCAGCTGCCTCCCTTTATTTTTCCCCTTTCCCTTCTGAGGTGCCATTCTAAACCTCTCCCTCCCCCTTTACCAGGTCAAAGGCAACCTTAAAGAGAGGGGGGTTCTGCAATGCCCCCAAAACTTTACCAAGTGTAAAACCTAAACAATATAGAAAACCACAGACTAATAAAAGCCCATGCCCTGCCTGAAGTCCTGTGGTTACCCTAAAGCTGCACAGACATCCAGCCCCTCCTTGTCCCTAACCAGGTTAGGATCTGAGTAAGCTCCAATTCAGTAGTCACAAATTCTTATACTTATGTCTAATAACAAATTCTTAGCTTTAAACTCTATAGCAACTTAATTCAATCAACAAACAACCCCCCCAAAATAACCCAATTGCAGAATCAGCCAAAAAAAGGGGGGGTAACTGCTACCACAGGGTAAAGACTTTCAAACAAAAAGCACTATAAGCTGTATATAGTGATATATATAATCTATCACTCCTAATCTTAATTATTCTTAATATTCTTATTAATTTTTTGCTTTAAAGCTTTTATCCCTCTACACCAATGCCCAACCTACATCCTACCCCAGCTTGCCCAGCCTAGACCTACCCAGTAATACTTATTTTTACTATAACCCTCTCCCCCCCCCCAAGCTTGCATCCTAATACTCCAGTACCCCTGTTGAAACCCCCTAACCCCTTTGAAAAGCTGATTCACAAAGTCTTCTCCATTCACCCTTTATTTAATAACAATAAAAAATGCTGCTAAAGCAGCCAAACCATGACACCTAGCTGAAGCATGGGCAATCTCCGTTGCACAGCTAGGCAGCAAAATTGAAAGTGGGTCAGTTTGCTGGCTGCATTCTTCGAATTGGACTGCAAGCAAAGGAAGATGGACACTGCAGGGAAGCCCCTTAAATAGGCTTCCCTCCCACACGGTGCTGCCCCATCCAAATTTGTGGACTTTTCCCCACCAGACCTCAGTCTGGGCAGGCAAATCCGCCCTGCCCTGAAACAAATTCAGGTGAAGCCTCCATATTGCACATTATGTGTCTGAAATTTTGCTATTTTCTTCTGATTATGGTATTGAGGATTTCTAGCTTTTTATTCATGTGCTGTAATACAGCAACATTAGTGACTCTGGGTGTCCAAGGTATCTTGGCTGGTAATTCTATCCATGAGTGATATGTTCCAAGACCTACCATAGATGCCTGGAACCATAGATAGTAGTGACTGCTATACAAGTATATGGCATACAGAAATAATATAAGGGGGCAGGACAAAGGCTCCTGTCTAGCAAGTAGGGTGTGTTTTTTCTGCCATTTCTATCACTTGGAATATTTTTCCATTTTTTTCTCTTCTGGAAATCTTGTTTAGAGCTGTAGACATATTAAAATTTAGGAATTACAAAAAATGCGTGGGAGCCCACCGTATTATGATGAAATGTATTTTTCAGCAGAGAAACTAGAGGGTGACCTAGAGAACAAATAAAGAGACTGAGGACAACTGGTCATAAAATAGGATGGGGCAACACACCTTCTTAAAGCACCCAAGGGGCTTTACCTCCCATTCTAAAGTCTTTGTCTCCCGTTCTGTGACTGCCTTAAAAAAGAATGGAACTTTCCTACCACAATATTCACTTTGAAAAATTGCCCCTTCTTCAAAAGAAAGGGCTAATTCTCAGTATTTGGCGCCATCTTTCAAAATGCATGGCAGATCAGTTGAAAATGTCCCAGTTTATGAAGCAGAATTGCAAGTGTGAAACAATGGTGAACAGCTTCAAAGGACAAAAGGCCAGGGACTGTCATAGAATCAACACAAAAATTGCAACCAACATTTCGACCCAAATATCTGCATATTACTGGTGATCCTGGCTATGCTGTCACTTTCAATCTGGACATCTAACAAAATGCTAAAGTCATGACTCTGAAATCCTCGAGAGACAGGGCTCATTCTCCTAAGCGTTCATCAGATTGTTCCAGTCCAAACTGATGATGTTATTCCCTACTTTGCAGCAAGAAGGCCAAATCTAATTTTGCAATTTTTTAGAAGTAAAAACTTGCATTATTTTTACATTATTAAAAAGAATAGAATCTCAGTATCCACAGGGAATGGGTTCCAAACCTTCCAACCCATCCTTGCAGTTGCTGAAAAATATCATGGTCTCTGGCTCCCTCTAATGACCAGTTCTGGTAAATACACCCTGGAAATACAAACAAAAAGATATTTCTGGGTTTTTTTATTTATTATTTTCAACCAGCAGTTAAATAAATAAGAGGATACTGATTTAACAGACAGGGCATCCTACTGTGACATTTTTAGGAGAAATAATAAAACATTTCATTATGTGCACTTGTGAACAGATCATCAGCAAAACTAACAATAGCAACAGGAAAATATAGGGTTGTAGACAATAAAAATTATAAAGACATTCCTTTATACATAAAGACTGTTTAAATTTTCATAATCTCAGTATATTTAAATTAAACCCTTCCTATTATTGATGGGTATGTACAGCCAATGTACTAAGTGCCTTTGAACTCCATGGGACTTAATGTCTGAATAAAGGTAGTCTGAATTGCAAAATGCATGGACACATAATCATTGCTACAAATGCATGTGCTTCTAGGGCTATGGAAGCTGCTTCTCTTTGTGCTGCCTCATAAGGCAGGCATTGTTTGTAAAGATTAGGAGGGACAAGATGGCCGCGAGCAGCAGAGACGTTAGCTGAAAGCAGTCCCGGCTAACGTCGATGTATCCCAGGTCCCAAGAGGGCGTTTCCACTCCAAGACGACCCTTCTGGGAGCAGAATCCATCCCAGAACCGACCCAGGGCACCCAGGCGTGGTTCCCTCTCGGGAGAGAGGTTTAGAACCCCTGGTGGAATTCCTGTGCGGCTGAGACCTTGGGAGATCCGGACGGAAGTTTTGAGCTGCCTCTATTCCTCCAGAATCGTGAGTGGCTTTTTCCATCTGAAAGCCCTTTCAAGAATGTAAATCAGCAACTTACCAAAAAGAATTTGCCTTTTTTTAGTTCCTCTTTCCTGTTTTATCTGTTAATTTCTGCCTCTCGGAGGACTGCAATCCCAGCTTTCACTTTCATATTCACCTAACGGCAGAAATTTAACTCTTAAGCTCCCATTCTATTTTACACTATACTTTTCGGACTCTGTTGGCAAAAGTGGGCACAGCACGCCATCTACTGGATTTTTCCATGTTTGCAGCATCACATATAATTCTTGAAAAGCAGTAAACTGATTAGAAATAAGACCAATCTCTTAAAGACTTTGTAATTCTCCTGTGAAGAGGTAATCGATTCCCTTACCATCACAAAATAAATCCTCAGTATGAGTAGGACCCCAACTATACAAAAGAAATCTGCTTTTGTTCCCTTGGCCCATCCAGCAACCATGACTCAACAATCAAGTCAATCAAGCCAATCTGACCAAATCTTAGATGCATTGAAGCAGTTGAATCTTACCCAGGTAAAAATGCTTTCAGATCAAACCGCTGGGTTCTCCAACTTAAGAGCAGAAATGAAAGAGGGTTTTTCTAATGTGGATGCCAAACTAGAAACCTTTGGTAGTCGTTTACAAGCGTTGGAAGAGAATATGAATGTCACTGATTTTCGTCTTGGAGAAATTGAAGCCTCAATGGAATCAACAAGTAAACTGGTTCTTACACACGAAATCGAAGCCTCTTCCAAAATTCTAAGAATTCAAAACCTTACTGTGGATAAAGATGAAAATCTCTACACCATAGTTGGAGACACCCTGGCCACCCTACTTGAGGTACCTATTGAAGAATTCCTTCGCGAGGTAGACGTGATTTACCGTCAACCAACGGCTTATACCAGAAGAAACAAACTCCCTCCCGAGGTAATAGTTAAACTGGTTAGAAGATACACTCGTGATTGCATCCTTAAGGCTACCCAAGATAAGGAGGTGGAAATCAATAAATCCAAAGTGATAATTCTGAAAGATGTCCCTTGGGAGGTTCGCCAATTACGGAAAGAATATATATTCCTTACCAAACTCCTGCTCAAGCATGACATAAGATACAAGTGGCTCTACCCCCAAGGTTTGTCCTTCCAATGGGAAGGCAAATTACAGAAAATTCAATCTCACCAGAAAGCTAGAGCCTTCGTTGAAAAAAATGCAAAGAAGTTGGGCTACTCCCCTTCCTCTTCTTCACCATCCTCCTCTGAAGATGAGGACATGACCGGAACTCAAACCACTACCAAAGATGACAGCCGTGATGACCAGACTTCGAAACAAGAGACTTCAAAGCACGTCCAAGATTCTAGTGGCGCAGTGGGAGGTGCCAGGCCGAAAAATTACCTCAGGCCAAAATCAGGGAAGAAAAAATATTATTGGAAGTAGCAAGATGGCCCAAAAAATTCTAACATGGAATATTAATGGTATGAACACGCCCCAGAAACGCCGGAAAACTTTCAATTTTCTCCAAAAACAACAATGCTCCATCATCTGTTTACAGGAAACCCATGTATTGAGAAAACATGAACAATATTTAATACAAAATAAATTGGGAAATCTATTTTCCACATCAAATAAAGAAAAGAAGCAAAATGGGGTGGCACTGTATATTAAACCAGAACTTTCCCCAATCCTTCTGGAAAAAGATGAATCAGGCAGATGGATTCTTGTCCAAGCAAAAATTCAATCTAAAGAAACAATTATTGCTGGTATATATGCTCCTAATGATAACCATGGAAGACAAGCATTCTTTGAACAACTGGCCCAGAAACTGTTGCATTATGGGAATCATCAGCTTATAATATTGGGAGATTTCAATGCTGTACATATTCCCTCGGTAGATAGGAAAACACCCAAAGGGAAAAAACTCAAGACCTCGTCTTCTACACTGCCCAAATCGTTTCTGGATATGTCCGACATTCTAGAACTTCATGACATCTGGAGAAGGAAAAATCCACTAAAAGATGGTTACACCTTCTATTCAAGACAATATGCTTCCTTCTCCCGTATAGATATGTGTTGGGCTACATCTGATCTTCTACTAAATACAAGGGATATTGAAACTTTACCTCGAGTGTTATCTGACCACAATGCCATCTTATGGACACTGAAATCTTCAGGTATGCCTAGGCACTGGAAAATTAACCCAACTCTTTGGACTGATAAAGAATTCATTTCAGAGGCTGCTAGAGATTTGAATTTGTATTTTGAAACTAATCTGAATAAGGGCACACCACTCAAAACGGTATGGGATGCCTTCAAGCCATACTTTAGAGGTTTTGTTATCCAATTTATGGCAAGACGGAATAAAGAGAGGAAAAAGAAATATGAATCAACTCTTAAAATGATGAAAAAGCTTGAAACGGACTTAACACAAGACCCCCGTAACGATAAGTTGAACAAAGACCTGGCCTCTTGTAGGCATGAACTCAATTTGATTCTGACTGCAGATATAGCTCACAAAATCAAGTTGGCCAAACTGACCTTTGTGGAAAATGCAAACAAACCAGGTAGATGGTTAGCGTATAGGTTAAAAAAGGTACAATCACAAAAACTCATATTTTCACTCAAAGACAAAACTGGGGAAAATCAGACAGAGCAATTACAAATTCAAAAAATCATAGAGGAATTCTACCAAAGATTATTCAAGCCGGAGATGATTGACAATGATGCTATCTTCCATTATCTTGAACAAGCCAATTTTCCAAAACTTACTGAGGAACAGAGAGCCCAGACGAACGCCCCTATCACAATGATGGAAATAACAGAGGCTATTAATCATCAAAAATTGAATAAAGCGCCTGGACCCGACCAAATACCAGCCATATTTTATAAAAAATTCTCGGAGACAATTTCTGGAAATATGAAAAACCTCTTTACATCTATATTTGAAGGCGAAAATATACCAGATTCCTGGAAATCATCACATACGACACTGATTCCCAAAGAAGGGAAGTCCAAAGATTTGATACAGAACTACAGGCCAATTGCCCTCCTAAACGTGGATTACAAAATTTTTGCAACCATCCTGGCCAATAGATGGCGAATGATTTTACCTTCTTTGATATCACACGACCAGACTGGCTTCCTCCTGAAAAGGCACCTCCAATCCAATATCAGAACTTTTCTCAACGTGTTGGAATATTATGAATCCCACCCCGAGAAGCAAGTAGCTTTTGCATTCATTGATGCTGAGAAAGCCTTTGATAATGTATCCTGGTCTCTACTCAAAACTCAATTAGATTATCTTCAGTGTGGCCACAGAATGTTGCGAGCAATTGAACAAATTTATTCTACCCAAAATACCAGGATTGTAGTGAACGGTCACCTCACAGATAAAGTTAATATACACAAAGGTACCAGGCAAGGATGTCCCCTCTCCCCTCTTTTGTTTATATCCACCCTGGAAATTCTCCTTCATGTAATAAGGGAAAACCCAGACATTCAAGGCCTACAATACAAGGGAGAAGTTTACAAGGTACAAGCCTTTGCAGATGACCTGATGGTTATCATGGAGAACCCCCAGACTTCCTCTGTAGAACTTCTAAAGACCCTGGAGGCATACTCTAAAATCTCCGGATTAAAGGTGAATAGAGAAAAAACATTGGTTCTAACTAAAAATATGACCCCACCCATGATCGAAAAACTGGTAAATCAATCTGGTTTTCAACATTCTAATAAGGTAAAATACTTGGGTATTACTGTATCTAACCGATGTAACTCTTTACTCAAAGACAATTATGTTAATGTTATTAAAACAATCAAAGCTGATCTCGAAACTTGGTCAAGACTTCAGCTATCCTTAATGGGCAGAATTGCTGCAGTCAAAATGAATGTCTTACCTAAAATGCTTTTCCTATTTCAATCTCTGCCTATATTACCAAACTTTAAGATTATTTCAGATTTGGAAAAAAGTATACGTATATTTATATGGCAAAAGAAAAAAGCAAGGATTAAAAATATTTACTTGCAGGATAGAACCAAATTTGGAGGCTTTGCCCTTCCCAATTTGGTACTATACTACAAGGCTGCCGCCATGACTTGGATTAAAGACTGGATCTTGATGACAAATAAAAGAATACTACAGCTCGAGAGTTATGGCCTTGATAAGGGCTGGCATCACTATATGTGGTATAAGGGAAATTTACCTACCCTCTTTAAAAAGCATTGGATAAGGAATGCCTTAACCAAAATATGGTCATTGATTCAAAAACAATTTTATTTCAAAGCACCTATGTGGTTATCCCCACTGGGAGCAATTTATAGCTCCCAGGCAAGTGAAATTTCAAAAGTTATAACTTACAGACACCTTCTGAATGCTGACCTCTCATTGAAACCATTAGGGAAATTAGTATCAGAAGGTTATAATTTGGATTGGTGGAAATATCAACAAATACATTCACACTTCAAAGAGCTTTCCAAAGAGGGTGGCTTTATGACTACTGATACCCCATTTGATAAAATACTTTCTTCTGGTGATTCAAAGCTTCTTAGCAAATTTTATAATATACTGTTAAATGAAAAAATGATTGATACATTGGTTAAAGACTCTATGATTAGATGGGCTGAAAACTTTGGTTATACTATCCATTTAAATAAATGGGACTCTCTGTGGAATACAGTTAAAATCTTTAAATCTATTTCGTTTAAGGAAAATTGTTACAAAATGTTTTATAGATGGCATTTTGCACCTCACCGTTTATCCAAGATGTATAACTGCTCACCTAAATGTTGGAAATGTAACTATGATTGTGGAACTTTTTATCATATGTGGTGGACTTGTAAAGAAGCAAAGGCGTATTGGAATATGGTAAAACTTTTCTTAGAAAGATCTTTGAAAATTAAGATAGAGTTTAGACCAGAACTATTCTTGTTAAATATAGTAGATGTAAATATTTCCTATGACCAGAGATATGTACTTCACCATGTAATTGTTGCTGCAAGAATACTGTATGCGAAATTTTGGAAACAACCAAACACGCCAACAGAGAAGGATTTCCACGGAAAGATAAGAGAATGTATCGAAATTGATAAACTCTCTGGTTATCTAAAGGGAGACTACGACGAGATCTCTCGGGAAAGATGGCAAGAAGTAACAAATTTATTAGTATTGTGATAATATTTGGCAATTTTAGTAATATGTTAAATTACTATATCTATTTTGCTTGATATACTCAATGAAAATTTTAAAAACTGTACCCCTTCTTTTTCCCCTCCACCCATACTCTTTTTCCCTGTTCCCCCCTTAAAAATTCAATAAAAATCTATTAAAAAAAAATAAAGATTAGAGATGGGCATGACTTAGCAGAATTCCTGTTTCCGTTTCCGTTACTCGTTTCCGTTATGCAACGGAAACGGTAACAGGAATTACTCCGCCAGAACTCGAACTCGAACCGACAAATGAATAAATGGGTCTGATTTGTCGTGGTCGTTCCTGGCATCACAGCGTTCCTGCGATGCCAAGCGGCACAGAAAAAAAGTTTTTAAAAGAAAAAAACCGATTCCCGGCCAAAAAGCAGGTGGAAATATGCCTGCCGTGCCTGAGTAAGGGCTCAGGGCACCTACCAGAGGGTTGGTTTCTGGAGCGGGTTCCCTGGCCTCCCCCCCTCCTCCTGTCCCTCTGGCCCTGGGCTGCGCTGGGGGCGGGCATCCTCGTCGTCCCGCCAAAGTCGAAGCCTCGCCGGCTTGCTTGCCGCAATTAAAGCAGAAGCGGCACAGAAAAAAAGTTTTAAAACTCCCCCCCATCCCGGGCCAAAAAGCCGGTGAAAATATGCCTGCCTGAGTGAGGGCTCAGGGCACCTACCGGAGGGATGGTTTCTGGAGGGGGGTCCCCGCGGCCTCACCCCCTCTCCTCCTGTCCCTCCTGGCCCTGGGCTGCGCTGGGGGCGAGCCGGGCAATACATCCTCGTCATCCCGCCAAAGTCGCCGCCGGCCGCCGCAATTAAAGCGGAAGCAGCACAGAAAAAAGTTTTAAAACTCCCCCCCCATCCCGGGCCAAAAAGCCGGCAAAAATATGCCTGCCTGAGTGAGGGCTCAGGGCACCTACCGGAGGGGTGGTTTCTGGAGGGGGGTCCCCAGCCTCCCCCCCCTCTCCTGTCCTGGGCAGCCGGACTCGAGTCGCCATGCGGTGCGGGCGGGGGATCCAAAATGGGGCGGCGACCGCAATATTTTTTTTCAAATCGTGGTCCAAAAACACACAACAAGCACCACAGAAACATGCGAAAATTGCTTTTATAAAACTGCCAGAATTTTTACAGTAGCAGTGGGTTTTTCTTGCAACAAAATGTCTCCTCTGTCCTCTCTCCATTGATTATTTTATTTTATTTTATTTTATTTTATTTTATTTTATTTTATTTT
>JAHTLZ010000182.1:0-27345 GCA_023846285.1 Phrynocephalus versicolor
GTATAAAGGAATTAATTCCTTCCAAATGAAATTATCTTAAGCAAATTTTCCTTTATTACCAATTCCCATAGGAATGCATTGAAAACGGAGTAATCCCGTTTTTATGTTGTACGGATTTTGCCCAAATTTCCCCTATGCCTGAATTTTTTTATGTTGTACAGATTTTATGTTACACAAGTTGTTTGTTATATAAGGGTCCGCTGTATTTAAAAAAGAAATTTGCGCGCGAGGCTGCGCTCCACGCTGAGGAACCCGGTTCACAGCCTTCCGCTTCAGATGCCAGCTCGTTTGCAATCTTCTTTTTCTTTCTTTCTTTCTTTCTTTCTTTTTTCTTTTTCTCTCTCTCTCTTTCTTTCTCTCTCTCTTCCTTCCTTCCTTCCTTCCTTTCTCTTTCCTTCTTTTTCTTTCTTTCTTTCTTTCTCTCTCTTTCTTTCTCTCTCTCTCTCTCTCTTTCTCTCTTTCTTTCTCTCTCTTTCTTTCTTTCTCTTTCTTTCTTTCTTTCTCTCTCTCTCTCTCTCTCTCTCTCTCTCTCTCTTTCTTTCTTTCTGCCCATCCAGTGAAAAGCCGCTATCCGGGGCGGTTTACAAGAATGTTTAAAAACACAGCCCCTGCTCACCCACCCTCGACTACCAGATTAAAATTGCAAACACCAAAATACTCAAGACAGGGCCGATGTTTTCGCCCACTTGCCGACCTCCTGGACACTGCAAACCTGTTGACAACGTACCTTTTAACGTTTTAGGATCGTACTTGTTTTGGTTTTTAAAATATATTGGGAAGGCGATATAGGGTCTGTGAAATGGGAGACCACGGTACGGGTGTATCGCGCAGACACCTCAGGTTGTAAACCAAACCAAACCTCTTCCCAGGGGGAATCTATTCGGAGATTTCCGCCGCCTTCCCAACGAAAACAAAAAGAAAACCAAAAGAAGCTTTGACTCGTCAGCGAGTTGACGGGATCCTCCCCACCTCCATTGCCGGCTCTTTCTCTGTTTTGTCTTTAGCAGCAGGTTCCCAGCGAAACCTCCCCTCTCCTCGGAAGTAGGCTCGGGACGGCGGAGTTCCCTTCTCGGAAGTTTTTCTATGGGACTCGCTCTCGCTCCGCTTCCCACTGGTCAGCACCGCCTCGGCGGCGTCCCTTCTACTTTAAACGGGAGAGGTTCCGCCCCCCAAAGAGGAAGGAGGGAGGGAGGGAGGCTGGGTGAAAAGTCATTCCCTGTATTTTATATATGATTCTATGGGTTCAATAAGCTGCCTAGGTGCCCAAAGCAAGTCCGATCCCGCTTGATTTGGGAAGCTAAGCAGGGTCGGTCCTGGTTAGTACTTGGATGGGATGGGACCAAGGGAAGAAAGACCAGGTGCTGGAGGTGCCTGGAGTAGGAACTGGCAAGCCACTCCAGTATTCCTGCCAAGAAAACTCCATGGACATGGAGTCACACGACTGTAACGACACGACACACACACATGGGTTCAATAGACTTTGTGTTTATGGCTACTTATAACTGTGTTGCTTTAATGTAATGTTGTCTGTTAATGCTGTCAGATGTCCCTCAATTCCTTGTTCTCAAAAAAGACTTGAGCATGTCTTAAATGAACTGGGCTGTCCCTCATTACTGTAAGCCGCCCTGGGTCCTTTTCCAAGGAGAATTTATTTTATTTATTTATGTATTGGATTTTTAGACCGCCCATCTGGCAGCAAGGTCACTCTGGGCGGTTTACAAGGGGGGGGGGTAAAAATACTCTAAAATAAATAAGTCTCCCAGCTCCACCTGTTGAGTGGCAACCATCCCGCTCTGCCTCCAGGAGGGCCCCTCTGGCAACTTAGGAGGCGTCCTGCAACTCCGTCTCCTCTACCCTTCCCGACCTCCTCCTCCTCCTCCCCACCCCCCGCCGCAGGGGGGGTGGAAGGGGGGAGCCTCTTATTTAAAGCCCCCCCCCCCAAGAAGAGGCAGGGGCCAAGGGCTTGGAGGAGCCGCCCTCAACTCTCAGGCTTGGAAGCCCTCCCGTTTGGTAGCCAGCCAACCAGGCAGCCCCCCAGCCACGGGAGAGCCCCTGGGCTCACTCCTCCCAGGTGAGTTTTACACGAAGGTCAACCCCCCCCCCAAAAAAAAACCAAGTTTGCTGGTGTGGTTCCTTCCTAGTTGGGCGTGGAGAACTAGGTGGTCCCCCCAGACGTAGCCGCCAGAGGCGAGGAAGGGAGCCTCTGTTCTGCTAATAAGTGACTCAAAAGTGTCCCTGGATGTGGGGAGTGGATGACTTCTCACACTGCTTCACCCCGACCTCTCCGCCTGGTTCTTTGAGGAGCAGAAAACTACAAAAAGGCTTCTCCCCTCATTGGAAATTCAATTCATACATTCTCTCTGAAGAGCCTCGTGGCGCAGTGGTTAAGCTGCTGTACTGCAGCCAGACTTTCCGGAAACAGGCAAAGATCTTTCTCTTTAGGCAAGATTTCACTATCTATTAAGTGCCTTTTATATGAATCGATAGGATCACATAGACTTTGTGTTTATAACTACAGTGGTACCTCGACTTACCAATTTAATCCGTTCCGAATGCATGCTCTTAAGTCGAACTACTCTTGAGTCGGGGTACCTATCTAAAAAATTGAAAAAATAAGTTTAAAAAATCAAAAAATGTAAAAATATATATTTGTAAGTCGAACAGACCATATCTAAAATTTGTAAGGCATCAGTTAAAATGCCAACAGTTTTCTGCTCTTAAGTCAAATTGCTCTTAAGTCGAGCTGGTATTAAGTTGGGGTACCACTGTACTTATAATCTTATGTGTTTACACTGACATACCTGTAAGAGGGACCTGAAGGCCATGGGAATGGACCTCAACAGTTGGGAAACCCTGACCTCCTATCGCATTGTCTGGAGGCAAGAGATACAGCATGGTCTACATAAATTTGAAGAGGCGTTTGTCCAACAGGCAGAGGAAAAGAGGCAGGCACAGAAAGAACGAAACTCGAGGACCAGGCAAGAAACAGAATACATCTGCCCCCAGTGCGGTAGAGACTGCCATTCCTGAATTGGTCTATTTAGTCACACTAGGTGTTGCTTTTAGGATCTCTACTCCAGGCATGATGCCATAGTCTTTCGAGACTGAGGGATGCCAATGAATGAATGAATGAACACTGACACTGGTTTCGATGTTAGTTTCCATCACTCATAACTTTTACATGGAATTTTACTCTTTTTAACTGTGTGCATTCTCTTGTAGCTTTAATGTAATGTTGTCTATTAATGCTGTAAGATGTCCCTTAGTTCCCTGTTCTCAGTGCCTGAACATGTCTTAATTATACTGGACTGTATATTATCCCTCATTACTATAAGCCACCTTGGGTCCTTTTCCAAGGAGAAATGTGGGGTAAAAATACTATAAAATAAATAAATAAAATAAAATAAAATAAAATAAAACTGTGCTCACAACCTGGGGTTCATTCCCAAGTAGCTGGCTCAAGGTTCACTCAGCCTTCCATCCTTCCGAGGTCTGTAAAAGGAGTACACAGCTCACAGGTGGGCACAATATATAACCTGCATCATTACTTGTAAACCGTCCAGAGAAAGGAAAACTTAGATGATGCCCCATTCTCTGGCTGTGAGTACCTACAGAGTGGCTTTCTGCCAGATTTGTGGGTGGATGGATGGATGGATGGATGGATGGATGAAGGGGAGGATGTGGGGATTTCCCCCAAGGAATCTTAAATGCATTGGTTTTTAACATGCACAGATGGAGATGTGTGTCTAAGGCATCAGCAGGAGGTTTAACATCACCTCTCCTGCAAAGAATTGGTGACCTGACCTGGGATTCTCTCCATTGGCTCCAAGGAAAGCCTCCCTCTGGGCAGCTCAGATCAAAGCTGCTTGTTCTGACCGAATGCTGCTACCTCTACAATAGATATTTGCAATCAGATTTGGCAGTGCCTAGTGTGGTGTAGCAGGACTTGGGATGGATCAGGAAGACTCGGGAGTTGGGACATTAGGGCTTGAATCTCTTCTTGGGTGCGGAGAATCATTGGGGAGGGGGTATGAAACCAGTAACAACACAACACTACAGTGATACAAAACACTTTGCGTTGCTGAATGATACCGTTCTAGTTCAACCCCGTTTGCTAATCCCAAGCTTTACAATGCTTAAACGGTCCCTTTAAAACAAGATCAAACTCACAATTGATTCATGATTCACACGTGCCATGTTCCAAAGTAGTGTGTTTTGAAGCACTGGACTTTTCCTTTTTGCCTCTGTGCAAAAAATGAAACTTCCTTTCGGCTTTAATCCCGTGGCTTCATTAGTGTGGCAGTGTCACATATACTTATCTGAAAAGGACCATGCTATGTATAATATTTTCAGGCTCTGGATACCGAGATCCTGTTGAAGTGTGAACACTATACATAGCATGGACTCTGCTTCCCTCTAGTGGCCAGTTCTGGCAGTAACATCATAGCAAGATACAATACAGTAGGACTCCCGTATCCACTGTTTCATTATCCACTGATTCAGTTATCCATGGTTGGCAGAGGAAAAAATAAATAATTCAGCAGCCGCAAAGCAAGCTACTGTCACAAAGAGCAGCTGTAAAGCAAGCTACTGTCCTAAAACAGCAGCTGTAAAGCAAGCTACCGTCACAAACAGCAGCTGTAAAGCAAGCTACCGTCACAAACAGCAGCTGTAAAGCAAGTTACTGTTGTAAAACAGCAGCTGTAAAGCAAGTTACTACCACAAAACAGCAGTTTTGGGGACATTTTGGCATTCTTTCTTATCCATGGTTTTCATTATCCACGGGAAGGCTTGAAACCAATCCCCAGCAGATACTGGGGTCCTACTGTACTTCTGGAAAACAAATTTTAAGGTTTCCCTTGAGAATTAAGTCCCGTCATTTCTGACTCTCTGCAGCTGAGTCCGTGGATATGGTGGTCCTGCTGCCTTTACCTTTATTTGACTTATGTATTAATTAATTTATTTTTTTATTTATTGCATTTTTATCCAGCCCGTTTGGCTGAAGGCCACTCATATGAGATGATTTCAATGTTAATTTCTCTTCTAGATGTTTTCCTAGTATGTTAACTGTCCCAAATAGTGCTATGCACTAATGGGGCAGTATATTAATTAATTCATTATAGGGAAAGCTTTGGACAAGTCTATTTCTAGGTGACAGCGAGGCCCCAAATCCTAGATCCAGTCTTCAGGCTGCCTTGGTTGAGTCCTTGTGGCCTCTTTGCCAAGATATGAAGAAACGTCCCTATTTTTAATAATTCTCTCCTACTTATCTTGGGTTTCTGACTCTAGGAATTCCATGCCCAAGAGAAAGAGTGTCCGTTCTCTGCAGGAGCTATGCCTGGAGAATATAGCCAGAAATCTGGAGCGCGTCTGGATCAAGGATTACACAGACGATTGCCTGGGCAAGTACCACATGCTTCCCACCTCACAAAGGCCGTGCCCTGGGCCAGAGGGGTGCCTCACAAAACAAGGTGATGGAGATGCACCCTTTACTTAGAGTCACATTACAATGGGTGTGCGGTGAACCTCTGTGTATGGCAAAGCAAGGCTCAAGCTATTGCATTATCACTTGGGAAGAATTGTGGGATTTGCTGTCCAAACTTTTTCGGAGTTTATGCCCACAGAGTTGCTGTCCAAAACATCTGGAGGCTCAAAGGTTTTCCCACCCCTGCAACAACATGTGGGGGAGACTGGACCCAGCCTTCTACCCTCTCCCCCTGATGGAAGAGAGATTGGAAAGCAGTGAGGAGAACATAAGAAGAGCCATACTGGATCAAGCCAAAGGCCCAACTAGTCCAGCTTCCTGTATCTCACAGGGGCCCCACCAGATGTGTCTGGGAGCGCATGAGACTAGATATCTGTCTCCTGATACCACTCCCCTGCATCTGGCCCTTGAAGAACCCTGGTTTTAAGCCTGGAGATTACACATCTCCATCATGGTTTTTTAACCTGTGATGGACTTCTCCTCCAGGGATCTGTCCAATCCTCTTTTGAAGGCATCCAGGCTAGATGCCATGAGTTCTTTCCTTCAAGCTGCTGCTTTTACCCCCAATTTTTCCCAATAAAGAAAGGGTCAAACCAGGAGTGAGGGGAAGAGCTTCATGGACCGTGTGCAGACACCCCTCTCCTTGAGTCCTGAATTAGCACAGGTGCTGCCTGCTGTTCCTTCTTAGGGTGCATCCCTTCCCTGCACAGTGATGGCGGTCTTTCTCAGCCCATAGTTAGGAGCGAGCTTGTAGGAGTTTCCTTCTGCTGTTTCATGCCAAGCCTTCAACGGGATGCTTTCTCTTTCCACCCAGCCGGCTTCCTGGTCCAGGAGCTGCTCCAGTTCATGGGGAAAAGGAAGCTCCTGACCGCTGCCCTGCTAGGCTCGCTCCTCGTGCCACAGCTGAAAACCTTGGACCTGAGCATCTGCCCGCAGCTGGTCACCAAGGCTGTGGTGACCCCCTTGCGTTGCAAGGTAAGCTGGTGGCAGGAGGTGACACGGACACGAGTCTTACATGAAGTCCTCTTTGGAGGACATGGTTCGTTTACTGCTCTTTCCACTCCTGCGTCGTCGCTCCTTCCTCCAAAAGTCTCAGGCTTGTGTCACTTGCTGGATAGAGGCGACAATATAGTTTTGTAGGCTGCCTTTCTCTGGGTGAGGGGGAGCCAAGGTGACTCACAATGTTAAAATAATTAGGGACCCTACTTGACTGACTCTCATTACGAGGTATCTCTGACATGGAGCTCCATACAACTGGGACATTTAAATGGCTACCAGGTTGGATTTCTCCCCAAAGGAAAATGGATATTTACTAAATATAGGGCATTATGTCTGTGAAGATTCTCAGTCATCTCAGTGAGTTTATCTGCAAGTTGAGTCATGGCTACTGGACTTCTTTTTTTGAGAGATAGAAACGTTTCGCTGCTCATCCAAACAGCTTCATCAGTCTGAGAAAGCTGTTTGGATGAGCAGCGAAATGTTTCTATCTCTCAAAAAAGAAGTCCAGTAGCCATGACTCAACTTCCAGATAAACATATGGCATGTGGGCAGTATGTATCCCAAAAGAACAACCCATTTGGATTCCATTTCAGCACATTATAAAGCAGGCATTGTTTTTTGATTTGGCCCCTAACTGCTTTTAAGGCCTTGGGCAGTATATACAGATGGGGAGTATCTAGAGGAAATTGACTGACTGATTGAATGAATGAAAATTATAACATATGATGACACAAGTGTTGCAAAAGAAACCCTAATCAGTTTTGGTTCTGAATCACCAAGAATTTGTTTGTTTCAACCTGTTTCATCCAAGTATTTCCATCCGCTAGCTTTGAGGTCAATTCCAGTTCAAAAAGTGGCTTCCTGCCAAAAAACATTGAATCCTTAACCTGCTGAAAGACTCTTTCCTGGGGCCGATTGGCGCTGGTTTTTTATTTATTTTTTAATCCCACCCACCCACCCTCCTAGTGACAGGAAGCTGGATATGGTGCTGTTTGTTTTAACTTCCCCCAGCCCTAGCGCCAGCCAGGTCATTTTTTAAAAAATCCTAGCACCACCTGATGGCCATGGAGCTGAACTGCGCTTTAAAAAAGAACACCTTTGTACGTGGGAACTGCTATCCCACATCTTCAGTCACATGACAAGAGGAAGAGGAAAAGCCGGACCTTCAGAAGATCAGGATCTTCTCCAAGTGAGATAGCAGCCTTTGTGAATGAGAGTGTTAGGTTTCACCGGTGTGCCTTTTGCCTGATGCTTTATGCGCCTTATTACAGAGGCTGAAACCTAGAACTAGGGCAGTTGAAATAGTGGGGGGTTTGGTGGGTCAACACTTGTGTTACTTCTACTGACTCAATGGTACTCTTCTCATTACTTAGTCCTGGATTTCAGCCATCGTGCTGCCTCATTACCTACTCTGTTTACATTTTTGCCAACAAGTAAAAAGACACAATCCCTGTAACAGAAGTGCCCTTAAGGCAAATGTTGATTAAATAAAATACAGAAGGGGGGGGTCCATTGATCTTTCTCTCCTGAGCCAGAAAAGTGGTGCAGCATTCAATCATGACTCATGTGCAAATCAAAATAAAGCAAAGTGTATATGTGAAGATTCTCAGTCATTCAGGTGAGTTTAACTGGAAATTGAGTCATGGCAACTGGGCTTTTTTTTCTTGAGAGACTGAAACGTTTCTCTGCTCATCCAAACAGCTTTGTCAGTCTGTTGTTGCCAGGGCTCCTCCACTGGGTGGGGGGTGGGGTCAAAGTGTGTTGCTCATATAACACTCAAAGCGCTCTCTGAGCAATTAAATCCATTTAATTATGCAGGCCATGCCTTGCTCCACCCCTAGCAGGCTAGATAATCAATTTACCAACCTCAGAAGGCTGGAGGCGGAGTCAATCCTGAGCCAGTTACCTAAGCCCGTTGGGCCTGTACCTAGATCATAAGCAGAGTCTTGACTGCAGCGTTGCCGTTGAATTTCTATGCCACAAGTGTGATTTATAACACTTGCATTTGTTTACTGATGCCTTTTCTATCTCCGGAGGCAGAATCTCTCTGCGCTCGTTCTCCAAGACTGCAACCAGATCCCTGCAAGTACCCTTCTGGACCTGATCAAAGCTTTGCCGCGTCTCCTCAAACTAAACCTCTCCGCCACCCAGTGCAACACCCAAGTCTTGTCGGCGGTGGCCTCTTGCTGCCGGCAGCTCCGTGAACTGGACATCTCCGGCTGCCAGTGGCTGTCCCCTTATTCCCTCTTCCATCTGGCCTACAACCCCAGTGCGGGCTCTTTCTGCTGCTCCGGGTTACAAATCCTTGTACTTGAGCCGCTGAATCCCAGGATCAACAGGGAAGAGCTGGTCTGGGCCCTGGTCTTTCTCCTGCTGGCCTTGCCAAACTTGAGGTCCTTAGTCCATGAGCAACTGGCCGAGGCCGTGTGCCTCATCTACCACCATCTCTTTGAGGGCGCCCAGGTCCCCCCGGCCTTCCCCTCCCTGGCTATGCTGGCCAGGTGCAGGGGCGCCAGCCATCCCGATGAGGCGGGCGGGGAATTCTCTCTGGCCCTCGAAGAGATCCGCTACCTGAACGAATCCTCCTGGCCGATGGTCCGTGCCGTCTGCCCGCATGTCAGGAAGGTCTCCATGACACTGGCCGGCATGCCTGTCTTGGGCGAGAGCTTCTTGTCCACCTGCCGCATTGCCCACTTGACCGTCGGCTGCCGGGAGGAAGGGGACCTGCGGGAGGTGTTGCCCTTGGCCCGAAGCCTACGGCTCCAGCTCGAATGCCTCTCCATCTTCAATTTCACCTTCGAGGATGAGCTGACCTTCCACACCCTCCTGAGCCACTGCCTGAACGTCCAGAAGCTCAGCATCCGCTTCCTCTCCCCGACGCCGACGTTCACCTCCATCCAGAAGGTCAACATGGAGGCCCTGACCTGGGACTGCCCTCTCCCACCCCACCCGTTCCCTTACCTTTGCAAGTTCTGCCTGGTGCACTCAGACGAAGAGAACCCCCTGCCTTCCCGGCATGCCACCTTGCTGAGGGAATGCCTCGAATCCCTGCTCAAGCATTCCCCATGCCTGGAAGTCTTAGAGCTGGTCGCCTTGCCTTTCTCCCTGGACGAGGTGTTTGAGAAGGTGCTGCAGCCCCCCGGCCGAGGAGCCCTGGCCCAACTCCGCCAACTCTACCTGGTCGAAGGCGACGTGTCCCTCCGCGCCATCCACTTGCTCTTGTCCGCCGAGAATCGGCTGAGCTGCCTTAGCCTGGACGCCTGCCCCGGCATGGAGGAGAGGGAGTACCAGGAGGTCTGCCAGAGAGTCGCCAAGGAGGGCCTCGACGTGGAGATTCTATGGGCATAAATAATAATAATAATAATAACAATAACAATAAAGGACTCCCTTATGGATCAGCAAAAAGGGCAGCCAGGCTTGGCCAGGGCCAAGATATGTTTTTAAATAAAGTTGTATGAGCAGTGAAGGTTTGCTTCTGAAACGCATTGCGTGCAGGTACCATTGGACGCACAGGCTCTGTAGGTGAATGAATACAGGTACAATGTGTGTGTGCGTGTGTGTGTGTTGTGTTTCTGGAAACAAAAAGGCAATGTTATGCTGGCCTGGCTAGCTACTTCCTACACTGATGCAACCAGCACTCTAATTCTAGAGGCCAGTAGTTCCCAGCCTTCGGTCCCCAGGTGGTCTTGTTGTGCCCCAGCCACACGACCGTTTTGGTGCTGTGTTTGCTGTGAATGGCTGCGCAGCAAAAGATTGTGCCTCCACTCCAAGGCGCAGCATTTTGGCACCCCAGTCAACCACGCCCCCTGAAGCACACTTTAACCACACCCCCTGAAGCGCACTTTAACCTCATCATCCTATACCACCACTAGGGGTTCGATCAAATTACTCCTCTTAACAATGCACAGTTTTTACCACGGCAATTGCAGTGCGACCAGTGAAAATTCGCATCATTTCAGTCCCCACCCCCCTTTTTTCTGCCTCTTTCTGCTGCCCTACTTTAATAATCAATTTCAGCAACTGAGCACTTCTACAAGGCTGCAAATTACCTGGTACAGTGACCAATAAGAAAGGAAGTGAGAGATGAGAGAAAAACAAAGGAGTTACTATAAAGGCACTCTGGTACTAGGGATACAAATGCCACGTTCTCAATCTTTCACATGAATTCTTGTAGTAATACTAGAAAGCCGACGTGCCGGTAATCAACAAGCAAATCACTTTTATATATATATGTGAGCATGACGGAGAAAAGCAGATCAATAAACAGGGGAAAGATGCGCATTTGGCAAGACGGGACAAAAGTATAATACAACCCTGCTGTCGGGGCGTTAACTGTGCATCAAACGTCATGTAATCACCCACGATTTTAGTACGCATCAAAATATGATGCACAGTTAATAGCCATGCGACCAAGGCCCAACATCTCCCAGAAATCTTGGTCAGTACAACTAGTGGCGAAGGCTGTGATCCTTGCTTGCCCCCACCCTGCCCAATCCTCCACCTAATCTGTGTGTTTCAAAATGCATGCTGAGGTTTTGTAGAATTTTGATCCATAAACCCTGCATTTTAAGAACATATGAGTCCTGCTGGATCAACCCAAGGGCCCATCTAGTCCAGTTTCCTGTATCTCACGGTGGCCCCACCAGATGCCTCTGGGAGCACATAGAAACCACAGGCTTTAGTTTGTAAGGCAGGATCAGGAGTGTAAAATTTAGTCTTTCCTGGTGCTCATCCATCCATTTAGTTGCCATGACTTGGAAGTAGACATGGGCACAACTCAGCGAAATTTTTGTTTTCGTTTTTGTTTTTTCGTTTCGTTACGCAACGAAAACGAAAATGAAAATTTTCCCAAAAAAAAAAACAAAACGGAAACGGAAACGAAACGAAAAACTTTGCTGTGTTTTTCGTTTTCGTTGCGGCAAATACATTGAACTGAAAAGAATGCTAACAAAACAAATTTTTCGTTTTCGTTTTCGTTTTTCGTTACGAAACGAAACGAAAACGAAAAATTTGCAAAAAAAACCCCAATGAAAATGAAAACGAACCAAAACGGACCCCTCAACGAAAAACGAAAAACCATTTTTTTTGAGTCGTGCCCATCTCTACTTGGAAGTGATTTGATGGCGCATAAATGAAAATGTGAGATCCATCTTTGGTCCCTTAATTGGGAGAAGGGAAACAAATGAAAATAAATCATCATCATCATCATCATCATCATATTACAATTATAAAAGGTGTGATATGAATCTGACTGTTTTCTCATCAGCTACAGTCTTAAAAGAAAAGAAAAATCACTCCAATGAAGCTGTTATTGGCTAACTTTGCAGTAAAGCATGGCAGCTAATCACCAAAAGAGAAATCCATACAGCATTTTGCCAAAAATGGCATCAGCAGTATGAGCTCTGCCCAGTAGTACATCCCAAAGTTTGGCCAGTGCGGTGATGTCCAACATTGAGAACCAAATACAGTAATGTCTTATCATTAGAGGCATATCCATCTTTTTCCTCCCTCTCATTAGTATGGAACAGATCACAGTAGGTGCTCTAGGCTCCACAAACCATCAGGAGCAGAACTGGGCCATATATATTTTTTTGGTGTGGATCTACCTCCAAAAAAATCTACCTCTGATATCCCAATGAGCTTTTCCATCTTTTAACATTTCTGAAGGTTTTAAATTTAAAGGGATATGAGACCTATTCATGGAGGTTAAGTACCCAGGGGGATGAAACCAAAAGAAACATGGATTAAGGCTTAGGAGGTCTGGGTTCGAATCCCTGCTTGGCAATGGTAGTGGCGCAAGTGGTAAAACAGCTCCTCAGAAATCTAACTTACCTTGAACCCCCCTATTAGGGTCACTATGGGTTGATTCTTATTTAACAGCAGGTAACAGCTGAAATCTGTCCATTCCATACGGTAGTGATGTATGGAAGTGAGAGCTGGAATATAAAGAAGGCTGATCGCCGCAGAATTGATGCTTTTGAGCTGTGGTGCTGGAGGAGAATCTTGAGAGTCCCCTGGACTGTAAGGAGATCAAACCTATCCATCCTGAAAGAAATCAACCCTGAATGTTCACTGGAAGGACAGATTTTGAAGCTGAGGCTCCAGTACTTTGGCCACCTCATGAGAAGAGAGGACTCCTTGGAAAAGTCCCTGATGCTGGGAAAGATCAAAGGCAAAAGGAAAAGAGGACGACAGAGAATGAGATGGTTGGATGGTGCCTTCGATGCAACTAATATGAATTTGACCAAACTCCGGGAGGCAGTGGAAGATAGGAAGGCCTGGCGAGTTCTGGTCCATGGGGTCATGAAGAGTCGGACATGACTGAACGACTGGACAACAACAACAACAGCTGAAATCCTCAGGTTTAGTGTAGTCAGTTGCCCTAAGAGTAGGCCTTCTGAATAGTGGGGCTTTGGTGAATCAATGCCACTGTAAGCCCTATTGATTCAAACAGGCCTACTCTAATAGTGACTGACTATGCTTAGGAGAAAGCAAGAGGATTCCAGCCATTATGTGCCATCAGTTAGGATGTTGCTGCAATGGATCTCCCGAGTCAAACAATTTTGTGCACAATGATGACATCCAATCCAAATGTGGCATCGCACCAATTGCCAACAAGATGCATGAAGCCCGACTGCATTGGTATCAGACACGTCCTATGTGACAACCGGGGAACTCTGGTCGAAAAGAGTCTCACCCTGGAGGTCAGCGGATCCCAACTAAGGAAGCGTCCAAGGGCGTTTATACACGACCCCTAAACTCCAGGGCAAATAGCTCCCAGCTCCGGAGCTTAAAAATGTTTCCCCACCAGCTCCGGAGTTTACAGGAAATTAAGTGCGACCCCGCCCACCTAAGCGCGACCCAGCACACTTTCCAGGTACCTGCTCTTGGGAGGTGAAAATTCCTTGATGCGGATGTGCCGGGCTCTCCTCGCTTCTTTTTGTTGTTATTTTTTGCCTCCCACCCCTTTAAGAGAAGGAATCAGGAAGTGACCGGGGCTCGGAGCAGCTTCCACCGGCACAGGGAGGTAAGCCTTTATTCTTTTGTCCCTTTTTTTCCACCCTCCCCTCACGCAGACAGGAACAAGGAAGTGCGGAGGGGTGGGGACGCAGGAACAGCAACGAACCCCCAAGATCTCTGGTCCGAATTTAAGGGGCCAGCGGATTTTAGGGGTTGTGTGAAAAGGCCCCAAAACAGCGGTGGATGAACACCCTTTGACAATGACATGAAGTTGTCCCTGGTTCAACAAGACCGTGCCCACGATGGTGCCAAGTGGGAGGCAAAAAGAAGAACAGAGTCCCCCATCACCACCACCACATGGGACGCTAATGAAAAGGAAGAAGAAAGGCGTAGGAAGGTGTGCCTAGAACAGGCCCATTTGAATCAACAGAACTTCTGCTGACCCACTGACTCAACGGGCCTCCTCTCCACTCAGCCCCAGGATTTGGGCCCTGATAACACCGGCTGTCAATGGGTACCAGTTACAAGAGCTTCATATTGTATTTCCTTTTGTGTCACAGGCCCTATGCCTCCCAGTGGCCTTGTAGTTGGATGGGTGGCATGTAAATTGAATGAATGAGGGAGTGCGTGAATAACTACCCATTCCTAGCAAATGGAAGGAGGAGGATATTATTGAAAATATGTCCTGATGTGGAAGGTTTGTAGGAATAAGGGTTGGATTTCCTGCTAGACTGCCGTTCCCCCAAAGCTATTTTCATAAACAAAAGCACTGATAACAGAGCTTGATCCAAATTTTGACTGGTTCGACCTGGCACTAAAACGACATCTGCTGGCCTTGAAGGCGTTTCATCGTTCTTCCTTCGGTTTTGTTTCCGATGCCAAGGCAGGTGGGGAAGCTTCCCTAGTCATTGAAGTGGCCTCACACTGCTTTCATTGGGCAGAGATGTCCCCGGTCTTTGCCCAACATATTCTGCAAGCATCCGCTGCCCCCCACTCCCCGGGTTGCCCCCTCGGCTCTTCCGAAAGCCAAGGCTTCCTTAGCGAGCCTCCAGACGGCAAGCAGGCAAGGTAGGCAGGCAGAAGTTGGACGCACCTGCTCCTCCTGGAAGGTCAAAGGGATCCACTTTGGAAGACCCATGCTGCCCCCAAAACAGCCCCGCCTGTCCCAACTTGCTCCCCACTGCATCTCCCAGCTTGGCCCCTTTACTCCTGCCTTGTAGCGCAGTGGTTAAATGCCTGTACTGCAGGTAAAACTGTACTCACGATCTGGGTTCAATCCCTTGTAGCAGGCTCAAGGTTCACTCAGCCTTCCATCTTTCCGAGGTCGGTAAAATGAGTACCCAGCTTGCTGGGGGGGGCAATGTGTAGCCCGCGCATTGTAATTAAAATTGTAAACCGCCCAGAGACTACTTGTAGTGGTATGGGGCGGTATATAAGCAGAACACTTTGCTTTGCTTGTTCCTCCAGGACTACTCCATCTGGAGCTATCCCAGCCTCTAGGGCAGCGATAGCGAGCCTTTTCGCGACCGAGTGCCCAAACTGCAATTCAAAACCCACTATTTTTTTTTTTTTTTTTTTGCAAAGTGCCAATACAGTAATTTAACCTGTATACAGGTGGCTATGAAGGGGCAATGCCGGGTACCCACAGAAAGGGCTCCGAGTGCCAACTTTGGCACCCGTGCCATAGGTTCGCCACCACTGCTCTAGAGAAACTCATGCAGGTACACTGTATGAGACAGACACCCCTCCTCCTGGAAGATCTGGCGAGGAGAAAGGATTCTTCACCCGCTGCAAGGTGCCAGAAGATGGGCGCCCACGCACCTCTCCCTGCTGTGCCCCGGTTGGTCCTTCAGGATGATCTGGGCCCCGCTGCTGTTCAAAGGCTCCTTCCCGCAAGGGGGGGGAGGCCCATCTTTTTATAGGGGGAAGGGGCGGGCCTTTGAACGACCCTTGGAGCGCCTGGATTTCAGTGCGCCAGATCGGGATCGGCTGCCAGATAAGATCCCACGGGATGCCGGTGGGAAGAGAGGATCCCCCTTGACGAAAAAGGAGGCGGTGTGTCCCTTTACTGAACGGGGACACCCCCTCCCCCTCTCCACCCCCGCCACCACCACTGAGGCACAATGTGGGGCTGTTTTGAGCTAAGGGAGGAGAAGCTGAGACCATCAGCCGTAGCAGGGAAACACATTCTACAAAGGCACACACGTTTCCTGCTTATGGTGGTTTGTGAAGTCGGCATATTGCCCCCCCCAATCTGCTGATGAAGCCCAAGAAAGCATCGTCATCGTCATCCGTGGAACTGCAGAGATGAAAGAGACCCTACAGACGGGCCATTTAGGCTCTTTATTCAGACTGATGGAGCTGTTTGGATGAGCAGCAAAACATTTCTGTCTCTCAAGAAAAAGGGGTCCAGTAGCCATGACTCAACTTCCAGATAAACTCACCTGGATGACTGAGAATCTTCACAGACGCCTTGTTAGGAAAGGATCCCCTTCTGAAGAGGCCACTAGCCGTACCAGCAGACATTGGCTCTAGACTTTTTAGGAAAGTGGTTTCCTACCTTTGGGTCCCCATTAGTTCTTGGACTGAGACTTCCAGAAGTCCTTACCACGAGCGGTGTTAGCCAGGATTTCTGAGAGTTGTAGTCCACAAGAACATCTGGGACTCCAAGTTCGGCTGCTTTCACTTGACCACTAAAATCCGCTGCAAAGTGCTTGCAGATGTGGAGCATAAAATCGTTTTCCCACGAGCAGCAGACTTAAAAAAAAAAAAGTGCGGCCACGCCCACTGAAGCGCGACCCAGTGCATTTTACAAGTACCTGGTCTTGAGGTAGTAAAATCCTTGTCACTGTTCCGATGTGGATTTTAAGCTGTTACTCGAGTCTGTGGGAACACAGAAAATCTGTACCAAAAACGTTTCGCCCCTGTTATGGTATCTCTGATGTGGTTCTCAGTCATGGGATCAGAACAGTTGTGGCTTTTCAAAACACGACCATGGGATCTGGATCAAAATTTTCTGTGGGTTTTACTGGTTGTGTGAAAGCAGCCTTTGAGAACCACTGAGCTAGGACATCTCAGGGTGCAGTTAGAGAGGTTGGCATAGAACTGCGCCTGATCACACCATAAAGAGCAGCTTTGAGCCTTTTCACACAACCCCTAAGATCCGTTGGCCACTTAAATTCGGACCAGAGATCTTAGGGGTTTGTCGCTGTTCCTGCATTCCCACCCCCTCCGCACTCCTGGCTGCTGGCTGCGTGAGGGGAGGGAGGGGAAAAAAGGAAGAAAAGAATGCCGCTCACCTCCGTTCTGCCGTCCCGGCACTGCATTCAGATCTCTTAAAGGGGCGGGGGGGGAAGAACAAACAGAAGCAAGGAGAGCCCAGCAGTCACTACGTTATATCCGCATGAGGAATTTTCACCTCCGGAGAGCAGGTACCTGAAAAGTGCGCTGGGACGCGCTTAGGTGGGTGTGGTCGCACTTAATTATCTGTAAACTCCAGAGCTGGTGGGGAAACATTTTTAAGCTCCGGAGCTGGGAGCCATTTGCCCCGGAGTTTAGGGGTCGTGTATAAATGGCCTTGGATGCTTCCTTGGTTGGGATCCGCTGACTTCCAGGGTGAGACTCTTTTCAGCCAGAGCTGGTGGGGAAACAATTTTAAGCTCCGGAGCTGGGAGCCATTTGCGGCGGAGTTTATGGGTCATGTACAAATACCCTTTAAGGAGACCCTGAAAGAGCCTCTCCTGCCTGTTGGGGAATCCTTCTAGTCTCGTCAGTAGAGATGGGCACGACTCAGAAAAATAGTTTCGTTTTCGTTTCCGTTTTTGGATAGGGTCTGAGTCGTTTCGTTTCCGTTTTCGTGGGCTAATTTCAAAATTTTTCGTTTTCGTTTCGTTACGTAACGAAAACGGAAAAACGAAAACGAAAACGAAAAATTTTTCGTTTCTCCCCATTTAGCTCAATTGAGTGCTTTTCCAGTAACGAAAAACGAAAATTGGCTCGAAATTAGTTGTTTCGTTTCCGTTTTCGGTCCAGGTTGGTGCCGATTTTCGTTTTCGTTTCGTTTCCGTAACGAAAACGAAAAACGAAAACGAAAACGAAAATACCGCTAAGTCGTGCCCATCTCTACTCGTCAGAAGTAGAAGCCCTACAGTAGGACCAAAAAGGTCCACCTTGGGCACAGATCCAGGTCCCCATAGTTCAGTACATTGGGAGGGTAAGAGGGTGGGACGCCTGGATGAGAGCATGGATGGAGGAGACGCCAATTCAGATCTCACCCAGCTTGATCATGATGTTCTTCAGGTGACCTCTCAACAGGTCCTCTCACCTAGCCGAGCCTGCTTTGGTAGGGCAGCTTTTGAGGACCAACTTGCAGGCATGGGTAGAGTGCCATGTGCGTACAACTCAACATTCTTTGAGAAGTGACCTATCAATGAACCAGGTGTCATCCTGGCTTCACTCCTTCTTGGATCTCGCCCCAGCTTGTCCAAGCATCTGTGTAAGGAGGGCTCCCTCCCCACTCAACAAACAAACAAACAAACAAAAACATGCAAACCACTGAGCAGACCCGCTCGCCCTTTGCTCTTCTCCCAGCTGGCTCTTTGGTCCATGAGCTCCTCCAGTTACTGGCAAGAAACCAGTGCTTGACCTCTTCGGTGCTGCACGCGCTCTTGTTGCCACAGCTGTAGGAGCTGGACCTGAGCAGCACCCCCAGGTTGGTGAAGGAGTTCACCCTTCACATCATCACCGTGCGCTGCAAGGTAAGAGCAGGCACGCCGTGGGGAGCAGAGGCATAGGGCAGAGACGGTGGGAAGGGAACAGCGCTTCGCCCTCCCCTCCCCCCACGAGCCGTTTTTGAGATGGATTCCTCTTATCTATTCAACTGGTTCAGTTCTATTTTGCTATACATCATCATTGTATTGTACTGGTTTAGATAGATATACAGTGGTGCCTCGAGTTACAATGTTAATCTGTTTCTCTTGACACTTTGTATCTTTAAATTTTCATAATTCAAAATCAAATGGGGCATAAATGCACCCTGGGAATTGAAGTCTTCTGCAAATTTTACAATTCTGTATTAGTTTGTATGCTTGGCTATTGTTTATTATTTGTAATTTATGTTTTTTTTTCTTAATGTTGTTCCCTGTTCTCACACTTGAATATGTCTTAATTATACTGGACTGTATATTGTCCCGCATAACTGTAAGCCACCTTGGGTCTTTTCCCAAGAAGAAAAGCGGGGTAAAATTACTCAAAATAAAATAAAATAAAATAAAATAAACACATAAATAACCTGCCCAAAGTAGCCCATGGGCTATATTAGTGGTGGCGAACCTTCAGTGCTCCAGATGTTTTGGACCACAACTCCCACAACTCCCACAGTCCTTTATTAGTGGAAATCTAGGCTCTGAATCCTGGGAGTTGTGGTCCAAAACATCTGGAGTGCTGAAGGTTCGGAACCACTGGGGTAGATGGTGCCATATCAAACTCAAATAAATAAATAAATAAATAAATAAATAAATAAATAAATAAATAAATAAATAAAAATAAGCAAGCAAGCAAGCCTAGGCCCTGGGGTCGCTGTCTGAACAATAGATGAAAGGAACGGCTTCTTTCCATGGTTCACCCTGGACCATTTAGTTCAAGACATAGAAAATAGCCACAAACCTGGAAGGAAGTAATATGGAGCAGATGAGATCACAGAGAATACATTACCAATGGCTACACATCCTTTCGAAAACACAAATTCTTGAAGTAAGTGGGAAACCGCTTTCCAATACTAAATGAGAAGGTTAAGCCTAAAAAGTGTCACCATCAATCAGAATAGATTGGACTGTGTTTAATCGTGAATTATTTTGGATGGTGAGAAACTGTTTAAAGAGAAACCAGTTTTAATGGTTTTGAACTGTGCCCTACTAATATTTATATTCTGATGCTTTCAGAGATCTACAGATGCTCATTAGGCTGGCAAAATTTGGACCACATTACACAGTTTTTAATTTGTTTTAACAAACTCACATGCTGTCTCTAGTTTTTTTTTGGGGGGGGTGGTTGGCAGGGACCTTTCTGGGCTGGAGTAACTATCAGTCTATCTAGCATTCACCAATAATTCTCTCGTGGCACTAATTTCAAAGAGAGTCCCGCCTCTCAGCTGAGAGTTGTTTTCCCCCCTCAGAGAATTTGTTGATGTTGGTTAGTAGCAAATGGCCATAAAAGTCTACCAAAGTACATGTGTTAAAAGTAGCCTTGTTTATTAGTTTGTTGTTAATCTATTCACAATTGTAAGTAAATGCAAGGCTTTTATTATTTCTACTACTCGTGTCTCAAAGTGAGTCACTGGGATTATAAGTGCCAGTTAATGTGTGAGGAAATGGTGGCTATTTAACTCTCTGTGAACCCCTGCCCATCTGCTGTGTAGCTGACTAAAGTTTAAACCAAACTTTCAAAAACTCACAACACACGGCTCTATCTTTTGCCCACAGAGAAAAGAAAACCTGCCTATGATAGAAGGGCCTGTGCAGGTTTTAATTTAATTATCAGAAAGATCTATGGATCTATCTTTCTCTGGTAGAATCATAGAATCATAGAGTTGGAAATGACCTCGAGGGCCATCCAGTCCAACCCCCTGCCATGCAGGAACCCCAGTGCTCCTGATATATGGCCATCCAGCCTCTACTTAAAAACCTCCAAAGAAAGAGACTCCACCACCCTCCGTGGCAGCATATTCCACTGCTGGACAGGTCTAACCATCAGAAAGTTTTCCTAATGTTGAAATGGAATCTCTTTTCTTGTAGTTTGAAACCATTGCCCCGCATCCTACTCTCTGAAGCCATGGAAAACAAGCCAGCCCCCTCTTCATGCTGGTAGTCCTTGGGGAGGACATCACATTCATACATGAAGAGGAGACCACCAGAAACAAAGTTTGTCTTTGCTCATCGGTTCTGCTTCTGTCCCTCGACGCAGCATTTGTCTTCGCCGGATCTCCAGGGCTCCGACCAGATCCCCACCGATGCTCTGGTGGACTTCGTGGGAGGCTTGCCCTGCCTCGTCAAGCTGGACCTCTCGGAAACCCAGTGCAACACCCACATGCTGGCCGTGGTGGGTTCCTGCTGCCGGCGGCTCCAAGAGCTGGACCTCTTGGAGGTGTGATGGACTCTCTCCAGACTCCCTCCTCCACTTGGCCTACAACCCCCTGGCAGGCTCTTTCTGCTGCTCCTTATTACAGAAGCTCAACATTGACGGGCTGGACTCCAGCGTGGACCGGCGAAGTTTTCTTTGGGACTTGGTTTTCCTCCTGCTGGTGCTGCCCAACCTGAGAAACTTGTCGCACTGCTTCGTCCCGGATCTACGACCAGCGCTTCGATGGCGCCCAGATGCTCTCTGGCTTCCCCTCCCTGAAGAAGCTGGCCAGGCAGAGACACAGGCTCACCCTGGCCACAGGCTCACCCTGGCCCTTAGGGAAGTCTACGGGGTGGATGAGTTCTCCTGGCCCCCAACCTGTGCCGTGTGTCCACACCTGGCAGTGGCCACCATGTGAGCTGGCTCAGACCTCGGCTTCCTCTTCTGGTGCCACCTTGTTCACTTGACCATTGTCTGCCAGGGGAAGATCAGCCTGAGGGAGCTTTTGCCCGTGACGGCGAGCCTTGGGTCTCAGCTCCAGTCCCTCACCATCAGTGGCTTCACCATGGAAGATGAGTTTTCCTTCCATCCCCTTCTGTGCCAGTGCCCACACCTAAGAACATAAGAACATAAGAAGAGCCATGTGGGATCAGGCTAAAGGCCCATCTAGTCCAGCTTCTTGTATTTCTCACAGTGACCCGACCAGATGTGTCTGGGAGCGCACGAGACTAGATCTCTGTTTCCTGATACCACTCCCCTGCATCTGGCCCTTGAAGTACCCTGGTTTTAAACCTGAAGATTACACATCTCCATCATGGTTTGTAACCTGTGATGGACTTTCCCCCCAGGAATCTGTCCAATCCCCTTTTGAAGACATCCAGGCCTGATGCCATCACCACCTCCTGTGCCAGGGAGTTCCACAGACCTCCAGAGACTAGGGGTCTCTTTCTTCTCCCCAGAGGTGCACAGGCATAGTGAGTGGTCGCCAAACATGGAGGGATGTGCGGAGGGCTGGGACTTGGCCCTCTCTCCTTGTGAGTTCCCTCAGCTTTGTTACTTGAACCTGACGCACTGCGACCTGGAGCATCCCTTGCCTTCCCAGTGTGCCATTGTGCTGAAGCAAAGCCTGATCGACCTGCTCAGACATTCCCCTTACCTCCCGGTCCTGGCTCTTGCCCACCTCCCGTTCTCCCTGGACGATGTCTTCCAGGCCGTGTTGGCGAACCCCCCCCCCCGGCACGGCCCTGCCCCAACTCCACCAGCTCTTGCTGGCTCAGAACAACATCTCCGTTCACGCCATTGACCTGCTGCTGTCTTTGAAGAATGAGCTCAACCACCTCTGGTTGAAAATGTGCTCGGACATCCACGAGATGGACTTCAAGAAGCTTCTCCAGAGAGTCCACCGGGAGTACCTTGAGCTGAACATCCTGTGGGAGTGACATGGGATCCCCCTCTAGCCCGGAGCTGCAGCTTCGACAGTATTTGTGTGTTCTAAATGTGCTGATATTGTATTAAATGGGATGTGCTTGATTTTAATTAAGTCTGTACACAGTCTGGACTCTAGTCTCAACCCCCACTGTTAAGGGCTGGCTGCCTACTGTGACGTCACCCCTTTCACATACGGGGTTTTCAAAGGCACAACTGGATTTGTTTCGACATCCCACCACTGTGCCACCAAATTGTGACGACACCTCCCTTATAAACGTGTGATTGTGATGAAAATTTGAAATGTAGGGAACCAACTAATTAATCTTCACAGGATCCATTTGGTAATGCTACCACCTTTTAAATCGTCGTCTTATGAACTGGGACAGACCCTGATGTATAATATAAAAATAATAATGAAGTTAATTGAGAAAATAAATAAATATAATAATGTCTGAAGTTGGTATGCGTTGCCTTAAACCTAAAATAGATTAATTCAACTCTTCAAGCCTCCCTGTCTTTCATAACCAGTAAACAGTAAAGCCCTCACTGCCTGACTGAACTCTAACAGAGCTGTGCTCTCTCAGCACTCTCAGCTCTTAACTAACTCAACTAACTCACACTAACTGACTCAACTAACTCTCACAGACCAGGCTCCACCCTTTTTATACAATACCATCCCCCGCCCTCCTGCTGGGATTGGCTGACAATTTACATATGTATTTCTCCTGAACCCAGGGTGTTGTCACACCTACCTCCCAAGGTTGTTGTGAAACATACTAGTAATTAAACACACATGACTGCATTGTAAAGCAGGGAATCAAAGTGCTGGCACTCTGGGCTGCCATTTGCAGGGTCAGGGTCCTAGTCCTCAACCCCACCAAATTATCCAAGGAGTGGGTAACCTACTTCACAAGACCCCATTCTGCTGGTATATGTCTGCAGAAGTGGACATGTCCACGAAAGCTTACATTAAAATATAATATTTAAGGTGCCACATGTTTTTGTCGTATTTTATTTATTATTTATTTTGAATAATTTTAACACCCCCCCTTTCTCCTTGGAAAAGGACCTAAGGTGGTCTTTTCTTTTCTTTTGATTTGATTTTTGCCTGGACTACTTCACAAGGTTGTTCAGTGCCACACACCCCACCTCCATTAACAAGAAATAAGTGTCTAGGATGACAAAGTAACACACAGCTTCCTGTTCAGAGGGCCTGGCTAAAACTTGTGGAGAGTGAGGGCTGTAGTGTCAAATGGGCAGGCAGCTTACCTCACGGAGAGTTACTCTGAAGTGACTCCCATGATATACGTAAGAAATACACATGGAATCCCATTGGAAGACATGGCCTAGCCATTATACTGCTGGGGGAGGCAGGTGGGATGTAGCCCCCCTCTCCAACTTCCTAAGCTGTCATTTGGGGGGGGGACTCCTTGACAGGGTTGTGAAGGGCCAAACCAGCTGAAATTCTGTCGCTCAGTGTAGTGCAGGGGTGGGGAACCTTTGGCCCTCCTGGTGTTTTGGACCACAACTCCCACAGCCCTTTATCATTGGCAATGGAGGCTCAGAATTCTGGGAGTTATTTATTTATTTATTTTTATACCTGTCTACTGCTCCTGTTTCCTCAAGCAAGAACTCTGAGCGGTTTACATCAGGTAACATAAGAAACAACCAAAAAAAGAGTGATTCTGTAATAATAATAATAGTGATAATAAAAACATGATAATACAGGAAAAAGACAAAGACAACAGACAACAAACATATACTTGGCAAGAGGCGCAAAAAAATCATAACAGACCAACAGCAAACACTGGGAGAACAAAACACCCTTAGCCATTGCCAAAGGCTTCCTAGAACAACTGGAGTTTTTATGGTCCAAAACATCTGGATGATCGAAGGTCCCCCACCCTGGGTGTAGTGAAAACCACCTAGGATCAGCCATTGGATCGGGGGTGAGGTGGGTGGAATTGGGTGAGTCAAGCCACTGATCCAATGGGACTACTCGAGTTACTTGAAGCAACAGGATCTCAGCCAGAAACCAAATGTCCAAGGAAGAAAAAAAGTTGATCAACAGCAAGCCAAGAGAAGACAGTCTCCTCCTGCTTGACCAGGTAGGGAAGCATCCAATGATAACACCTTTGATGTTTCCTGGCCCAACCTTTGCAAGGGGACTGGTGCCCAGTTCCTTGCTCTGTAAGAAAGACGGGGGTGGGTAGAGTGTAGATCTACTTTGCAATCCAGATCTTCTTCAATCCAAATGGATGAGACTTTTTCTGAAGCTTCCCTCCCCTTTATCCCCTTCGGCAGCTGTCCCAAGAAGGTCCATGCCATATCCTCCTCCACCCCCTACAATCTCCTCTATAGCCACTGCCCCCCCCCTCAGCGCCAAGGGGCCCCACCATAAAGGCAGCCCTGGAGGGAGGGACCTTCCCTCCGGCCAGGCCTCCGGCCATCCCGCACAGGTGTGAAGCTGCAGTCAGGCAGAGAGAGGCGAAGGAGCCCAAACCATCAAGAGAGACAAGATTCTCACACCACATCTGGAAGGAGTCATCTCCCCTCAACAGGTAAGGCAGCGGAGGGTTGCAGGTCTGGATTCTTGCTTCTCTGAGTCAGGGGAGGCTCCTGAATAGCACTTTGAAAAGCAAAAAATGATGTATTATACCTTGCTTAGTATGTATGTCATGTCATGTTGTCTAGTTTATTCTGGTGTTTTTATTGTATAGTGTATTTGTTGTTTTATGTTGAATGGTTGTAAACTGCCCAGAGTGGCCCTGCAGCTAAATGGGTGGTAAATAAATAAATAAATAAATAAATAAATAAATAAATAAATAAATAAAAGGCAAAGCGTGCTGCTTATGCACTGGCCCATAGGGGTTAAAGGACTCTCTGGGTACACACACACACACACACACACAAGCTAAGGGAGTCCTACCACCAATGTGAAAAGGATGGAAGGCTGAGTGAACCTTGAGCTGGTTACCTGGAATTTAAACCTCAGGTTGTGAGCACAGTTTTGGCTGCAGTGCAGCAGCCACTTAACCCCTGTGCCATGAGGCTCATATCCCAGAAACACAGAGAGAGGGAAGAGGTGGGTTGCAGTTACAGAGGACTTGCTCCATCTGAAGCGGAGTAGGCCCGGTCTGCAATGCGCAGCCTCTGCTCTCTCGCTGGACATCTCAGCCTTCTGGGACAAGGTGGTCGAGGCAGCAGTCTGGACCCATGTTGCTCTCCTACTTAACCTGGGAAAAATTAGGGCAGCTGGAGGAAAGAGGAGGGAGTCCATGAGTTATGTGGACAGAGGGACGCTCTTCTCCCTATCACAAAATACCAGAACTAGGGAACATACACTCAAATTGAGGGTTGGGAGAGTAAGAACAGACAAAAGAAAATACTTCTTTAACCAGCGTGTTGTTAGTCTGTGGAACTCCCTGCCACAGGATGTGGTGATGGCATCTGGCCTGGATGCCTCCAAAAGGGGACTGGACAGATTCCTGGAGGAAAAGTCCATCACAGGCTACAAATCATGATGGAGATGTGTAATCTCCAGGCTTAAAACTGGGGTACTTCAAGGGCCAGATGCAGGGGAGTGGTATCAGGAGACAGATATCTAGTCCTCTGTGCTCCCAGATGCATCTGGTGGGGACACTGTGAGATACAGGAGGCTGGACTAGATGGGCCTTTGGCCTGATCCAGCACGGCTCTTCTTATGTTCTTATGTAGTCGAGATTGGAGCAGATGTAGGCAGTGACAAGTATCCAGTTATAAAAACAGCAGCCCCTTAAAGACATCTCTGCACGAGATTCCTCTCTACAGCCAGGCAGCTTTACTCTTTGGCACTATTGAGAATCCCAGTGTGGTGCAGTGGATAGAGTGACAGACTCGGACTTCGGAGACCAGGGTTCAAATCCCCGATAAGTCACGGAAACTGACTTAGGACGCAGAACGGACAAACCTTCTCCATAAATATTTCACTTGCCTTATAAGACCTGTAAGTCCATTCTGACTTACACAGAACAAGAACAACAGCATCCAGTGCCTGTCGCCATGCGGGGATGCCCCTTGCTTTGGGCAGCCCAGGATACCAGGGCAGGTAAAACCAGGGGCTGGCTGGTTCCCAGAGTCACAGCAACCCAGAGGTGCAGCACCCCTGGCCCAACGGAACGGTGGAGATTTGGGATGCTGCCACCACCTTTTGCTTTGATGGGCATGGGAGGGTACCCAACCCAAGAGCTTGCCAGGGTAACTGCGCCAACATGGATGGAGAGCCGTTGCCATGTCTCCAGAGCATCATCCTATCCTCATGAAAAGGTGACTATCCTGTGCAGCTCCGCTGGGAAAGAAGCAGCCAGGTTCTCCAGAACATCTGGAGTTGCGTGAAGTTGATTAGTCTGTGCTCCAAGGTGAGAGGGACAGTCCTAGAAGCCTCCAAGGCATCTTTCAGATGATGATGATGATGATGATGATGATGATGATGATGATGATGATGATGATGATGATGATGATGATGTGTTATTAAGTCACTTCAGATTTATGGTGAATGGTGATCCTTTCCAAGGTTTTCCAGGTAGAGAATACTCAAAAGTTTTTCCACATTTTCTTTATTCGGGGGTGGTGGGTGCCCTGGGACTGTGCAGCTTACCCAAGGCCACCCAGGATGGCTCTTCTCAACGGAGGCAAAAGAGGGGTGTGTGGGGGAACTGAATTCTCAACCTCTGGTTCCACAGCCCAAAACTTAAGTCACTGAGCTCTCCAACCAGTGACACTAAAGGGGAAAGTGTGTCCTGAAATGATCCCCGCCCCCTTCTGCCTTGGATCAAGCTCTTCTGTCCACCGAGCATGAAAGACCCTGGTTTGTTTCTTGATATTTCTTGATATTGTCTCAAACTTCTTCCCATGGTTTCGACTCCAGGAGCTCCATGCCTAAGAGGAAGAATGTCCGTTCGCTGCAAAGGCTGGGCTTGGAGAGCGTGGCTAGGAACGCAGATCGCACCTGGTTCAGAGATTATAGAGACAACTACCTGGGCAAGTAGTCTCTAGGCGGTTTACACTTTAATTACAGTAATGCAGGCTACACATTGCACACACACACACAGCAAGCTGGGTACTCATTTTACCAACCTCGGAAGGATGGTAACTGGATTAATAAGCGTTCTGGTTGATCTTGGGATAGTTGTTCTCTGTGGGTAGAATAACAGAATCATAGAATCATAGAGTTGGAAGAGACCTCAAGGGCCATCCAGTCCAACCTCCGGCCACTGGGTCCTGCTGATGCTCTCTCTCTCTCTCTCTCTCTCACTCACTCACTCACTCACTCACACACACACACACACACACACACACACACACACACACACACACAC
>JAHTLZ010003688.1:0-14702 GCA_023846285.1 Phrynocephalus versicolor
TGCCAGGAGTGCGGGAAGGGCTTCATGGAGAAGAGGGACCTCCTCGAGCACCACATGCACCAAGCCCTCGACCGGCCCTTCGAGTGCCCCGATTGCGGGAAGAGCTTCAGCCGGAAGTCCAGCTTCACGGCCCACAAGCTCCTCCACACGGGTTTGAAGCCGTACAAGTGCAAGGACTGCGGGAAGGGCTTCCGCTACAACTCGGTCCTGGTGGCCCACCGCCGGAGCCACACGGGGGAGAAGCCGTACCGGTGCGGCGAGTGCGGGAAGACCTTCAGCCAGAGGTCGTACCTCAAGCGCCACCACGTCATGCACGTGACGGAGAAGCCGCACAAGTGCCCGCAGTGCGGGAAGAGCTTCATGGAGGAGAAGAACCTGGCCGCCCACCTGGCCAACCACGCCAAGGAGAAGCGCTACAAGTGCCCGGAGTGCGGGAAGGCCTTTGGGCAGAAAGGGACCCTCCGCTCCCACCTCTTGGTCCACACGGGGGAGAAGCCGTTCATCTGCCTGGAGTGCGGGCGCAGCTTCAACCAGAGGCAGAACCTCAACCGGCACCAGATCGTCCATGGAGGGGCGAAGCCGTACAAGTGCCTAGTGTGCGGACAAACTTTCACAGAGAAGCGGATCCTCCTGCTGCATCAGAGGAACCACGCTGGGATTTGACGATATAAAGCAGGGGTGTCCAAACTTTTTGCAAGGAGGGCCAGATTTGATGAGGTGCAAAAAATGTGTAGGGGCTGACCATTCAGCCACATTTGGCCCCCGGGGCCTGACTTTGGACAAGTTTCTATAATAACATGCAGGGAGGCCAGAAGGATGCTGCAGCAATGGAGCCAGGTGCGGGTAGGCTGGGCAGGTGGCCTGGGGGGGACAAGCGGAGGCAGGGAGGGCAAGCAAACCCTAAAACTGCAAGCTGACATCCCCATCCAGTATGGGGAGGGGCCAGCTGGGGGGGATGCATGACAAGCTGACCCGGTGGGCAGAAGAGGCCGCGGGCCACTCAAAAATTGAAAACGGGCCACATTTGGCCCCCGGGCCTGACTTTGGACATGCCTGATATAAAGGCACGTGCTGTAGAAAATCTGTGTGGATGTCTCGGTACTTGTCCCAAATTCCTACGGAGGTGGGGGAAACACCCTGCCCATCCCCTCAGCTTATACATGGACTGCCTCCAGTGGTAAACTGCAGGGATTTCCCCCAAGGAAATTCTGTTGTTTTTTAGACCAGTTCTCAAACCTATCAAGATATTTTTGACTTTTGATTCGGTCTCGAAGAGTATTCCACCCCATTTTGGGTCATCTGCAGATTTGACTAGTATTCCACGCAAATTCCTGATCCAAGTCATTAATAAAAATATTTGAAGAGTACCAGGCCCAGGATAGAGCCTTGGGGTCCTCCACTTTTTACTTTCTTACAGTTTGAGAAGGAGCCATTCAGAAGCACTCTCTGAGTATGACCTTGTAACCAACTGTGTTTCCATCTAACAGTTGTTAGATGAGCTTGGTAATCAGATTATCACCAGGCAAGTTGTCAAAGGTTTTGCTGAAGTCAAGATATATTACATCTGCAGCATCCATTGGTGTGTTTTGAGGGAAATAGGGTCACTTCAGCTGAGAGTTGGCTGGGGGGGGGGTTGACACTTTGTTTTCTCCGATTCCTGCGTCATCACTGAACATAAGAACATAAGAAGAGCCCTTCTGGATCAGGCCAAAGGCCCATCTAGTCCAGCTTCCTGAATCTCACAGTGGCCCCACCAGATGCGTCTGGGAGCGCACGAGACTAGATCCCTGTCTCCTGATACCACTCCCCTGCATCTGGGCCTTGAAGTACCCTGGTTTTAAGCCTGGAGATGACACATCTCCATCATGGTTTGTAACCTGGGATGGACTTTTCCTCCAGGAATCTGTCCAATCCCCTTTTGAAGGCATCCAAGCCAGATGCCATCACCACATCCTGTGGCAGGTAGTTCCATAGACTAACAACGTGCTGGGTAAAAAAATATTTTCTTTTGTCTGTTCTTCCTCTCCCAGCCCTCAATTTGAGTGGATGTCCCCTAGTTCTGTTATTTTGTGAGAGGGAGAAGAGCTTCCCTCTATCCACTTTACTCATGCCCTGCATTATTTTGTACGTCCCAATCATATCCCCCCTCAGGTGCCTTTTTTCCAGACTAAAGAGCCCCAAATGTTTTAGCCTTTCCTCATAAGGGAGGTGCCCCAGCCCAGTGTGTCATTATTATTTTCTATAAGGTTGCACATTGCTATTTTACAGATGTTCATTTATAGCTGGTGTGTGGAGGCTCACAGAGGGCTAATGTTCTGGTTGAGCCTGTGAAAAGCTTTGTTCAGTTAACAGCGTCAAGCGTTGGCCCTGCTGGTTGCTTAGCCCATAATCCCCTTTTTGGCCATAATCATCTGCCACAGAAGAGATTTTGGACGAGATTTTAACTATTTCCATTTTTCTTCTTCTTCTAAAGCAGTTTTGAGGGATGTGCGAGAGAGGGGAGAGAGTTTGGATCTGTGTCTATGAATAGACAAAATATTTTTTCACCCAGCATGTTGTTAGTCTGTGGAACACCCTGCCGCAGGAGGTGGTGATGGCATCTAGCCTGAATGCCTTCAAAAGGGGATTGGACAGATTCCTGGAGGAAAAGTCCATCACAGGTGACAAACCATGAGGGAGATGTGTCATCTCCAGGCTTCAAACCAGGGTACTTCAAGGGCCAGATGCAGGGGAGTGGTATCAGGAGACAGAGATCTAGTCTTGTGCATTCCCACAGGCATCTGGTGGGGCCACTGTGAGATACAGGAAGTTGGGCTAGATGGGCCTTTGGCCTGATCCAGCAGGGCTCTTCTTATGATTGTGGGAGAGACACATGACAGTGGCTGTCATCCCATGTTTGCTTTTGGGCGCTTTTTCCCGAAGTTAGAGGCACTCTTTTTAAAAAAAATGCCCTAATAGCTAGTTGCCTTTTCATTCAGAAAGAGGCAGCCATGCCCCCTTTCACTCATCTGAGTGCTTTTTCTTGGAACCACCGCTGGGGGCTGTACTTTTCTCCAAAGCTTACAGGGGTGCCTTTAAACAATGACTCTTCTTTGCTGTGGACATTAACTCCCACAGTCCTTTGCCATTGGCAATGCAGGCTTGGAATTCTGGGAGTTGTGGTCCAAAACATCTGGAGTGCTCAAGGTTCACCATCATTGCCATAGTATCATAGATATGATTGAGACATACAAAATAATGCAGGGCATGAGTAAAGTGGATAGAGGGATGCTCTTCTCCCTCTCACAAAATACCACAACTAGGGGACATCCACTCAGATTGAGGGTTGGGAGAGTAAGAACAGACAAAAGAAGATATTTTTTCACCCAGCACGTTGTTAGTCTGTGGAACTCCCTGCCACAGGATGTGGTGATGGCATCTGGTCTGGATGCCTTCAAAAGGGGATTGGACAGATTTCTGGAGGAAAAGTCCACCACAGGTTACAAACCATGATGGAGATGTGTCATCTCCAGGCTTAAAACCGGGGTACTTCAAGGGCCAGATGCAGGGGAGTGGTATCAGGAGACAGAGATCTAGTCTTGTGTGCTCCCAGATGCATTTGATGGGGCTACTGTGAGATATAGGAAGCTGGACTAGATGGGCCTTTGGCCTGATCCAGCATGGCTCTTCTTATGTTGTCATGTTCTCATAGAATTGGAAGAGACCTCAAGGGCCATCTAGTCCAACCCCCTGCCATGCAGGAACCCCTATCATAATATTTCCCGACAGATGGCCATCCAGCCTCTGCTTAAAAACCTCCAAAGAAGGAGACTCCACCACCCTCCTTTGTGGCAGCATATTCCACTGCCGAACAGCTCTAACCGTCATGAAGTTCTTCCTAATGTTCAAATGGAATCTCTTTTCCTGTAGATTGAAACCATAGCCCAGTGATGGCGAACCTTTTAGAGACCAAGTGCCCAAACTGCAATTCAAAACCCACTATTTTTTCTTGCAAAGTGCCAATGCAGTAATTTAACCTGTATACAGGTGGCTATGAAGGGGCGGTGCCAGGTGCCCACAGAAAGGGCTCCGAGTGCCACCTTTGGCACCCATGCCATAGGTTCGCCTTCACTGCCATAGCCCCCTATCCTAGTGTCTGAAGCCATGGAAAACAAACCTGTTCCCTCTTCAATACGACATCCTTTCAAAGATTTCAACATAGCTATCATATCGCATCTCAGTCTTCTTTTTGTAAGGCTAAACATTCCCAGCAACCTAAGCTGCTCCTCGTAAGACATTTCCTCCAGACCCTCAATCTGGGGCATGAGTCACTGTTGACTCGTGTTCAATCATCCTCATTGCCCACCTCTGGACCTGCTCGAGGTTGTCAATATCCTTCCTGAGTGGCCTGGATCTGTGATTTTTTTTCCCGAGGTTTCCTATCTAGAGAGCCTAATGTACACAAAACTGCATCTCCCATATAGAGCTATGTCTCCCAATATGCACTGTGGCAGTTTCCTTTTTTATATACAGTGGACCCTTGTATAACAAACAGTTTGTATAACATAAAATTTGTACAACATAAAATATTCTGGAGATAGGGGAAATTTGCTTAACATAATTGCCTATGGGCCAAATCTGTACAACATAAAAATGGGATTACTCCCTTTTCAATGCATCCCTATGGGGAATTTGTATAAAGGAAAATTTGCTTAACATAATTTCATTTGGAACAAATTAATTCCTTTATACAAGGTACCACTGTATACAGGAAGTAGGCTCAGGACAGTCTGGAAAGTAGGCCTTGTTCCAGGAGAGTGAAATGAAATAGTGGGTGTCGGGGCAGGAATTTCTAGATTTGTGCCCGGGTCTGTTTTGGAGAACTCTGGGAATTGGGAGTCCAAAAACAAGAACATATTGCAAAACCTTAAATATAGGTTAAGAATAGATTAAGGTACCCCGGGTGAATTATTTGCTGGAGAAATAAGGTTAAAGGAGCAATGAACTCCCAGTTTTGACACGGATTTTCAGTGACAGACCATGTCTTGAGAGCAATGGGAGCCCAATCAGAATACACAAAGGGGGACCTAAAATACACATTGGGTGGCGGTGGTGGGAATGGCTGTACCCGGAAGAATGGCCCAAATAAAATTAATAAAAGATGGGTGGATAGCGCAGTAGTTTAGGAATCTTCCTGTGAAGCCACCGGTCGGGAGTTCAATTCCGCAGCGTTCTTCCTGGGACAAGGGCCAGCCTGTGTAACCCTGAGTAAGCTGCAGAGTCCTCTACCTGGACATCCCTGGGGGTGCGGGGATGTCACTACCCTGTTTACCTGAAAATAAGACATCCCCCGAAAATAAGACCTACTTACAGTTTTGCCTCTCACTGAAATATAAGGCATTCCCCCCCCCCCGAAAATAAGGCCTCCTCGATAATAAGATAACAATAAATGTGTACCATATTCTTCTTCATGGAAAAATAAGACATCCCCTGAAATAAGACCTAGCACATCTTTGGGAGCAAAATTTAATATAAGACACTGTCTTATTTTCGGGGAAACACGGTATTAAACCAGAATTGCCTTGATGGCCCATGGATTATTAGATTATACTGAAGAATGGCCGCGAGCGTAGATCAAAACGATGGATCTTAAGAAACCTCAGAACGTCTTTGGTTTGGAACACCACCTTCTTGTCCTTTCTTGATGTGAAAATTGAACCTTACTTCTGACCATTGCCTTATCTGATTTGCCTGGGAACAGTTCTTTTTAAACAAAAAAAATTTCCCCACAGGCAGCTCAGACTCCCAAGGGTGCTTCGGAGGGTGGTTGTTGGTCATCTTGGTATATAAGTAGTCGAGATCCAGGAGGGCCTCCTTTTGCTGACCCAGTATCTCTGGCAAATGGTAAAGCTGGTCAGGAATATCCCCAAAATATTTAAATTTCTTATGTTCCGCCCCCCCCCAAATGCCTCCCACCTGGAAAGAGCAGGAATCATACCCGATAAAGAAAAACTACCCATAAAAGCAGTATGTCTGTAAAGATTCTCAGTCATCCAGGTGAGTTTATCTGGAATTGGAGTCATGACAACTGGACTTCTTTTTCTTGAAAGAAAAAGAAGTCCAGTTGCCATGACTCCACTTTCAGGTACCCCTAAAAGCCTATTTCTTGAAACTGATCAAGGGAATTATTATTATTTTTTAAAGGGGGACAGTTTTACTCTGTCATTTTACTTGAACTTTTTTATATTTCTGAGTTTTCATATGACATCTGTCCAACGTTTTTAAAACGTTATCAGGGACATTCGTTATCTGAGGTATTACTGTATACAGTGGACCCTTGTATAACAAACAGCTCGTATAACATAAAACTTGTACAACATAAAAATTCCAGAGATAGGGGGAATTTGCTTAACAGAATCGCCTATATGGGGAGAATCCGTACAACATAAAAATGGGATTACTCCGTTTTCAATGCATTCCTACGGGAATTTGTATAAAGGAAAACTTGCTTAACATAATTTCATTTGGAACGAATTAATTCCTTTATACAGTATATGTAATACTTTACTATTTAGCTTTCAGGCTTTGTTTCTTTTAACCCTGCCACACCTGCCTCGGATCCTTAGAAAGGTGACACAGAAATATTTTAAATAAGTAGAAGGCATGTGCCTTCCTAATATACAAAGGGCAGCAGGGGCAGAGATGAAGAAAAAGATGTTAGATCTGGAGCGGTAGAGATGCCAGGAGCCACGGAGCCCTTTAATTTCTAGATGTATTTAGTTTCAAAGTACATTGGAATCTGGTATAACCGACGGTTTGTATAACATAAAATCTGTACAACGTAAAAATTCCAGAGATAGGGGAAATTTGCTTAACAGAATTGTGTGTGGGAAGAATCCATACAACATAAAAATGGGAGCACTCTGTTTTCAATGCATTCCTGTGGGAAATCTGTATAAAGGAAAATTTGCTTAACAAAATTTGGAACGAATTGAGTCCTTTATACAAGGTACCACTGTATTTAATTTCAAAGTACAGTGGACCCTCCTATAACAAACAGTTTGTATAACATAAAATCTGTACAACATAAAAAATTCCAGAGATAGGGGAGATTTGCTTAAGAGAATCGCCTATATGGGGTGAAGCCGTACAACATAAAAATGGGATTACTCCGCTTTCAATGCATTCCTATGGGGAATGTGTATACAGGAAAATTTGCTTCACATAATTTCATTTGGAATAAATTAATTCCTTTATACAAGGTACAGTACTACTGTACAGTCCGTAAAGCAGGACAGGGTTTTTTTGGGGGGGCGAAACTACAGGGCCCAGCATTCCCGGCGGCTGGCCCCCGCCGGCGCTACTGCCCGGGGCATTCTGGGAGTTGTAGTCAGAGGTGAAGCTCAGGGAGCCGCCAAGCCTCCTTGGGATCTGGAGGGAGGAGGAGAGAAGGAGGAGGAGGAGGAGACGAGCGGGGCGGTGTGCGATTCCTAGAGGGGACGCACATGTCCAGGTGGGTTTGGGAGAGAGGCGGGCCTTCCGGTGCGGAAGCTCCCTCTATTTCCTGTCATGTGCAGGAGGTGGATGCAGGGGGTCAGGAGTGGGGTGGGTGGTCTCCATCACAAGCCCTCCTCTGGGGAGGGAAAGCAGCCTTGGTCTTCCCCACCTGAGGTAGGGAGGAGGAATTGGGGAGGGGGGTTACCTGCTGAGCAAAAGAGAGCGACTAAAATGATTACTGGGCTGGGGGCACCTCCCTTATAAGGAAAGGCTAAAACATTTGGGGGTCTTTAGTCTGGGAAAAAGGTGCCTGAGGGGGGATATGATTGAGACGTACAAAATAATGCAGGGCACGAGTCAAGTGGATAGAGGGAAGCTCTTCTCCCTCTCACAAAATACCAGAACTAGGGGACATCCAGTCAAACTGAGGGCTGGGAGAATAAGAACAGACAAAAGAAATTTTTTTTTTTTACCCAGCGTGCAGTTAGTCTGTGGAACTCCCTGCCACAGGATGTGGTGATGGCATCTGGCCTGGATGCCTTCAAAAGGGGATTGGACAGAGTCCTGGAGGAAAAGTCCATCACAGGTTATACAAACCATGATAGAAGTGTGTCATCTCCAGGCTTAAAACCGGGGTACTTCAAGGACCAGATGCAGGGGAGTGGTATCAGGAGACAGATATCTAGTCTCGTGTACTCCCAAACACATCTGGTGGGGCCACTGAGATCCAGGAATCTGGACTAGATGGGCCTTTGGGCTGATCCAGCATGATGGCTCTTCTTATGGTCTTATGAGCCTTCGCCTCCCCCCCCCCAACAGCCCCTCTTGTGCCTGGGGTGGGGGTGCAGAGGACCCCCCCCAACCACCCCCACCCCACATCTGCCAGGCACGAGTGGGTGGGAAGCCTGCCTGGAGAGAGGGGGGGGGAGCCAAGCAAGACCCACTGCGTTGAAGGGCAGGCTCAGATCTCTCCCCCCCACCCCCATGGAGCAGTGCTCAAGAACCAGATTTTGGGGTAGGTGGGGGGGACTACATAGCCCAGCCTACTTGAGCATACTCGTTGGGGCTGATGGGAGCTGGAGGCCGAACGGGCCTGGGAGCGCTTCAGTCCCCTGGTGTTTCCATAGGGCAGGCATGCCCAAACTTCGGCCCTCCAGATGTTTTGGACCACAACTCCCACAGTCCTTTGCCATTGGAAATACAGGCCTGGAATTCTGGGAGTTGTGGTCCAAAACATCAGGAGGGCCGAAGTTTGGACATGCCTGCCATAGGGAGATGTTTTGGGGTGGCTTTGGGGAGTGGGGGAAGATTCCCACATCCTCTGCACTCCCTACAAGCAGTGAGGGCGAACCTTTTAGAGAGCGAGTGCCCAAAGGGAGATTCAAAACCCTCTAATTTTTTTTTCCAAAGTGCCAGTACTGTAATTTAACCTGAAATCCAGGTGGCTGTGAAGGGGCGATTGGCTGCCCACAGAAAGGGCTCCGAGGGCCACCCCTGGTAGCTGTGCCATAGGTCCCCTAACACTGGACTATAAGGAGCAAATGCGTTGCCCCGATAAAAAGCCCTGTGGGGAATTCAGGAGTAACAGCCTTCAGCCGGCTCACCCTTCCATCCGCCTCCCCATCATCCCTCATTGGAAGAGGTGAGGCTGACTAAAATAAGCTCCCCCGAGCCCATCCGTATGCCAGGTCAGTCTTTGACCCACAACAAGGCACTGCCCGCCCATCTCTTCCCACCGAGTGAATCTCAATCCACCGCTCTGCAATTTGAACAGGTCGCCTGCGAGGACGTCCTGAATAGGGAAGGCCTGCCCTTCTTCCTCTTTTCTGATCAAGCTCGCCCTGGGCTGTCCCGGTGTCTACCGATGCAAACAGAAAGCATTTGCTTTTACAGGGGTACCTTGTATAAAGGAATCAATGCGTTCCGAATGAAATTATGTTCAGCAAATTTTCCTCTATACAAATTTCCCATAGGAATGCCTTGAAAACGGAGCGATCCCACTGTTACGTTGTACGGATTCTCCCCATAGGCGATTCTGTGAAGCAAATTTCCCCTATCTCTGGAATTCTTTTTTTATGTTGTACAGATTTTTTGTTATACAAGCTGTTTGTTATACAAGGGTCCACTGTATTTATTATTTATTCGATGGATAAGCCACCTCTCCTCCGGTGAGGTAAACCCAGCTTCCCTTCCAATGAGGTAAATCCAGCTTTAGGACTAAACAAAAAACAAAAAACCCTTTTGAGATTCACGGTCCTTTTTTCATGCTAAAGTCCTGCTGGTTACACCTTGAGGTAGGGCCGGCATGGATGCATATTTTGTCTGTTTCAATTGGGAACCACTTTGGGGTACACCTTCATGTTAAAAACCGATCAAAATATGGTTCTTTTCAGCTCACCCCCCACCCCCACCCCGTCTTGGACCATCAGCAGGATAGATGAAATATTTAATGGACTGCTTATGTCTTCCTTTCTGTGTAATCGGACTGGAGACACGAAGGATCACCAGAGAAAAAGGGCCCCAGGATTTGTCCCCAACTCTTATGGGTGCGTGGTGGCTCAGTGGACTAAGGCGCCGAAGCTGTTGGCTGCAAAGTCGGCAGCTCGGCGGTTCGAACCCCGGGTGCCACGCAGCGGAGCGAGCTCCCGCTGATCACCCCAGCTCCTGCCAACCTAGCCATTCGAAAGCATGTCAATGCAAGTAGATAAATAGGTGCCGCCGTAAAAGGCGGGAAGGTAAAAACAGGGTTTCCTTGCAGCCATGCCGGCCACATGGCCACGGACTTGCACAGCGCTGGCTCTTCCGTCTTGAATACAGAGATGAGCACCGCCCCTAGAGTCGGACACGACTAGCATGTATATGCGTGGGGGGGGGGGACCTTTACCTTTTCCCTTACTTATGGGTTAGGGAACACACTGCGCTCCCCCCCCAGCAAACCTCCCTTGACCTGAAAACATAAATCCACTTCCGTTCTTTGCTACTGCCTCTTAAATGTTGTTTTAGAACCTGCTTGGAAAAGGTCCTAGTGTTACCTCTGTGTGAGCACTCAGTGTTTTCTTCTTTCAGGCCGTCGTTTAGGAGGGGGCTGCGTATTGTAAGGAGGAGGAGGAGGCGGCGGCGGTGTAGGCCCTGCTGGGTCCCAACATGGAGAAGAGGACTGACTTACTGACCTCCGTTGGTAAGGGCGCCCCTTGGATCATGAAACCAGGTTATAAGAGAAATAAATGGGTGGCCCACATCCTGTAGCTAAATATTGCTGATTTCAGCTCTTTATTTTTTTGAGGAGGGAGTCAGGAACCTCAACTGTTGATGCTGTCCGGTGCTGTCAAGCTGCGCTGGACTGATGGAGGCCTTATGAATGAGCAGTCACCAAAACAGCTCCTTAGAGATGCATCTCAAGAAAGACATAGTGGAACTGGAAAAGGTGCAGAAGAGAGCGACTAAAATGATTACCGGGCTGGGGCACCTCCCTTATGAGGAAAGACTAAAACGTTTGGGGCTCTTTAGTCTGGAAGAAAGTCGCCTGAGGGGGGATATGATTGAGACGTGCAAAATAATGCAGGGCATGAGTCAAGTGGATAGAGGGAAGCTCTTCTCCCTCTCACAAAATACCAGAACTAGGGGACATCCGCTCAAATTGAGGGCTGGGAGAGTGAGAACAGACAAAAGAAAATATTTTTTTTACCCAGCGTGTTATTAGTCTGTGGAACTCCCTGTCACAGGATGTGGGGATGGCATCTGGCCTGGATGCCTTCAAAAGGGGATTGGACAGATTCCTGGAGGAAAAGTCCATCCCAGGTTACAAACCATGAGGGAGATGTGTCATCTCCAGGCTTAAAACCGGGGTACTTCAAGGGCCAGATGGAGGGGAGTGGGATCAGGAGACAGAGATCTAGTCTCATGCGCTCCCAGAGGCATCTGGTGGGGCCACTGTGAGATACAGGAAGGTGGACTAGATGGGCCTTTGGCCTGATCCAGGCTCTTCTTATGACTGTGGGAGAGACACATGACAGTGGCTGTCATCCCACGTTTGCTTTTGGACGCTTTTTTCCGAGGTTAGAGGTGCTCTTTTTTAAAAATGTCCTAATAGCTAGCCTAACTAGACTTATGTTTTTATGACCATATGGTACTCATATGGTACTGGTTTGTTTTTCAACCAAAGAGACTTTTGGTGCTTCTGATCCCCACCTGCTTCGGCAGGCGTTTCGATTTTCGTTTTGTGCCCATCTCTCTTCTTGAGGGCTTCCTTCCCCACCCCCTCCAGATGTTGCCTCTGAACGAGAGCCTGCCGAAACTGAGCTCATAGAATCATAGAATCATAGAGCTGGAAGAGACCTCAAGGGCCATCCAGTCCAACCCCCTGCCATGCAGGAACCCCCATCACTGGACTCCCGACAGATGGCCATCCAGCCTCTGCTTAAAATCCTCCAAAGAAGGGGACTCCACCACCCTCCTTTGTGGCAGGATATTCCACTGCCGAACAGCTCTAACTGTCACAAAGTTCTTCCTGATGTTCTTTTCCCGTATTTTGAGACCATTTCCCTGAGTCCTAGTCTCTGAAGCCATGGAAAGCAAACCTGTTCCCTCTTCAATATGACATCCTTTCAAACATTTAAACATAGCTATCATATCCCCTCTCAGTCTTCTTTTTGAAAGGCTAAACATTCCCAGTTCCCTAAGCCGTTCCTCATAAGACATTTCCTCCAGACCCTCAACCATCCTGGTCGCCCTCCTCTGCACCCGCTCGAGGTTGTCAATATCCTTTTTAAATTGAGGCGCACAGAACTGGACACTGCTCACGGCCTGGGGTTCGATCCCAGGTCACTGGCTCATGGTGGACTCAGCCTTCCATCCTTCCAAGGTCGGTAAAATGAGTACCCAGCTTGCTGGGGGTGTGTGTGTTAATGTGTAGCCTGCATACTGTAATTAAAAAACTGTAAACTGCCCAGAGACTACATGAAGTGGTATGGGGCGGTATATAAGCAGAACACTTGGCTCTGCTTTGCTTGGATCGTGGGTCTTTTTCGCAGACTCACTACCCCTGAACATGGAGGTCCTACTGAGGAATCCTTCAATTGTTGAGCCTTTTTACACGACCCCTAAGATCCGCTGGCCACTTAAATTCGGACCAGAGATCTTAGGGGCTTGTCGCTCTTCCTGTGTCCCCACCCCCTCCGCACTTCCTTGCTCCTGCCTGCGTGAGGGGAGGGAGAAAAAAAGAAAGAAAAGAACGTGGCTCACCTCCGTTCTGCCTCTCGCTCTTGCCGCGGCAACATTCCAGTCTCTTAAGTAGCTCTTAAAGGGGCGGGAGCCAAAACAACAACAAACAGAAGCGAGGAGAGCCCCGCACTCACTATCGTTACACCGCATCAAGGAATTTTCACCTCCAGAGAGCAGGTACTTGAAAGGTGCGCTGGGACGCGCTAAAGTGGGCGTGGTCGCACTTAATTTCCTGTAAACTCCGGAGCTGGTGGGGAAACATTTTTAAGCTCCGGAGCTGGGAGCCATTTGCCCCGGAGTTTAGGGGTCGGGTATAAACGCCCATTGTCCTCTGTGTCCGACAGATACAAACATAGAATCGTGCACTCATAGAATCGTGAGGTTGAAAGGGACCTAGGAGGCCACCCAATTCAACCCCTTGTCCCAGGCAGGAATCCCAATCAAAAGAGATCTGCTGGGGGGGGGTTTCCCAAGTTTATCTTGAATGCCTCCAGGGTTGGGGCCTTCACCACCTCCTGAGGTCATTGGTTCCGTTGTCGTACTGCTCTAACCGTCAGGAAGTGTTTCCTGACCTTCAGCCGAGGGCTGGGTTCTCTTGAGCCCACTGTGGCACGTCCTGGACTCTGGGATGATAGAAAACAGATCCTTGCCCCTCCTCTGTAAGGCAGCCTTTCAAAGTGTTCTATCTGCCCTTGGTCTTCTTTTCTCAAAGCTAAACCTGGACAGGTATGGTCAGTTTGTCTTTACTTCTCCTTGCTGGCTTGCTCTTCCCATTATATATATATATATTCATTTTAAATATCAGCTCATCTTCATTCTCTTTTTCCCCCCCCAAACCGCTGGCTTGGATGAATGGAAGTTGCACTCACTACAGATGGCCCACAAGATGGTGTAGCTGGAGAGGGGAAAGGGGGGACATCTGTCTCCAGGTACAGCCTATGGGGGGCGCCAAACAGTTCCCCACCCAGGTGCCACAGGAAGGCATATGGCAGGCGATCTGCCAGGGCTGTTGTAGAGGGCTCTGTGGATGCAGCTGCTGCCTTCTCTGTGGTGCCTGAGCCCTCCCTGTCCATGGGGGGGCGGGGTGCAAAAACTGACTTTGTCCCCGGGTGCTGAAAACGCTAGCTATTAGAAATGGGCGTTTCATTTCAGAAGGGGACTGGTTCTGAAACAAAACCACACCAGTACAGCCGGCACTCAGAACGTAGTTCCACCCTCCAGGACAAAAATCAACCACTGTCTTACCTTGTGCTGGGTGAAATTCCAACCAGGAAGCAGCCTCCGATACGTCATCTTTCCCTCTCCCTGGCGCTGGCCAATCAGGCAGGGAGGCGGGATGATGCATGTCCTTGCACAGCTTCTGATTGGCCAGGATCAATGAGTGGGAGGAAAGACGCATCGGAGGCTGCTTCCTGGTTGGAGTTCTGCCCCGCGCAAGGTAAAGCAAGGTAAGACAGTGGTTGATTTTGTAACGGAGGGTGGGGCGGCGTTCTGAGTGCCAACTGTGCTGGCGTGTTTTGTTTCGGAGCCATTTGCCTTCCGAAACAAAACACCCATTTTTACGCGCTATGCCTCTGAAGCCTTCCTTGATACACAGGAAGAGCCTCACCTATTCTCTCTCCTCGATGTCACCCACAATAACAGTTGACTCTTTATTTAGGGGAGAACTCATACAGACGACTGAGGAATGGAAAGTCCTTCTGCGAGAGGCCGGCCTCCGATACGGAGGACACGAACGACGCCGAGGAGAAAACATACCAATGCCAGGAGTGCGGCAAGAGCTTCCGCCAGCGGTCGCACCTCAACCGCCACAAGCGGATCCACACGGGGGAGAAGCCCTACAAGTGCCCCGAGTGCGGAAGGGCCTTTATCGAGAAGAGGAACTTCGCGGCGCACCAGACGATCCACACGGGACGAAAGCCGTACAAGTGCCCCGAGTGCGAGAAGACCTTCAACCAGAGCTCCCACCTAAAGAGGCACCAGATGATCCACACGGGGGAGCGGCC
>JAHTLZ010000184.1:0-27666 GCA_023846285.1 Phrynocephalus versicolor
ATATATATATATAGATATATAGATAGATAGATAGATAGATAGATAGATAGATAGATAGATAGATAGATATAGATATATATATATATATGTTAAATATATGTTTTATATGTTTTGTACATTTAATAAAAGATAACTGATTTGCTTACAGAATGCATTACAAAAAACGCTTTATTGTTTTCTCATGGAGAATATAACATAACTTTTACAATTAAATAAATATAATTGTTTGAAAAAATTCAAATAAACATTGGATTGCAGGTGATCCATTATCACTGTTTAACATGGTAAACAAAAACTTTGCATCCTGGATGCTAATATTTGAAAATCAACTTATTGATTCAATGCCGAGGCCTGTGCCTGTTCCTCTGCTGAAGCATATTCTCCAGGCGCTCCAAACGCTCCTCTATTGCAGCCACTGCAAAAAATAGGAGAATTTGCTGTGGTTACCTTCGGGGCTTGGAAGCAGCCACTCATCACGTACTCACCCTCAGGAGCAGTTAAGTATATTTGTTACTTTATAGTTGCAGCGTGTAACTCAGTTTATCATTATGCCAACTTATAAAAAATTAAACAACAATAAGATCGAGAAACACACCTCTCTCTGATAGTTCCTGAACAACTGCCACGTGGTTCTGCATTTCTGCCCTGGTAACAGGTAACTGCATGATATCCATGCCTGGGTGGGCCACATCTGTAGAGTGGATTACAACGGAAATGGTAATATTTCCTAAAAGTTAATGCATTGAAAAAGAAACTTGAACTTAGTGTTCCCACACATTCTACTTTTACTGTGTGTTTTTTCTAACAAGAAGTAAATAAAAGAGTGGAACACCCTCCCTCTCCAACAGTCCATCACCTTCATCCTCTCTCTCTGCTCCAGGGGCATTAGGAGCCGAGTAAGGTCTTGCCTTTAACCTTATGCGGGCCATCTCTCGGAGCCCCACACCTCTGGCTGGGCCTGCGGCTGAGAACAGCGCAGATATGTCTTAGGTTACACTACTGGGAAGCATAAGCTCTGCATTGTGTTCACAAGAACAGTCAATTTCTGTGCCTCACATATATATACACAAACCACCACGATTGCAGAGAACTTAACTTAATTAGACTGTCTTTTGGTACCATAAAAGCATTTATTTGGCCTCTAAACTGAATTTTTCATGATCGTTTTTTTTAAAAAACTATCAGGAAGAAAAAAACAGTACTCTTATGATTGCTTATTTAGACTACTACTTGTATGTATTAAGTCGAATTAATAAGAGAGACATGCAGAAATGTAACTAAAGCTTTTTAGTGCTGTACAGGTTTATTAGAGCTGATATATTTTTCACTAAAGAACCTTTTTCTAAAAGAGAAAAATAGTTAAATACTGGAAGCAGACTGTGGTTCTGTTTTTTTTATTATTCACAGCCTCAAGCAGAATTTAAAAATATATTTCCCTTAAATTGGTCTTTTGCTACTCTGAGAAATGTGCATAAAGTGTTGTGGGCCAAAGAAAAGTAGGTCGAATAACAGAACTTGATAACTGGAGAGTAAATTCATAGGAATTGTGCAGCTAAAGTCCAATATTGACTTTAAAAGTTACATTTTCATATAGTGATCATTGCTTTATAGTCAAGATTTGAAATAGGACATTACTCTAATAAATCATAGATAACTACTTCCACTACTAACAAAGGTGTTTAACTGTGAGTAGTACAAAAATGTTATATACAGTATACTTTCAAAAACCATTAAAAGGAAACTCAAAAAGATTTCAACCAAAAACAAATGACATCATATTTACCTGCAGGAAAAAGATGGGCGGGGTCTGGTTCATGAGATTGAACCCAAAGAGCCTTGAGTTCGTCCCAAAAAGGGGATCGATGTCTCAGGGGGGGATCTGGCCCGTGATCAAGCAGCACGTTTCCGAACTGCTGCCTCAAAGTTTTAAATTTACTGCAGCACTGCCTGCTCGTTCTAACGTAACCTTGGGCCGCAAGCTCTTCAGAAACACACACAAACGCATGTTCATTACGGTGTGCACCCGCAATAAAAAGAACAGGTCCAAAGTTGTCTCTATGCAGGATCGCCAGCATCTGTGAAATTTCGTGTGCAGACCAATAATGTGGCATCGCCATAACTATATAAAGAATTAAATTTGCACTCAGAAGAGGAGTCCCCAGTCGAAGAATCACTGACAATAGAACTTCCTGGTCAGACTGAACAGAAACCCCAGGAAAGAGACCCAGGAGAAAAGTAACCAATTGGCTGACCAATCAGAGCTCAAGGCCAATTACTGGAGTAGCCGGAGGGGTGGGGGGGTTTGAATTTAAAACAATGTTTGCATACAGGTTGGAGGTAGGTAACTGCTTAGATATAAAAAAAAATTTGCAAAGTAAAGGACAGATCACAGAAAAAGCAGTTTATGCTCTTTTATTTCCTTGCACTGCTGTTAAAAAAATAAAACAGTTCAACATGGGTCTCGTTGTTATCAAATTTAATGTAGCAATATCCAAGGAAAGGAATGTGCTGGAGTCTCCGTGATTCTCGGAATCCCAGTGTTTCTTAGGACATTTAAACAAAGGGGTACTAAGAAGGTGTGATTTGCACAATAAAAGTAAGCATTGGAAGAGAGAGAGGAGGGAGGAGGGGCTCTGATTAGATCTTTTGCAGAGCTGTTTTTTTGCTCTGGAGCCTCCTGGGTTCAAAAGTTTGCATGCTAAGGCGACAGGTTATCTCATCTCAAATGAGCACTTGTTAACAACCTGTGAAAAAACTGATGTATTTCTCAGGCTCAAGTTACAGGCACAGCAAAGATTTGCAGCCATTTTTCAGAAAGTGCTGATAGACCTTCTCAACAAGCAGTAAATCAGAGAAAAAGTTCATGCACTACACAATTCAATGAATGAATGAGTATAACCGATTTATCGGCTCGGGGTTGTCTTTAGAAAAGCACGTGGACAGTGTAAACAGAAAGGAGGAGAATGGTGACGTAGTTACCAAGCGGCTCCTCCTCTTCCATGTTTAATCGGCAATGGAGAATGAAAGCAGTAGGTGTTAGTAAAACTTTTAAGTGGGGGGTAAAGTATTTTTTTTTAAACTGGTATTCCTTCTGCTGTTAATATAGCACATGTCTGGTCAAGTACTAGGCAAGATAGGGGCCTCTGGGTCCTAACAACAAGAGCTTTCTGAAATAGCACTCTGTACGGACTCAGTGGAACTGTTGTCCGGAATTGATAAATAAGATAAAACAAGAAGGACTTTAAGTGGGCAACACGTATACGTAAATGACGATCCCCACCACCCCGGCCAACCACCAGTGACGTGCAACGGGTTCAGCAACGAGCTGGCATTGAGTTAAGAAATGACAGTATTAAAATAAACAAACATAATAGCATTTACAGCACAGAAGGAAACATGCAGGACTAAATATTTTTATAGGGATATGAATTGAGATATGGGAGTGTCAGCATGCGCTTAGGAAGCCTATGGTAACTTGCAGTAGTGTAGGACGGATCATTGCATTTGAACAACATTGAAATCATGGACTGGAGTACTCTGGCAGCGGAACGGGTCAGAAAAGGAAACAACGTCATGGTGACAGTGGCAGAAGAGTTCGAGCAAAACACTATACACCACAACGCCACCAAAAGGGGGAACAAAGAATCGATGGACAAAGGGGTCTGCCATCAACCCACAGCACTGCCATCTGGCGGATGGGAACAAGCGCAAAGCGGGGCTGGTGGTAGCATGATGAGCTGCACCATTTTAGACGGAGATAACAGACAGCAACGTGTTCTTAAAATCAGGGACAATCGAAAAATCGAAATACCGGTTTTTCGATAAACTTAAACTGTCAAACTGCGCAAAATTTGGAAAAAATTTATTTCCATTCGAATCCACATTAACCACACGTCTCCTCAATGCGAATTCGGAAGCGCATTGAGGAGATTCCAGTGGTTGGCGAGGGGAATCGCTTGCCCCGGTTGGGACACGCTTAAGGGGGCGTGGTCGGAATCACTGCGCTGTGACTCCGCTGGCACATGAAGTTCGTTCCGGACTAACGAGGCTGCATCGGGGCGGCAGGGAGGTGAGATAGGTACGTGAAGTAACCGCCTTAGATAAGGAAAAGGTGTTTAAGCAAATGGGAGTGCAAACTGAGAACAAAGCAAACAGAATACTGTATAGAGAGGCAGGCGTTCAAACAGAGGCGCGCGAGATGGAGAAAGGGCCTCGTGGGGGGAAGGAGGAGCGCAAGACAAGAGGGGAATATCGGTTGGCGAGAGGGACGGTAAAAGACGTTAGGGAGGGAGTGCCAGTTAGGAGAGATATTTTGAGGAAGGTGGAGACGGGACTGCCTTTACCGACTCCAGATATACCTCCTCGTTATCCATGGAAGGGATATATGCCAGAGGAGAAAGATAAAAAAGGATCTCCAACAGTTAACCCTCCTGGGTGGATACCAGGGTGGGGATGGAGTCCAGATCTGGCGGGGCAACTCCCTCATTACGAAGTTCAGAACGAGAATCCCATAGCAACACGCCCGAAAACTCTTCACAACTAAAAAGTAATATGTCTCAACAAAGAAACATGTTGTTTAATAATTTGTTTGAACCAAACTTTGATATACCAGTTCTATCTCCCGTTGGAGAAAATCGTTATGAAAAATTGAAAGAAAAGACCAGAGTTGAAAGTTTAAATAAAGAGTTGTTTATTTTTCAAGAGTCAACACCGTCTGCGCCTATTTCTTCCAAGATACACACAGGAAATAATAAGGAACCCTCACACCTCCTCATCTGTAACCAACACCACGACTCCGAGACTCTTATTGCCCTGACAGGGTTATGCTGTTGAAAATCCATCCTCTGCCACTGGGGCCTGCTTCTCTTCCCTCTTGGATTCTGAAAATGAGGCATGGCCAATGGACTCGAAAGAGGCTCTTTCCTCTGGAGGAAACTGCAGACGGAAAAAGAAAAAAAAACCTTTTTATTAGAAACTATGTGGATTATTAGTAGATGATCCAAACTAAGGACAAGGTCACCTTTCCCTTTGGATGAACGTGGTTATTCCATTTCGCTTCCCGAGCATAAATTAACTGATAACATTAAAATATTTATATGCACGCCTGACTCCCTTCTAAAGATTCCTTGGTCTATTGATGCTTGTAAATCGCCACTTTGTATACTAAAGTTAAAACCTTTTCTCTATTGGTTGGGATTTGAAAATAACACACTCTCAACGCTCCCTAACCAATAATGCGTCCTAGAATTGTTACATCACAGAGTTCAAATATTTAAACATAGCTGTCATATTATTTGTTCTAATGATACGGGTGCTACAGTTTTTAATGATTTTATTGAATTGTTGTCCTATTGTGATAAGGATTTATAAACATGAGGGGGGAAATCAAAATATATTATAAGCACTGAAATATTAACAGACCCATATATGCTGACAAGGTATGTCAAAATGACCCAGCAAACTTGGCACCATCTCTTACAGTGCGTGGGTGCCAGTCTATGAAGAACAGCAAATACTTTATGGTTAGCTAGAATAAGCCAAGCTAGGAAGTAGGAGACAAGACTATGGTCACGATGACCCATCCTCAAAACTGTTGGCACTATCTTATAGTGCCGAGGTGTCAATTTGCTGAGAGCAACATATGGCGGTTAGCCAGGAAGAAGGAACCAACTTTGAAATAGGAAAATAGGGTCAGGTCATTCTAGGCTTTGACGGCCAAATGGCTATAGGCCAAGAACATGAGCTGATGAACAAACCCATGTAAGCACATGTAGGCACGTGTAGGGGCGTACAAAATACGTCAGTCTTAGATCATACAACCACACAGAAAACTATAAAAATTATGGGAAGTCATTTAGTCCTTTGTCCAGGACAACAGGGGGTCCAGGACAGCAGGGCAGATCGAACCGTCTGGCCTGTGCTATGTCTTGGAACCTTAAGGGGCTCTTGGACCCTTAAGCTAAGATGTCTACTAACCTATTTTCTGTACTGTATGTGTTCTGTGTTGTATCTCTATCTGTCTTTAATAAACCTTTTGCTATATAACCAACTCAGCGTGGCAATTTTGATGAACCGCCAATGGTGCTTTGGCAATTTATAAAGAACCACCCCAAATGCCAATTTTAAGGTATATCTTGACTTTATCAATTGTTTTGTTGTATTTCGTTGTTATGTCGCTGACTTGTTCAGCTCTTTGTAAGCCGCCCAGAGTTCCCTCGGGAAGATGGGTAGGATATAAATTCAATAAATAAATAAATAAATAAATAAACAAACAAATCACCTCTCAGCCTTCTTTTTGAAAGGCTAAAAAATGGGAAGACCCCCAATTGAAAAAAGAGGTGTGTAGCTTGGGGTTTTTCCTGGACTCATCCTTGAACCTAGATGCCCAGGTCACAGTTGTGGCTAGGAGTGCATTTGCAAAATTAAACCTAGCACTGTACACCTGTTATGCCCTTTCTTGAGAAACCTGCTCTGGCCACTGTGACACATGCCCTAGTGACCTCCCGGATGGACTACTGCAATGTGCTCTATGTGGGGCTACCGATGGAAAGTCTCAGGAAACTTAAACAGGTCCAGAACACAGCAGCCAGATTGCTGACTGGGGTTGAAAGGGATGACATTTGACCAATTATGTATTTATAAATATATATGGCTGCTTTAGTAACCACAGGCATAGACAAGCCCTCATGTATTCAATAGCAATGTATTCTAAGCAATATGTAGCCACATAAAAGATACTACTAGTATACTTAGAAGTAGAGAAATTCACTCAAGCACTCCACATGTATTACATATATCTACATTTATATTCTTATGCTACAAATGAACTTAGATTCTTTGGTCAAGCCCTTCCGGCTAGCAGTAGAAAAAGGAACTTCCGCTGAGCCAGCAAAGCAATTATAAATTCAAGGATCCAATTAGGTTCCTAAGCTTTGAGGATCACACACAAGCAATTAACGGGCGTCCGAGGCGTACCAGGAGGCCTTATCTCAATCCATGAGCTATCCTGGGTGTCTGGTGTTTATCACTGTCAAATGGCCAAGGACATGGGATGATCCTACACTCCCTGCCTGTGAAAGGGGGGATCAAACGTACCAATTAGAACTTTTAGGCAAGTGTCAGAAATACGAAATAAATGACTAAAAAGTGTCAATTAGTATTTGATGTATGTAGCAGGTGTGTGTGTGACATGATTTCAGTTAAGGGAAGACAAAGAGTAGAGGAACCCTATAAAATATATCGCCTTCCAATGCTTGGGTGGACACCTCGCCCGAATTTGCATCGAGCCAGGTCTCCCTTGATTGATCAGTCAATAAATTCTTTTCTCGTCTTCAGACTCAGACTTGATTTTTTTCAGCCCACGGAGCGCAGGCACGCTGGCACGGGACCCCCCATAAATTCAAATTCCTTTCAGGGTGGGGTATAGATATCACATCAGAGCTCCACTGGCTGCCAATCACCTACTGGGCACAATTCAAGGTGCTGCTGACCTTAACCTACAAAGCACAAAATGGCCTGGGTCCAAGCTACCTCAAAGATCTAATCTCGCAGTATGAACCAGCTCGGGTGCTAAGATCATCAGGAGAGGCCTTTCTCTCCATCCCGCCATCATCACTGGTGTGTCTCAGAAGAACACATGAAAGGGCCTTCTCTGTTGCTGTGCTCAGACTTTGGAACTCCCTCCCGCTGGAGGACAGGACTGTCCCGTCTCTGCTCTCTTTCCTGAAGCAGGTAAAGATCTTCCTTTTCAGGCAAGGTTTACCTGAATGAGGGACTTCCTACTATGTAACTTTACCATACATGATTGCATTGACTGATTCCATAAGAACACCAGTGTTTTCCATGCTACTTTCCACCCCTCACAATGAATTTTTTCTTTTCTTCTTGCATGTTCCTTGTAGCTCTAATGATACCATTTAATGTTCTAAGATGCCTCTTCAAATTCCCTGTTCTTAACTTAAATATGTCTTCAATGTTCTGGACTGTATATTGTCCCTCATTATTGTAAGCCACTTTGGGTCCTTTTCCAAGGAGAAAGGTGGGGTAAAAATATTCAAAATAAATAAAATAAAATAAATACATATCAAATGCTGTGTGTGCGTGTTTGTGCGCGCGCTTGTCTTGGGGAACTAGCTGAACTCAAATTCTCACTCTAAAGCTGTGTTCTGGACTTCCATGCTGTTTTGCTCAGCAGTAAGCCAAAAGGCTGCCAAACTAAACATATATATTTTCCAATAGGTCAATCGGTTCAAAATTAGGGATTCAAATACAGTAGTACCTTGGATAATGAATTTAATTCATTTTCTGAGGAAATTTGTTATACGAAAAATGCCTTATCAGAAATGCGGTTTACCACTGAAATGAATGCGAAACCGATTAATCCCTTCTGGAGGTCTGAAGAAAGGCAAAAAAAGCTGACCCCCCCACCTCTTTATAAAGTACACTTTAAAGGCATGCAGTGGTAGGATACCCCCCAGAACTCCCCCCTGCAGTGCAATGCAAACATGAAGAAATGAAACCAGCAAGCCTAGCCCACCTTTTTTCCGCCCAAAGTGTGTGTGTGGGGGGAATTCAAACAGTGAAACATAAGGTGCTAGTAAAATCCAACCCATTTTTGCCTCCAGAGCAATAGAGAAAGATGCAAACAAAATGAAAGCAGCAAGCTCCATGGCACAGTGAATGCCTGTACTGCAAGTAAAACTGTGCTCACGACCTGGGGTTCAATCCCAGGTAGCAGGCTCATGGTTGACTCAGCCTTCCATCCTTCTGAGGTCAGTAAAATGAGTACCCAGCTTGCCTGGGGGGCAATGTGTAGCCTGCATATTGTAATTAAAACTGTAAACCTCCCAGAGACTACTTGAAGTGTTATGGGGTGATATATACACTTTTGCTTTTGCTAGCCCAACTTTTTCCCACCCAAAGTGCAGAGGAAAAAAAAATCCAAACAGAAAAACGTAAGTGTTGAGTTTTCCAGCTGGGCTAATCCTAGCTGTTCACTGTTAGATTCCCAAGTACCCAATAAAGGAAGTCCAACACAAGAGAGGTCCAGGGTAATTACCGGTTTATTGAGCCCAATAAAGTACGGTAAGGTGAACAACTCCACGACAAGGCAGTGCGAGAATGTTCCGTCCCGAAGAAAGAGTGCACCCAGGTTTTATTTATTTATTTTATTTATTTATTTTACAGCTTATAAGAACATAAGAACATAAGAAGAGCCATGCTGGATCAGGCCAAAGGCCCATCTAGTCCAGCTTCCTGTATCTCACAGCGGCCCCACCAGATGTGTTTGGGAGCGCATGAGACTAGATATCTGTCTCCTGATACCACTCTCCTGCATCTGGCCCTTGAAGTACCCTGGTTTAAAGCCTGGAGACTACACATCTCCATCATGGTTTGTAACCTGTGATGGACTTTTCCTCCAGGAATCTGTCCAATCCCCTTTTGAAGGCATCCAGGTCAGATGCCATCACCACATTGTGTGGCATCTTCCTGAAGGAACTCCGGGCGGTTCACAGCAAACAAATAACAGACAATCAAAGTATAACAAATAAACAGATAATAAAATCCATTTAAAAACATGCATGCAGCCCCTGGATCAGGTGAAGGAAGTGGTCTTCGGGGAACCTCCAATGAGGACAGTTCAGGGACCTCCCAGGGGAGGTCCATCCAGGTGTGGCTGGGCCATCCATGTCCTTTAATGGGCTATCAGAGGTGAAATAATGGAAGGAAGGGGAAGGGCATTGTCCCAGAGTCCGGATAATTATCAAGTCAATAGGAGGGCTGGAGAGTTAACAAAAGAGTCCCAAGCTGCTAGACATGTTTTCCTGGTGGATGTGGAAAGGAGACAATGGGATGCCTTTTGGCTGAAGATAATCCTATTGCCCATGTGGACATTCTTTGTCCTGTAACCTTCTCCGCTGGTGAAGTTGGTTCTGGAAGATGAAGTCACCATTTCCTCCTTCTTCTCCCCTGACCCTTAAACCAGATGGTGGTCCCAAGCATAGAGAACGGGGGGGGGGGAGTAAAAGCATACCAAGAGGAAGGGGGGGTGAGAGGTTAAGAGGAGAGCAGAGGGGGTTGCCCTTCAAGAAGCTCAAGGTGGTGGGGAGGGGAAGGCAAAAGAGAGAGGGGGGAGAGAAAGAGAGGGGGGATCTAGTGGAGGGGGGAAAAGGAGACTCCAGGTGTGTATGGAGTTTTGTCACTGGCTTAGGCTCTTCAGGGTCTATGGTGAATGATGTGATTGTATTTTGATTAATCAAAGCCTCCTGGTTCAGCAACAGTGCCGCTCAGGCTGGGAAAAGACTGCAGAGCAGCTTGCCTGTTATTTTTTATGGGAAAGTTCCAATTTGTTTGTGGTTTTCGTGTAGTACTTGTGCACAGTGTGGGGCGTGGGTTAGGGTGTTGGGGACCCCAAAAGCATCTTGGAAAATATTTTATTTTATTTTTTCTTCATGACCCTACATAATTAGCAAGTAAAATCCAGCCTGTTTTGCCTCCAGAGCAATGGAGAAAGATTGCAAGCATGGACAAAATTAAAACAGCAGGTCTAGCTACGCCTTTTCCCACCCAAAGTGCAAAGGAAAAGAAATCCAAACAGACAAACATAAGCATAAAAATCAGCAAGCCTATCCCAGCCTTTTCTGACCAAAAGTGCAAAAAAAAAAGTGCAAAGATTAATAAAAGCTACCTCCCTACCACTTCAAGTCCAAAGCCCTCAGCAAAAAATGGCCATAATGGTTCCAAAACACCATGAAAAAAAGTCCTAACTCCTCCCTCCCCTCCACAAACTACAGGGGCTGCAATGCATCCTGGATATACTTTTTTTTTGCAAGGCATTTTGAAGCATTGTATCACAGGCAACCCTATACCACGACATTTCCACTTGTTATTCAAAAAAATTATCAAGGGCATTCATTACCTTGCATTGGCAGCTGAGAAGTGGTATCGTCCTATAGCTTTTTGGGTCTTCTGGTGGCTTGCCTGGTTTAACCAATTACAGTTTCTTTCAAAGGTAATTCGGATATAAGGCCATATCTGTTACATGATAAGAAGTTACTAGCAAACTTTGAAGTGAGACAAGAAAAGAAACTCAAATGGGCCAAGGCCGATACAAAAGCCTTATCGCTTTTCTTCAATTCTGAACAGGCCATGGCTTGGAGAAAATCAATTTCCTCATTTAACTCAGACTCAATTGATATTTTAACCCAATATAAAGATCTATGCTTTTTGTTTAAAAAAATTCTAGTAGATAACCTTCCTGTCAGAAAGCAACAACAAAGCAGTCCAAATTGGTTTGATACTGATTGTGTATACACCAGAAAACGTTCGAGGGCAGCAATGCATCAGGCCCAAGTAAATCCCCCTGCCGAAAATCAGGCCAAAATGTTAGAAATCAGATGCAGTTATAAGAAATTGTTAACTACCAAAAGAGTTTCCCATAATACCAAACTTTGGTCTGATCTAGAAATCTGGGCAAAAGGGACTAATTCAGTTTTCTTTTGGAATGCTGTTTCTGGTGTATTAAAGGAATGTAAATTTTATTCCAACATTCATATTCCAGCTTCAGTTTGGGAAGAGTATTATGCAAATATATTTTCCAATCCCAACCAGGACCTTACACAGAAACAAAGCATAAAACTTCCATTTTTGGAAACACTCCCAGCCTGGCCTCCAGTATCTGTCTCAGAAATTAGAACTATCATCTGCTCACTAAAAGATAATAAGGCACCTGGGGAGGATTTTTTACCACCAGAGCTTTTTAAAACTCAAATTGACTGGTGGGCCCCTTTACTAGCGGGGCTGTTCACCCATATAAATAATACAGGTCATATCCCAGTTGGATGGGAAGTTGCCATCATAGTTCCCTTATATAAAAAAAGAAACAAAGAGGATCCTAAAAACTACTGACCAATAAGTCTTAATGGAGTAGTAGCTAAAATGTATGCAAAACATTTATTGGGTAAAATAGAAGACTGGGTCATGGAAAATAATCTTCTAGTAGAAGAGCAGGCTGGTTTTAGACCCAACCACTCTACAATTGATAACTGTTTTATTTTACATCACATTCTTACAAAGCAGCTATCAAAAAGCAAGAAATTGTATACAGCATTTATAGACCTTAGTGCAGCTTTTGACTCAATAAATAGAAATATCCTGTGGAGGAAATTGGCCAGTTTGAATATGGACTCTAGACTTTTAAGTCTGCTTAAGATCCTTTACTCAAATACGCAGTTGAAAGTTCGCACAGGAATAAATGGCTCCTTAACAAAGAGTATACCAACATTCACTGGAGTTAGACAAGGCTGTATACTGGCCCCAATGCTCTTCAACCTATATGTAAATGACCTACCTGGTTTTCTGCATGATGCTGATTCCCATATGCCAAAGATACTCAATAAATTTATTAATATTTTATTGTATGCAGATGATATGGTTCTAATGGCCATTACCCAAATAGGCCTAAGAAGACTCCTCCAAAGATTGTATACCACTGTGTCCAAAATTCCTTAACCATAAACAAAAGCAAGTCTAAAGTGATGGTGTTTTGCAAGAGGAGTGTGAAATATAATTGGTGGATAAATGGGAACCCATTGAACAAGTACCTTCCTTTAACTACCTTGGAGTGGTTTTTACCAACACAGGGACATGGTCTAACCATTATAAAAGAAGTTCAAAAAAGGCTAGGTTAGGTACTAAAAGATTGTACAAGTTATTAAGTTACAACCACCCAGGTTCTTTGATCCCCATACTGAAGGCGTTTAAGGCTAAAATAGTTCCAATGTTGACGTATGGAGCTGAACTGTGGGGTTTAAACAAAGCCACCATTCTTGAACAAAATCAGACCAGTTTTCTAATAAGTATATTTGGAACTGATAAGAACACATCAGCTCCTGCTGTTAGAGCAGAGCTAGGCATGCATTCCCTACAAAGTAACCTAATCATCAAAGTTTTTAATTACTGGCTGAAAATCCTTTTTATGGATACTAATAGTCTGCCCAAAATATGTTTAATGGAACAAACAAACATGGCACAAACTAATTCTTGGATTAGCCGCCTTCATGAAACTATTACACACCATGGGTTTTCTATTCAGTACAGTATTTGCTTTCAATAGCTCCACAGGCAAGAGATATCTTCAAACAGCGAGTCCTAGATATTAGTGCACAATCAGACCTGGAATTATTATCTAAAAATAGATCACTAAGCTGGTTGGCTAAGAATAAAATTACCTTTTTACCTGAAAAATACATTTCAATGCCCTTACCTCAATTATTAAGAAGGGCCTTTACTAGAGCCAGATTTAAATTGCTGGATTCCATGGTCAAATATGGGCATTTTCACCACATAAGAACATAAGAACATAAGAAGAGCCATGCTGGATCAGGCCAAAGGCCCATCTAGTCCAGCTTCCTGTATCTCACAGCGGCCCCACCAGATGCGTTTGGGAGCGCATGAGACTAGATATCTGTCTCCTGATACCACTCCCCTGCATCTGGCCCTTGAAGTACCCTGGTTTCTCCCTCATGGTTTGTAACCTGTGATGGACTTTTCCTCCAGGAATCTGTCCAATCCCCTTTTGAAGGCATCCAGGCCAGATGCCATCACCACATCCTGTGGCAGGGAGTTCCATAGACTTACAACGCACTGGGTGAAAAAATATTTTCTTTTGTCAGTTCTTACTCTCCCAGCTCTCAATTTGAGTGTATGTCCCCTAGTTCTGGTATTTTGGGAGAGAGAGAAGAGCTTCCCTCTATCCATTTTACTCATACCCTGCATTATTTTGTATGTCTCAATCATATCCCCCCTCAAGCGCCTTTTTTCCAGACTAAAGACCCCCAAATGTTTTAGCCTTTCTTCATAAGGGAGGTGCCCCAGCCCAGTAATCATTTTAGTCGCTCTCTTCTGCACCTTTTCCAGTTCCACTATGTCTTTCTTGAGATGCGGTGACCAGAATTGTACACAATACTCCAGGTGGGGCCTTACTATTGTTTTGTATAATGGCATTATAATGTTGGCTGTTTTATTTTCAATCCCCTTTTTGATAATCCCTAGCATGGAATTGGCCTTCTTCACCGCTGCCACACATTGGGGAGACACCTTCATGGAGCTGTCCACCAGGACACCAAGATCTCTTTCGTGATATGTCACGGATAACTCAGAGCCCATGAGTTGATAGATGAAGTTTGGATTTTTTGCCCCAATATGCATTACTTTACATTTGGTTACATTAAAACACATTTGCCATTTCTCCGCCCATTCCCCCAGTTTGGAGAGGTCCTTCTGGAGCTCTTCACAATCTTCTCTGGTTTTCACCACACGGAAAAGTTTTGTGTCATCTGCAAACTTGGCCACCTCACTGTTTATCCCTGTCTCCAGGTCATTTATGAACAGATTGAAAAGCACCGGTCCCAGGACAGAGCCCTGGGGCACACCGCTTTTCACTTCTCTCCATTGTGAAAATTTCCCATTGACACCTACTCTTTGTTTCCTGGATCTCAACCAGTTCTCAATCCATAAGAGGACCTGTCCTCTTATCCCCTGACTGTGCAATTTTCTCAGCAGCCTTTGGTGAGGGACTGTGTCAAAAGCCTTTTGAAAATCCAGATATACTATATCAACCGGTTCACCCAAATCCACGTGCCTGTTGACGTTTTCAAAAAATTCTAAGAGGTTTATCAGACAAGATTTACCCTTACAGAAGCCATGCTGATTTTCTCTCAGCAAGGTTTGTTCTTTTATGTGTTTTAAGATTTTCTCTTGGATGAGGCTTTCCACCATCTTCCCTGGGACAGATGTAAGGCTAACTGGCCTGTAGTTTCCTGGGTCCCCCCTCCTTCCTTTTTTAAAAATTGGTGTGACATCTGCCATCCTCCAGTCCTCCGGCACTGTGGCCGTTTTAAGAGACAAGTTGCATATAACCGTTAAGAGATCTGCAATTTCATTTCTCAGTTCCCTAATAACCCTTATCAGGAGAGAACCTGTATTTGTGGATCCCCTTCTGTTGAAAACATTTCTCATATTCTCTTTGACTGTCAATTATATGCATCCATCAGACTTGAATATCTATCCCTCTTTTTAGAAAGAACAGTCCATAGGGACCCAATTCACAGATTGTCTTATCTTCTTTAGGGCTCTAATGTGTACATTGTTCGCAAAGTTGCCAAGTTTGTAATTAAAGCTGCAGCTTTAAGAACGCAATACGTCAAACAAATTGGAGTATCCTGCAAAGGAGATCTACATATATGACTTCTGAATATTCTGAATCTGTATTGTAGGGTACCCTATTGGATGGTGTTGCATGTACTTCAATGTATTTTATATTCTGTGTTGTTATTGGTTGATATGGTCATAGGACTAATCAATAAATTTATTTTGTCTTTGTCTTTGCCTGGTTTAGGAATAGCTATCACAGGAGCCTTCCTTCATGTTTTCGGTATTTGAACAATACAAAATGGTAAGAATCTGCCCATTCTATTACAGCTTCTCTGCTTTCATCATTGTCTTTATAGTCCTACAAGTTATTGTGGTTTTTAAAGTACTGTATCCTATTATAAACCTTACTGGTTTACTTTAAAAGCTTGATGATTAAGTGAAGGAAATTTTTATAAGGGTAGTTTATAGACAGATGTCACTGCACACTTGCTGAGCTCACTTATTATTTCAACATTATTCTCTGTCACTGCTGTACAATGTGGACAAAATGTGGAGATCGGTTCTGGCGAACATTGCAATTCTTTATTGCTGGTGGCATGGTTCAGCAATTAGTGGCATCTGGGAAAGTTTAGGTCACCTTTGGTTTTCAGCCCTAGAAGTTTGTTGAAAGCATAGGAAGTCATATTTATGTTTACTGCAGAGGTTTTTTTTTTTTAAAACCAGGCTTTCTTTGGGTGAAGACATTCCTTCTAGGTTGATGGAAATCACAGTCAGTTTAGGCCCCGAAAAGGACTATTGTTTAAGGTTGTTCTTCCTAGTAGTCCCTATCTTTCCTGACAGAAAAGGTGCTTCTGGATGAAGACCCAGGGAATGGTGGACTGCTAAAAAGATTGCAATCTTTGGGGAGGCTCCTTTCATGTCCCCTCCCCCAGCAGTAGGTGGCGGTGAATCAGCTCGACTTCAGGGCACATGATTATGATTCATCATTCTAGAATAATTCGGCATTCAGTAGCAAATGCCCCATTAATTCCACCCAAGAACAACGAACGTTTCACCATTGAAAAAAGGAAACCGAATACAGTAAAAGGTTTGGAGGGCTCAGACAGGCGTCAGGGCGGGGATGGAGTGGAGATGCATGGGCGACCTTCCTCGCTGGGCGAGGCTGAGAAGCAGCGACGCCTCCGAGTCACCCGAGTTCTAGCTAAAACTCGTCCTGGCTTGACTCTGGACCGCCTCCCTCCGCGACCAACTGCACAGTCCACTTCCTACGTTTCGCCGGTTTACCGAGTTCCACGCATTCTTCGGAGAGCCGTTTCGGGGAAGAGGCACGTGCTTCGGAAGCAGCGTCATTTTTGTCCACTTGGATGGAGAGGTGCGGGGGGGGGGAAGTGCGGCGGCTGCCGGGACACCTGTTCTTGCACGCGGCCGGGGAGCGATCTCGGAACAGGGCTGGCCCCCCACCCTATGCTTCGGGCCGGCCGCGGGGAGGGCTGGCGAGCGGCTGGAGACAGTCGCTCGAGGCAGCGCCCTTGACTCTTCTTGGCCCGGGGATGGCAGCCACACGCGGGCGGGCGGGCGGGGGCCTGGCGCGGGGCTGCCGAGCTCGTGAACTGGCCCTGCCTGCGCCGACCTGGAGCGCCGTGAAGCAAAGCGGCAGGACACCTGATCCTCGCTAGACTCGGAGAGCCCTATTGTTGGAGCGTTTCGCCGCCGCCGCCGCCGCCGCCTTGCTTTCCTTCCTCCTCTCCTGCTGCTGCCGCTGCCGCCGCCTCTTGGGCAGGAGCCATGGGACGAGGCGCGGGACTCAAACATGGGTAACAAACAAACCGTCTTTACCCCGGAGCAACTGGACGCCTATCAGGTAGGGGAAAGGCAACTACCCCCCACCCGTGGGTTTTCATCAGCTCTGCAAATTGGTCTCACTCCTGAACATTTCTAACGCAAGACAGACCAGAAAGGAGAACTGCCGTCCACGCTAGGACCCGACGCGCCGAACAGCCCCGCGCCCGAGGAGAACGGCTTGGGGCGGCGGAACACCTCCAGGGCGGCGGCGGCGGCGGGAAGGCAGGCGAGGACCGCGCAAGGACCTGCGCAGCTGCCGCTGCTGGAGTTAAAACAGGGCGGGGGGGAGGACTTTCCTGATTTGAAAGAGCAGATTGTGCGGCTTCGGGGTTAACAGGCATCTGCGTGAATCACTCCAGGGAGTAGGGTTAGGGTTAGGGTTACAGAATCAACGTTTTTCCACAAGGCAGACAGAAATTATGGAAGAGTGGGAGGGATCTGCACCAGTGACTAACTCTCAAAATCTTGTTTTTTTCTCTTCCTTTGGTGTTTCAGGATGCAACATTTTTCACGAGGAAAGAAATTCTGAGGTGAGACATGCTTTCTTACAAATCTGTCCCTTCAGAAGCATGTATCAGGAATATCAATTTGTGGGTGAAGCAGAACTTCTGCCTTTTTCAGGGCCAAAGGAAATGAAATCTAACTTAATTGAGGCTGATGATATCTTTATTTGAAACCATGTGGTTTTACTGGCCTTTCAACTACATTCTGAAAATGTCACCACCGCCCCAGCTGAGCCTCTGGCATCATAGCCTCAAAGTAAGTTGAAGAGTTCAACAGGAAGACAGCCTACAGTTGTGGACCCTCAATGCTGGGTTGTGGGCGGTAGAGTGAATGTTTGGGTTTGTTTTTTTCTGGACTTCCAGATGAGTCTTCACTAATGCCATCAACCTACTTCATTCATGGGCATGTCATAAGGGAAGAGGTTGTCCAGATGTTGGTATTTTCTGCTTGTAAACTTTTAAGAGCATAGAAATGTGGGACAGGTCGAAGGAGGCATCTGATACAGGTGACTCGATAAATTTCTCCCTAACTTTTGTCTTTTTATTTATAGTAAATAATTAAATTTCTGGACCTTGGGTTTTCCATTTTTAAAAGCAATACTTGAATCCTCTATGTCCCCCCACCAATTTAGACTTTGTGGAACTTTAAGAGATAACGAAGTGTTGTGAGTGGAAGTTTAGCTTTGGACCTAGATCCATCTGGTTTCCAGTCCCCACTCATCTAATTATGTTCATTGGGTAATCTTGGGGCCAGTTTGGCTCTCACCATGACCTACATTTCATAGAATCATAGAATTGGAAGATACCTCAAGGGCCACCCAGTCCAGCCCCCTGCCATGCAGGAACCCCATCACAGTATTTCCGGCAGGTGGCCATCCAGCCTCTGCTTAAAAACTTCCAAAGAAGGAGACACCACCACCCTCCATGGCAGCATATTCCACTGCCAGACAGCTCAGAAAGTTCTTTCTAATGTTTAAATGGAATCTCTTTTCCTGTAGTTTGAAACCATTGCCCTGAGCCCTAGTCTCTGAAGCCATGGAAAACAAACCTGTTCCTTCTTCAATATGACATTCTTTCATATATTAAAAATAGCTATCATATCCCCTCTCAGCCTTCTTTCTGTAAGGCTAAACATTCCCAGCTCCCTAAGCCACCCCTCATAAGGCATATGTTCCAGAACTTTAACCATCTTGGTCGCCCTCCTCTGTACCCCCTCGAGGTTGTCAACATCCTTTGCTATAAATATCCTTTGCCTTTGGAAATAAAGACTTGTAATTTTGGGAGTTGTGGTCCAAAACATTAGGGGGGTTGGAGTTTGGACGTGACTAATCTAGACACTATGCTTCTGGTGATGCAACTAAGAATCGCATTGGCTTTCTTGGCTGCCACATTACACTGCTGGGTCATATTCAATTTGTGGTCCACCAAGACTCCCAGATCCCTTTCATATCTACTATTCTCCAGCCTGGTATCTCCCATCCTATATCTGTGCAATTAATTCTTTTTACCAAGATGCAGCACCCTACATTTCTCTCTGTTGAATCCCATTCCATTAGCTTTGGCCCAGCACTCTAATCTGTCAAGGTCCTTTTGGATTTTCAATTCTATCTTTTAGGGGATTAGCAACCCCTCCCAATTTGGTATCATCTGCAGCTTTAATTAGCATACTCTGTATTTTTTTCAATTTTTTCCACAGTTTTACTGTGTAAGTAAAATAAATGCAGATCTTGGAGGGCAGCAACATGGTGGCAACTCTGAGGAGCGTGAAGGGAACGGTTGGCCTGGTGACCGGTGGTGCTTCAGGGCTGGGCTGTGCCACAGTAGCACGTCTGGTGCAACAAGGAGGAAGTGCCGTACTCCAGGATTTTCCAAAGTCTGATGGGGAAAGTGTCACCAAGTTGCTGGGAGACAGATGTGCCTTTGCTCCTGCAGATGTAGGGATCCGAGAGTTTGGACCCTCTAACTCTTAGCTGTGGGTGGGAGGCAAACTCCTTGTGTTCTCTTGTAGCTTTAATGTATTGTTGTCTTTTAATGCTGTAAGATCATAAATGGCCTCTCTTCAGCTTGGAGAGATGTGACCAGTGGGGTGGCCCAGGGTTCTGTTCTGGGTCCAGTGCTTTTCAATATCTTTATTAATGACTTGGTGGAAGTAATAGAGAGTATGCTAATTAAATCTGCAGATGACACCAATTTGAGAGGGGGTTGCTAATTCCCTAGAGGATAGGATGAAAATCCAAAAAGACCTCGACAGATTAGAGTGCTGGGCCAAAGCTAATGGAATGGGTTTCAACAGAGGGAAATGTAGGGTGCTGCATCTAGGTAAAAAGAATGAATTGCACAGATATAGGATGGGAGATACCTGGCTAGAAAATAGTACCTGTGAAAGAGATCTGGGAGTCTTGGTGGACCACAAACTGAATATGAGTCAGCAGTGTGATGCGGCGGCCAAGAAAGTGAATACAATTTTTGGATGCATCAACAGAACCACAGTGTCTAGCTCAAGGGAAGTAATAGTGCCACTCTATTCTTCTCTGGTCAGACCCCACCTGGAGTACTGTGTCCAGTTCTGTGCACCTCAGTTTAAAAAGGATGTTGACAACCTCCAGTGGGTACAGAGGAGGCCGACCAGGATGGCTGAAGGTCTGGAAGAAATGTCATATGAGGAACGGCTTAGGGAGCTGGGAATGTATAGCCTTTCAAAAAGAAGGCGGGGGGGATATGATAGCTATGTTTATTTATTTGAAAGGATGTCTTATTGAAGACGGGACATGTTTGTTTTCCATGGCTTCAGAAACTAGGATTCAGGGCACTGGTTTCAAACTACAGGAAAAGAGATTCCATTTGAACATCGGGAAGAACTTCATGACAGTTAGGCTGTTCGGCAGTGGAATATGCTGCCACGGAGGGTAGTGGAGTCTCCTTCTTTGGAGGTTTTTAAGCAGAGGTTGGATGGCCATCTGATGGAAATATTGTGATGGGGTTCCTGTATGGCAGGGGGTTGGACTGGATGGCCCTTGAAGTCTCTTCCAACTCTATGATTCTATGATTCTATAAGATGTCCCTCAATTCCCTGTTCTCAATACTTGCACATATCTTAATTGTATTGGACTGTATATTGTCCCTTATTACTATAAGCCATCTTGGGTCCTATTTCAGTGAGAAAGGTGGGGCAAAAATCCTTTAAAATAAAAATAAAAATAAAAAATAAATGTCAGGGCAGAACAATGCTTTTCACTGTTGAAATGCAGATGTGGTATATGAACAAATAAATGAACACAGCACTGGTGGCGAAGAGCCAAAACACAAGCTAAGGAACTGGAGAGCATTGACAGGAAAAGCAGGGACATGGGACATTTGGATTCAAGGAGGGTCTTCTATATGAATAAGCCTTTGTCTCTCTTTTATAATGACTTGTGTGCCAAGAAGCATAAAATGCAAATGGAGTGAAATAATGTAGTTCATGAAACCTAAGTACAGCTATTCTTTCATGTCTGGAATGGAAGCCAAGACCATAATTGTATCAAGAATAAGGCATGTATTATTGATAGGGAGCCATTCAAAACTTCTCGTTCATTGTTCTCAACCGCAGCCACTGATGACAGCTGTGTACAATAGACACTCTTCCACCCACTGCCGAGGCTACAGAAGTAAACCATGGTCGAGAAAGCAGACCACCTACTATTCTCCAGCGCTACTATGTTTTTGGTGTAAAATTGATGACTTCTTCCTCCTTGTTCACAAACGTGTTCACATTTTTTTTCATTAATTAGAATTTTTCAACCCCACTTTTTGTCCTCTATTACAGTAAAAAAACACAGAGCAAATTTAGATACAAACTTGCAAAGTGAAATGGATGCCAATGCCATTATTAATAACTCATTCAGGTAGAATAGGTAGAGAGCAGTTTAAGATGCTACTCATGTTTAATCAAGTAAACTTCCCTGCATTCGGCAGGCCATAATCGTAAGTATATACATAATTACAGAGCATACTCATGAACTAATGAGATGGAATGGCGATGGATAAATTTAAGTGCATTCCCTCACAAAGATCTCTAATCAACACCATCAGGTAAATGCCCCCCTGGAAGTGCATAGCAGTGCCATTATTTCTAAACATCTTTGAGCAGCTGTAAAATTCTTTGGAGTAACAAACTCTCCTAACTGGTTTGAGGCAACAGAAACCTTAACTTAACCCTCTTTCTGCCTTCTTCAGAAGTTAGGTTGGGGATGAAAGGCAGGCCCCTGCCAGGCAGCAGCCTCATTCCATTGTCGAAATGAGCTCTCAAGGGGTCTTGTTAGACACTTCTAGTCTCCACACAAAATGCTTTTAGCATTTGAAGAATATTGATTGATTATGATTGTAGCCTGTACAGTAGTACCTTTATTTACTAGTTTAATCCGTTCTGAATGGATGCTCATAAGCCGTGTCTAAAAAATAATAAATTAATAAATTAATAAATTGAAAATATAAAAAAATGTAAGTAGAGCAGACTGCATCTAAAATTTGTAAGGCAGCAGTTAAAATGCCAATGGTTCTCCGCTCTTAAATCAAATTGCTTGTAAGTAGAGCCACTCATAAGTAGAGGCATATCACTGAATATCAAAGAAGATTAATGGGCCAGGAAAACCCTGGTCCTGGCTCCCCAGACAGGTTTGAAATAACCTTTCTGTCTCTTTTGCTTGCTTACAGATTGTTTGATCGATATCGTGATCTAGCCCCTCAGCTTGTCCCACTTGATTATACAAACAAACCTGAAGTGAAGCTCCCCTATGAACTCATTGGCAGCATGCCTGAATTGAAGGTAATGCTCATGGAAAAGAGTAAAGGGACCAATACATGGGCCACAGCTCCTGCTTGTGAACAAAGCATTGTGTGCGACTTGCCCAAGAGCTGGAAAATATCTCAGTGTCTGCCTAGCGTACAGAATGCAGAATTTTCCAGGAACTGCTTATGTGTGTGGGGGTGGGTGGGTGGGTGATGAAAACAAGAGAACAATGTCCACCGAGGCAGGGGATAGAAGTTGAATGTCTTCAAGAATGCCCTGGCTGGCAGAAAAAGGATGGAACATCATGCCCCCTTGGCCTGCTCTAGGTGGCTGCATGCCTAGGCGTAATAAGATAAAGACAGGGCCACCATTAATACCAGCCACAAATGCAATTGTCTCCAGATTTGCTTACAGGGGCAGTGGCAGTGGGGAGGAGGAATGTTCTTTTGCAAGTACTGCATGTATCCAGCCAGTGGCTGAACAAGGTGCAAGAGATTAAGCAAGGTGCAAGCCATAGCAGGGGTCATGAGCACAAGCCATAGCAGGGGTCATGCAAGTGAATAGAAACCAGCACTTCATTGCACAAGCCATAGCGGGGGTCATGCAAGTGAAGAGAAACCAATCTTTTGATTGCTGGGTTACTTAGCTCTGCCCTGAGCTCAGCAGCAGAACTACTGAAATACATACAGGATTTGGCCCACAGTTCTCCTAAGGAGGAAGTTTTCTTGAGAGAAAAAGCCTACTCTTGAGGAAGCCTCTTCTTCCTCAGCCCATGTATTTCTTCTTGTAGAATTTATCCAAGGATTGAGACTTCAACCTGTGGTGTTCTTGTGGGCTGGGAGAGAGTCCAGCTGACTATACCCTAGAGCTGCCTTCATGTGGGATGGGCTTCTGGCCCTATGGCATTTGTAGGATCAAGGAACTGTCTGGATCTGGCAACTCTTCACCCATGCTATATTTGGGAGGCTGTAATTCCCCCCCCCCCCGGCCCAAGCCTTCAGTGATGTCATAAGGTCAAAGACCCATTTACCTGTCTGAGGATGGAGAGAAAGGTCCAGTCTTTGAAGAGCAGCAACTCTGAACCCTAACCCTTCTCCATGTCCCTTATGTATCACATAATTCATGGAAGATAGGGGACGATGAACAGATCAGTGGGCAGTCACTTTTCTTGCCAGAGGAGACTTTATATATATTGTTTTGCCCATTTCATTGTAAACAACAGGAAATATATATATTGTTCCTGTTATTTACAGTGAAATGGGCAAAACAATAAGGGGAACAAAGAAGAAACTAGTTTGTTCTCTTTTCCCCTTACCCCTGTCACAGTTGCCCAAAAGAGACTGTAGTGTGCTGCGTTCTTGGACATTAAATCACTCCAGGCAGACAAATATGGTTGTCTTTGAAATCGAGACAAATGGCATACCATTTTCTCCATTTTGTCTTGGGTGTCACACAGAATAGTTGGTTTATCTGCAATAGCAGGAGGGAGCAATGAGATGGCCTACATGGCCCCCAAGTCTTAGCTCAACTGAAGACACCAACTGTTATCTGGCTTCTTTTCTTCCTAGACTGCTTCCATTCAGTCTTAGTGTTACATGATGTGTCATATAATTTTAAGTACTGTTGATGGTGTTTGCTAGTTTCCCTCATCCTTCACCCCTCACCACTCCCTTTTCTCGTTTGTCATATTTATTAGATTTTGTGTGGCAGCAAAAAAGGCAGTTTTAGCTGGCATAAGATTTCTGGAATGGAAGAATCTATTTCATATAATTTATGAAAGATTGGTTTATTAGACTTTATTAGCCTGCATGCTCTTCCTTTTAATCAGTGTTCCACCACTTAGTATCCTACATTAAAGAACCAGCCCAAATCCACCAAGGGAAAATTATATCATCCCGAGACCTTGGACAAATACTTACTCTTTGGTGTTCTTAGGCCTTCCCTGCACTATCTTCTCTGTTACCTCTCTGCAATCAGGCAGAATTTAAAAAAATATTTCCAGTACTTATTGTGCAGTATTAGCAACAGCGGTGGTGGAAGCAGTAGCAGAAGCACCACCACCATAGCTGACATGATCAGTATCATCTCCTGTGTCACAAGAGACTTTTTCTTGTCTCTTGTGAAATAATTAAAAGTAATGGTGTCATTCACCCCCCTTGGGGTTTTCCAAATATTTCCGTGGACAATGGCATTTTAGAAAAACCCCAAATGGGAAGTGAGATGGATAACAGTGCTTGCTATGCTTCCATGGCAGTTTAAACTAGTAAGATAGCTATTGTGAGTTTTTTGGGCTGTTTGGCCATGTTCTGGAAGTTTTTCTTCCTGATGTTTCATCAATCTCTATAGCCGGTATCTTCAGAGGGCAAGGAGCTCAGGGAACTAGAAGTTCTCTCTGCGCTCTGGGTATAGTAAGCTTGATGGAGATAGAAATCATAATTATTTGTACCAGTATCTTTAAAAATGAGAGCACCTAATTAGGAAGAAAAGCAACAGCCAGCATTTTGTTCTTGAGTATATTCTGCCACTAATGCCATCCAAGATAGAGTTTGCAGCCCATCGTTAGCCTTCTTTCTCTCCTTGGCAGACACATCTGCACCTTAAAAAATTACAAGGAACATTTGCTGAGGGTTGATTTACCTTCATTTCCTGAGAGAAATTGTGTCTTTACTGGTTGCCAAGGAACTAGTGAAGCCAAGAGGGGACCCCAAGGGAAACCATCCACTTGTCACAATAGGGATAGTCAGCTTCACATTCTACCCATCCGTTTTCCAAGGACAATCCCTTCCGGCAACGGATAGCTGAAGTCTTCTCCGAGGATGGTGAGGGCAACATGACCTTAGATGATTTCCTGGATATGTTCTCAGTGATGAGTGAAATGGCACCTCGCGACCTCAAGGCTTATTATGCCTTCAAGATCTATGGTGAGTGATCCTAGGGATGAGGGTGGGGGAGGCAATTGGGAAGAGCTGTAGGGGAGTGTTGCTGCATGTTACATCCACGGCCTTGCATAGCACAGGCAGCATCTCATTATTTTCACTTCTGCAACCTGTTCTGAGGAGCCATGCTTATCTGGAGCTCCTACTTGTTCCACTAATGGGATGAGAGGACAGGTCCCGAAATGAGATCATAGTTGCCTTGAGTCAGGCTCCTGGTAACAGCTGCAGAGCAATCGAGGGGCAGGAAAAACTGCATTTTGAACGCCTAAAGGCAGAAAGAACATCACAAGAAGCCTCAATGAAGAATGAGCATTACAGTAGAAGACTATGTTTTTACACTGAGTATGACTCACCATGTGTTGGAATAAAAGGGGCCTGGCATTTGCAGAGGGAGGGGGTGAATCATATGATGAGGCAGCAGCCTCATGCAGCAGATTTGGAGGGTTAGGCCAATGTACAGTCAAAATGCTGGACTGGTTACAGTACTTCTGTACATGGGACATGCATGCATAGGGGGAATGAAGTCCTTTGCCTCATACAATGTGATATGTTAGGTTTGGAATCTCCCAAACCCAAAAAGAGGCATTTTGAAGCATGCCTATGTTGATCCCAGAGAATGAGAACGAAAGTGCTAAAGAAACATGTTAGCTTTCTGTTGGGCCAGTTCTGACCTCCCAAAGTGCTCTTTTTAGCAGACTTTAACAATGATGACTACATTTGCAAATCTGACTTAGAGAAGACTGTGAACAAACTGACCCGCAAAGAGCTGACCCCTGAGGAAGTGTGTCTGGTGTGTAACAAAGTGATTGATGAAGCTGACTCGGACAATGATGGCAAGCTTTCCCTGGAAGATTTCCAGCACATGATTGTGAGAGCACCCGACTTCCTCAGGTAATGCAAACCATCTTTCTTCACTGCTTGCCAGGTCTACTAGCTAATGCCTGTGAAATCCTTTGTTGGGAGTCAAACAATATTGGGCCATTCTAAGACGCTGGGAATGTGCCAAGTGTCCTTCTGAAGGATCTCATCTCTCCTCCCAGCAGAGAGAGAGAGAGCAGCTTAGGAGATGTCTTGGGAGGGGTGGTTGCTGCAGAACACTGTTAGTATAGTTTCAGCTTCAGCATTGAGCACAACCTGTGCCTCCCTCCTTTCTTAGGACCCAAACACTTGTCTTCTTTTTCACTCTCTTGCACTGACTTACTGCTGCCTTCTTTCATCAAATGCATCAGGTAGGGTGGTGGCATTTTCCTGCCTACATTAACATTTGGATCTTAGAATCATAGAATCCTAGAGTTGGAAGAGACCTCAAGGGCCATCTAGTCCAACCCCCTGCCATGCAGAAACCCCATCACAATATTTCCAACAGATGGCCATCCAGCAAAACCTCCAAAGAAGGAGACTCCACCACCCTTTGTGGCAACATATTCCACTGCCGGGCAGCTCTAACTGTCATGAAGTTCTTCTTAATGTTCAAATGAAATCTCTTTTCCTGTAGTTTGAAACCATTGTGATTGTGAGCCGCCCAGAGACCTTTGGGTAGTGGGCGGCATACAAGCTAAATAAATAAATAAATTGCCCCAAGTCCTAGTCTCTGAAGCCATGGAAAACAAACCTGTTCCCTCTTCAATATCACATCCTTTCAAATATTTAAACATAGCTATCATATCCCCCCACAGCCTTCTTTTAGAGAGGCTAAACATTCCCAGTTCCCTAAGCCATTCCTCATAAGACATTTCCTCCAGACCCTCAACCATCCTTCTGATCTTCTGATCGTTCATGGAAATTAGAAAGCTTAAAATATAGTTTCGATCTTGGTTGTTTTTCTTGCTGTCTTTGTTAACAAAAAACTTTATGACAAAGGGTAAGAAATGCATAATCATTGTTGTAATTTTTTTTAAACAGCACTTTTCACATTAGAATCTGACTAAATGCACCACACTCTTGAAGAGACGGACAACTGACATGTTTTTCTACTCCTGCTCCTTCCGCTGCTGGTATTGAAGGCAGATCAGAGGATGCCTGGAAAGTCCCTTCTAATCTCTAGCTGTCAGAGATTTCATTGGCTGCTAAAGTGAAATCTTCCACTGAGGAGAAGTGCAAAACAAACAAATAATTGTTTTTGTTTCTGACTGTAGGTTTATTAAATGCAGAGATAAAACATGATATTAGACATTTTTGTACCTTTTAATCAATAGTTTATTTTTATTTTATTGTTTTTTTTAAAGAAAAGAAATTCATATCTATAATACAACCTGTCTGTCTTTACACAAAGGGAAAAGTTGGTCCACCGTGTCAAAAGCAGCACTGTGGGAGATAGGAGTTGAAAGCAGGTCAAAATAGGTAAGGAAGTGGTAAAAGAACATCAAATGACTTGGAATGAGTTCAAGTCTTCTGGACCAGATGATTTACATCCCAGGGTATGTATGTATGTATGTATGTATGTATGTATGTATGTATGTATGTA
>JAHTLZ010000184.1:27676-56469 GCA_023846285.1 Phrynocephalus versicolor
TATTTATTTGACTTTTATACCGCCCATCTAGCCCTAGGGCTGGCTACCCTAGGTGGTTTATTTACAACATAAAATTGCAATATAGCAAAGTAACACATTTAAATAACCAAAATACAAACAACATAATAGAATATAACTACATGAATCAACAACAATAAACTGAAATAAAAGTAAAATAAAAGTAAAAAAAATAACCAGGTGATTGATCACATAACAAACAAACAAACAAACAAACAAACAAACAAACAAAGGAGATAAGTGGTAAAAAGAAGAAAACCTCTTACTAGATGTTTGAGAAGTCAGGAAAGGCAATTCTGTAAAATCAAGTTTTCAATAGTTTTTAAAGGTATGAAGGGAGGGTGCCAGGCAAATTTCTGGTGGTAGATGATTCCACAACTGGGGAGCAACCACTGAGAAGGCCCTACTCCTTGTTACAACTTTCTAGGACTCCCTTGGGGTTGGGACTCACTCCCAGGGACTCACTGCCTGGCTGGCACGGGTGATCCAGCCGTTCTGTCAGATGCTGAGCTCCCAAACCGTTCAGGCCTTCTTTGTTAACATAAAAACAATGAAGTCAATGCAGTAGCGTATCAGCAACCAGTGCAGAGCTGCCAGCACGGGAGTAATATGATGGTGCCTTTTTTGCCCCGTTAATAGTTTGGCAGCTGCATTCTGCACTAGCTGCAACCTCAAGGGCACATAGAGAGTAATACGAGAGTAATACAGTAGTCTGTTATCAAGATTACAAGCACATGAGCCAATGCAGTTAACACCCTGACGTCAAGGAGGTTCTGCAGCTGGGCAATCCTCCACAGTTGATAGTGAGCAGAACGGACCACGGACGCCACCTAGGTTTCCATGGTACATGCCGGGCTCAGCAGGACACACAAACTACGGACCCAAATCCTTCACAGAGTCACCCCCGCAAAAAGTGAGAGAGTTTCTCAAACCGCAGAGCCCATGGGAGCCCATAGGTAGGATCTCTGTCTTGCCCAGATTCAACCTCAGCCTATTAGCCCCCATCCATTCCAAGATGGCTGACATGCAGCGTTCAAAGGACAGAACAGCATCCACTGCAGAAGATGGAAAGGAGATATAGAGTTGGATGTCATCTGCATATTGGTGAAACAAAGCTCCATACCCCTTTATGAGCCTTCCCAGTGGCCTCATATAAATATTGAAGAACATGGGAGTGATGACCGACCCCTGTGGCACCCCTCAATTGAGGGACCAAGGGGCAGAGTTCATCGGGACGACCCTCCAAGAAGGACCGGAACCACGCCGAAGCATGATCTCTGATCCTCAACACAAAAAGCCTCCCCAGAAGAATCCTGTGGTTGATGGTATCAAAGGCTGCCGAAAGATCGAGGAGGACCAACAGGGACATTTTGATAGAACTTGAATGTAAAATTTAAAAAATACTAATTCATTATATAATCTATTAACTATATGTATGTGGAAATTCTCAGTCATCCAGGTGAGTTTATCTAGAAGTTGAGTCATGGCAACTGGACTTCTTTTTCTTGAGAGACTGAAATGTTTTGCTGCTCATCCAGACAGCTTCGTCAGTCTGGCAAAGCTGTTTGGCTGAGCAGTGAAATATTTTAATCTCTCAAGAAAAAGAAGTCCAGTTGCCATGACTCAACTTTCAGAAAAAATCTATTAACTATTTATTCCATCAGATTAAATTTCACTAAGAGATTTGTATTAAATTAATTTAATCTATAATTAATTTGACTGATATAATATAATCCCCTCTATTTGTTATATTGGGTCTGATTGACTAAATTCTATGTGGGTTCATCAACTGTTTAATCAGCAATTAATTAACAAATTTATACCAATTTATATATTAGCAAAAATGATAAAGTGAAGGAGTCATGTAAGTGCAGGAAGATAGAATAACCAACAGGATTAGAAGGGAACAAACAATTATGGAAATAAGAGGTAAAAATCAGTAAATACATTCTCTTAAGGCAATCTAAATATGGGTGTCAGTAGAAATAACAATTAAGACTTTGAAAATTAAAAGTATCCCTATATCATTACTTGATGTTAAAGATGATGTTCTTTTTGATCTGTAGTTCAGTCTAAATTCTAAAAGTAGCATCACTTTTCATCCCCTACACTCACCCCATCACATTCTAATCTATACCTTCAAATAATTCCTTTTAATGGCCTAGACTATGCTCCTTTAAGCCATGTCCTTGCAGCATTAGCCACAGTTATTAGATTAGATAACAGAGTTTTTACAGATGACTTAGAGATAACTGAGGCAGAGGAACCCATGACATCTTAAAAGTTTACTCTTTAAACTTCCCTTTACCATCTAATATAAACGTCCCAAAATCTAACATGTAATTGAACCCAGGGGTAGGAGCGTCTCTGGCCGAGAATTTTCTGAGTCCCTGTGGGTTCTTTTAAAGAAAAAATTGGTCTGAGAGCATCAACTCAATGAAATCGCTTTATTCACTATTCCGAATTACAAAAATGAAAAAAAACACCACACCTTATAAAAATCAATGGAAAATATAAAAATGCTTATCAGATACAATAATATAATATTGCCTAAAAATAATAAAATCTAAGATATTATTACTAGCTTAATACTACGAAAATGTCTATACCTAGGCTAGCTAGGACCTAAATTCTAACTGTCTACATCTTGAAGCCGGATTCTAAGCCCCCCCCCAATAGTCTTTTAAGTATAAACTTTCTCAGCTTCGAGCAGTTTTCAGAGGTCACGTGAAACAATTGTCCAATGGTAGCTGATCAATTTTCTGTACAACTTGGCTTATTTTGACTAGATAAGCGTTGGGAAAAAGCTAAAAATGTACCATTAATATCGAGCCTTAAAAAATCACACAATGTCCCTCATGCTAATTTCCTTTCATGTTGTGTTCCTGCCTTCCGTTACACAACACATTTAGAATCATAGAGTTGGAAGAGACCTCCAGGGCCATCCAGTCCAAACCCCTGCCATGCAGAAACCCCCCATCACAGTATTTCTGACAGGTGGCCATCCAGCCTCTGCTTGAAAACCTCCAAAGAAGGAGACTCCACCAACATCCGTGGCAGCATATTCCACTGCCAAACAGGTCTAACTGTCGTGAAGTTCTTCCTAATGTTCAAATGGAATCTCTTTTCCTGTAGTTTGAAACCATTGCCCTGAGTCATAGTCTCTGAAGCCACGGAAAACCTGTTCCTTCTTCAATATGACAGCCTTTCAAATATTTTAACATAGCTATCATATGCCCCCCCTCAGCCTTCTTTTTTGAAAGGCTAAACATTCCCAGTTCCCTAAGCCCTTCCTCATAAGACATTTCTTCCAGACCTTCAGCCATCCTGGTCAGCCTCCTCTGTACCTGCTCGAGGTTGTCAACATCCTTTTTAAACTGAGGTGCACAGAACTGGACACAGTACTCCAGGTGGGGTCTGACCAGAGCAGAATAGAGTGGCACTGTCACTTCCCTCTATGTAGACACTATGGTTCTATTGATGCAACCAAAATGGTTACTTCATATCCCTCTTATCGCAGTTCGCGGTCCTGCTTGGGACCAGTACGAGAAAATGTTACTCCACGTCCATTGCGTGATGGTGGAGTCTCATCCTGACCACGCCCCCTGAACTGGGATTTAAGCGTGATGAGCCATACCTCTCCCTGGCCTTGAGAATCTTCTTGTCTTGGTTCTTGTTTCGAGATGAGAACCCGTGAAGTAAGGCTCGTCATGCAATGTGCCATTCTCCATCTAGTGGCAGGAGTGTGAAGTACCATTCGCCAGTACATTCCCTATGGTGTTAGCATTGCAGCGCAGAGAGATAAGAAGGCATAAAACCTTGAACTTTGCTGCTTAACTCATGAAAGGCAAAGTTACGAAGAATCGAAATATCAAAAAAAGGAAGGTTGGACCAAAAAATAAAGAGGGAAAATGAAGGCAGGGGAGTACAGATGTTGTCACGACACAAGGATGTGAAGTAACAGTCATCACAATACCATCAATCACGCCTGTGGGTAAACGGATACAGGGACAGAACCGGGACAAGACCACGTGACCGTGAACGACGTTATCATGAAATGAACATAATCTCGGAACGAGGAAGGATGTGAAGTAACCGCCCAAGAATCGCATTGGCTTTCCTGGTCACCACATCACACCGCTGACTCATGTTCAATTTGTGGTCCACCAAGACACCCAGATCCCTTTCACAGGTACTATCTTCCAGCCAGGTATGCAGCACCCTACATTTTCCTCTGTTGAAACCCATTCCGTTAGCTTTGGTCCAACACTCTACTCTGTCAAGGTCATTTTGGATTTTCATCCTATCCTCTAGGGAATTGGCAACCCCCTCCCAATTTGGTGTCCTCTGCAGATTTAATTAACATACTCTCTATTCCTTCTTCCAAGTCATTAATAAAATATTGAACAGCACTGGACCCAGAACAGAACCCTAGGGCACCCCACTGGTCACATCTCTCCAAGCTGAAGAGAGGCCTTTTATGATCACCCAACCAATTACAAATCCACCTAACAGTAGCACTATCTATCCCACTTTCTACTAACGTCTTAGCAAGAATACCATGGGGAACCTTATCAAAGTCCTTACTAAAGTCCAGATAAGCACTATCCACAGCATTCCCCTCATCCACCAGACCTGTAATTCTATCAAAGAAAGAGATCAAATGAGTCTAGCATGACTTGTTTTTAAACCCGTGTTGACTTCTTGTAATGACAGCATTGTTTGTTAAATAATTACAGTTTAGTTATTTAGGATCTAGGATCTTTCCAGGAATTGAAGTCAAGCTGACTGGGCAGTAATTATTTTGGTTCTCTTTTGGGGACAACATTAGCCCTCCTCAATCGATGGGGACTTCCCCTGTTCTCTAGGACTTTTCAAAGATCATTGTCAATGGCTCCGAAATTACTTCTGCCAGTTCTTTTAATATCCTTGGGTGTAATTCATCTGGCCCAGGAGACTTAAATTCATTCAATGTTTCCAGGTGTTCCTGTACTACCTCTCTACCTATTCTATGTTGCAATTCCCATCCTACCTCATCTACTCTTTGTCCCAACAGATCTGTTCCTTCTTGGAGAAAACGGAGGCAAAGAAGGTGTTGAGTAGTTCTGCCTTTTCCTTATCTCCTATTAGTAACTGGTTATCATTGCCACACAGAGAGCCAATTATTTCCTTATTTTTCCTTTTGCTGCAGACATAAGTAAAGAAACCCTTTTTGCTATCTTTAATCTCTCTGACAAGTCTAAGTTCATTTTGCGCTTTAGCTTTTTAAATCACCCCCTGCATATATTAGCTGTTTGCTTATATTCCTCTTTGGTGCATTCCCCATTTTTCAATTTCTTGTACTCGTTTTTCTTTGGCGGTTACTTCACATCCTACCTTATTCCGCGATTACGTTTGTACTGTGACAGCATTGTTCCCAGTCACATGGTTTTGTCCCTGTTCAGTCCCTGTTTCCATTTTCTCAGTCCTGATAACTTGTCTCGTGACAAGTGTTACTTCACGGCCTTGTTTCGTGACAAGATATGCTTTTTTGGGGAAAAAAATTGAAAAGGGTGCACCACACCTCCTGTGCTTCGTCTATTTGAAATGTCAATCCACAGCACTCAAAAGTACGAGAGAAATGGACGGACGCAAGTTCACGAGCAGAAGATTGCCTTTGTTGTGTGACAGTTGTTACCTCACGGGACCTTGTCCCAGAACAGGAACAGAGACAAAAGAATTCCCCAGCCCAGGGCCAGGTACGGCTTGTCACGCTCTGTTCTCAGTTCCGGGGGTGTGGTCGAGACAACTTTTTGCTGTCACACTATAGACGTGAAGTAAGGTTTTTTTTTGTACCGGTCCCAGGCGGAACAGCAAGGAGGGACAAACGGGACATGAAGTAATCGTCTTTACAGTTAGCTGAGTTGAAAGTTCTTTAGTAAACCTTTGTGGTTTCTTTAGACCTCACCCATTTTTTCTTCTTGTTGGAACAGTTTTAGATTGTGTATTTAATATCTCGCTTTTAAGGAACTCTCATCCATCTTGGACTCCCTTATCTTTCAGTGTTTTGGTCCATTGAATCACAGCCAATAATTCCCTAAGTTTACAAAAATCGGCTTTCTTGAAGTCCAGGATTCTTGTCTGACTATTGTTGAGTTTTTCAGCAACGCTAGCCCCAGCTGATGACTGCTGGATTCCCAGATACCCAATAAGAGAGATCCAACACGAGAGAGATCTAGGAAGATTACTGGTTTATTGGACCCAATAAAGTACGTTAAGGCGGATGTCCCACAACAAGGCAGTGTGAGGCATTCGGCCCTGAAGATAAGGTGTACACATGTTTTACAACCCTTACCCCTCCCACAAGGTGCACACAGATCCCTGGGAAGGTAGGTGGCAATCTTCAGGGAGGCCACCAATGGTGACAGTCCAGGGTGTCTCCCAGGGCGGTCCTGGGGCAGTTCGGGGGTGGTCCTGGGTCTGGTAACATTACCCAATATCTGCCCCATAATCCACGTGTGGCTGGGTTAAAGTTTGCCATTGAGGTGTTTATGAGCCATCATGGTTGGAAACAATGGGGCGGAAGGAAATGGCATTGTCCAGTTAGCCAGGTAATTACATCCGGAAATGTCAATAAGAAGACTCCAGGCTGCAAGACATGTTCGTTGAGGAGGTGAATTCCTTCCCCTTCCAAAATGGTGATCCCAAGCATGGGGGGTGGGTGGGTAGGAGGTGAGGATAGGAACACATCAGAACAACCGGGGGGGGGGGGCTGGAATTTGATGAGACAATGGGTGTGTAGGTGGTGGTCAGAGTGGGACAAAACCCTTCCTGGCCTCAACTGGGTTGGGCCATCAAGAGACAATAGGGTGAGATAGGTGAGCCCTCAAGGGGCCATGGGTAATGATGGGCTTAGGGGAACACCCATTGTGTGAACCAAGAGGTATGAGGCATCTTGAATGAAAAGGCTGGCTGGTTGATAGGTTTAATTACCATGTCTTTACACAGAGGATATGGCTGGGCCAAACTGGTCTTTGCACAATGGGGCAACTGGGGTGGGTTACATTGGGAGATCATGAAATACAAACATTTGGTACACAAAGAAAATTAAATGCAGTATCCAGACTAGCTTCCAATGGCTGAAAACCAGTTCTTTGGGGAATCAGGAAATGGGGATAGCCACATGGTTGAGGTCCATGGATCCCTTCATCTGGTGGTGTTATGATGATGGTGCCTCCGTGCCAGGAGCAAAGCAACAGAAGAATGGTGAAATTGGGTTGGAGAGTGGAAAGATAGTGGACACAGGACCTGGGGGGCATATGTGGGTGAAAGCAGAGAAGGAACATGTAAAACAGAATAAGTGGCCTCCCCTTATGTATGAGGACTAATGTTCTTGTGCAACTATTCTGGGGATCCCTTGGAGGCATAGGGGTTAAATCTCCCACACAGAGTGAAGCAGTGGGATCCAGGAAGCAAGCTACTTTTTGGAGTCCATAGCTGGCTTTTTCTTTATTGACTTTTATGAATTGCAGTCTGCTGTAGGCTGCTATAAAATAACCAGGTTATAGCTACTCAAACTGGGAGACCTGGCTGTGCTATTCTCTATGATGGGAAAGCTGAGGGATGGCTTATCGGCAGTTCTCAGATCCTGAGATACCTTTTAATAGGAATAATGGATATATATATATACACACACACACACACACATATTGAGGGCTTGGTGACAGTAAATTGCATGGGTTCAAGGCAGTTTTTAAACGGTGACCCTACACTATGCTTAGCTTCACCTTCCAACTGTATAACAAATTCCATGAGGGCATGGTCACTTTTACCTAAAGATTCCACCACTTTGACCCCATTTATGAGGTCCTCCTTATTGGTTAAGACCAGATCTAAAATGTTTGTGCCTCTTGTTGCCTCCTCTACCTTCTGGACCATAAAATGGTCTTCAAGGGTAGTAAGGAGTTTGTTAGACCTTGCATTCTTAGCTGAGTTCACTGCCAGCATATACGAGTATCAGGCTATATGTCTGTGAAGATTCTCAGTCATCCAGGTTTGTTTATCTGAAAGTTGAGTCATGGCTACTGGACTTCTTTTTTCAGAGAAAGAAACATTTTGCTGTTCATCCAAACAGCTTCATCGGTCTGAATACAGCTAGTGCAAGTCCTCCATCTTATAGTCAGCTTTGACCTCTTGTCACCCTGGTCTGAATTAGGCTCATAAGATGAACAATGGCCTGAATAGGCTCATTAGGGAGACAATAGTATCCATAGCCTTAAGGTGAACAATGACCTAAGGTGCTGAAACCTATTAAGAATGGGTCGTTAGCTACAGCCATTAAACAGAAGGATGGCCCAACATAGGAGGGGTAACAGCTCAGGACCAGAATCAGCAGTACACCTCCATTTGAAGGACAAAGGGCACTCTTTCAAAGATGAGGATGTACACATATTAGACAAAGAAGAGAGGTGGTTTGAGAGAGGAGTAAGGGAAGCCATTCATGTGAGCATTGAAAACCCCTCCCTCAACAGAGGTGCTGGGCTCAGGCATAGTCTATCTCAGGGGTCCTCAACCTAAGGCCCTGGGCTGGATGCGGCCTCCGAAGGTCCTGAATCCGGTCCCCGGGACAAATTGCAACCCCCACCTGCCCCCTGCTTTGTGTGCAAGCCAGCCTCCGCAACTGCTTCTATGGCTGAGGCAGTTGAAAGCAGTGGGCTATGTCGCTTCTCCCACTCCCCAGAACTACCGCCCAGATGATCAGCATGCTGGCTAGTGGGGCATTCAAAGTGGGAGGGCTATGGCAACGTCCCCCACTCCCCCCCACCGCCCAGATGGTTGGGGCACTGGGTGCAGCCTAGCGGGGCAATTTAAAACAGGAGGGCTGCAGCAAGGTCTCCCACTCCCTTCATGGACCTGAGGCCCCACCCCTGCTCCTCCTCCACCCTGCCCACCTGCCTTCTTGTGTGGCTGCCAGCTGTGTTATTGTAGTTGTGAGGAATGAAGGGGGCAGGTGGAGGCAGCACCAGCCAGCCTCCCGAGCCAAAGCAGCCATGGCAGTGGACCTCTGGACGGATGGACAACAGGTGACCGAGGGCGCAACGGAGCTACGTCCCACCCACTCCGCCCCCTCTGAGCTGCTGCCTTGCTCCGTGGAGCGAGGGAGGGGAGGAGGGAGCACAGCCATGGCCAGAGGCTGAAGCTGCCACCACCATCACCAGGTTAGAGACCAGCAAGGAGGAGGTGGTGGAGAAAGAAGAGAAGGGAAGAGAAGGCCAACGGTGGCCTGGGCCTGGTTCCTGGGAGGCTGGCGGGGCTGCATTTGTTCCCGGTTGGTGATGGGTGGGCTGGCGAGCCAAGAGAGCACCGCAGCCTGGCTGGACTCGGCCAGCAGTGAGCGGGCTGCAGGTGGCTTCGGGCATGCCTTCCTGCCTCCCCTCCCTCCTTCCCAGCCCTTGCTCCCTCCCTCCTTCCCTCACTTGCAGGGCACCAAGAGAGGAGCCAGGCCAAGAGAGGAGGCAGCTTTCCTTCAAGGCACAGTGAGGACGTGATGGCCTGGGCACATGGCTGGATCTGCTTGCAGTGGCCCTAACCCTTGCTGTGCCCTTGCTGCGGCTGCTGCTCCTCATCCTGAGTGGCCACCCAGAAGGTGATGAGGGGCCTGAGTTTGTCCGGGCTGCCACCTCCTTCCCGACACATTGAAGGAAGGAAGGAAGGAAGGAAGGAAGGAAGGAAGGAAGGAAGGAGAGCTGCTCCGGCCTCTGCCACTGTAGGAGGAGGAGGGGGAAGAGGCGCAGCAGAGTGATCCCAGCGGTGGCACCTCAGGGTGGTGATCTGGAGCAGGAGGCATTGCTGAGGCCCTGGAGACACAATGATCATGGGCTAATCATGGGGGGCTCTGCCCACTTGCCCCTCCCTCCCCCCTTTTTCCATGTTGGCCCCTTTTTTTGGACTCTGCACCCTTGGTGGCGGGTGGGTGGGCGGCGGGCGGTGGGCGGTGGGTGGGTGGGCTGTTTGGATGAACAGTGAAACGTATCTATCTCTCAAAAAAGAAGTCCAGTAGCCATTAGTCAACTTCTAGAGTATCAGGCTAGTTAAAATCTCCCATTAGTACTACATCTCTCTCTCTTTTGACTTTGTGGCCATCTGCTCACAGAAGACATCATCCCACTTCTCTGGCTGTCTAATCTCCACAACCCTGTCTGGATCTCTACTGTAAAGAAAACTTTATCCCTTTCCCTACAAACTCAGTATAAAGCTCTCCTTAAATCTGCAACCCTCTTAGCAAAAAGATGTCTACCAGCAGTGGTGAGGTGCTCTCCATCGTCGCCCAATATCCCATCTGAATGAAATAGCAAACCATGGTCCAAGAATCCAAATCGTTCCTGCTGGCACCATCTCCGAAGCCAATTGTTCACCTCCACTATTGTTCTTTCCCTTCATGGGCCACATCCTTCTACAGGGAGGAGAGATATTACCACCTGGCCACCCAGGTCCTTCAGCTTCCTACCCATCTTTGAAACACAGAAATAGTGCATTTTGACACAGGTTGGGCTGAGTCTCTCTCTCTCTCTCTCTTATTATTATTAGTTTTTGAGGGGTTTTTTTCCTCCCTCCCATTTGTTTATGTTTGATGTTTGGTTTATTTTATTTTATTTTATTGATTCCTTGATTATTGATTTGATTGTATATGCATGGGTGGTATAGAAATAAATAAATAAATAAATAAATAAATAATATTAAGGGGTATTTTAGTGAACACAAAAGAATTAAAATATAGCAAAGATTTTGAATAAAGTATATAACTAATAAGGGGAAATACAGACTGAGAAGACGCCAACTAATATTGCTGAGCACCCATGTGCAAGACTGCGGCAAATTTCCCTCTGATAAAGTAGCAGACAGAGAAGTTCTGCCCATCTGCAGGTGCCGTCACAACAGGATTGACATTGGACAAGTCTGCTGTCTAAAAATAAAGGTAAAGGTCCTCCCCCACACACACACATAAGTGTGCTAGTCGTGGCTGATTCTGGGGGCGGCACTCATCTCCGTAATCAAGCCAAAGAGCCAGTGTTTTGCAAGCCCGTGGCCACGTGGCTGGCATGGCTGCAAGGAAACACTGTTTTACCTTCCCACTTTTTGTTGCGGTACCTATTTATCTACTTGCATTTACATGTTTCGAACTGCTAGGTTGATAGGAGCTGGGGGTTAACAGCAGCACCCGGGATTCGAACTGCATGGCACCCAGGATTCGAACCACTGAGCTGCCAACTTTGCAGCTGACAGTTTTCAGTGCTCTAGCCCGCTGAGCTACCACGCCCCCAGTCTACATTGTAGACAAGCTGTCCACATTGTGCCAAGAAAGAAAGAGGCGGTCCAGTTGGCAAAGGAACATGACGAGCATTTTGCTTGTCAGCAGTTCCTAAAGGACCTTTGAGCTGCAAGTCCAAGGATTGTTTTCTCCTGCTGAGGCAGTTCTGCAAAGATTCCTTCCTTTCCAGAAAATAGCTTGTGGAGAAAGAAACTTCCTCCACCAAACATGACACTTGATTACCTGAGCAGTGCTTTCTCCTTCATGCTTTTCTTCATTTCTTCATGTCTCCTGACATCAGGTACAGTATGTTTCCATGTATAAGACTATATTTTTGTCTGAAACTGTGAGACTAAAAATTGAAGGTTTTCTTATACATGAATGTAAGACAAGGAGAGAATTGTGCAGTTGTGAAACTGTAATTTTGGGTTGGAAAAATGGGGGTCATCAGGGCCATCAACACAGGGCCATCTTATAGATAGGAATATATGGGCAAGTAATGCTACAAATACAGTCTTAGAAAGAACTGTCTTGCATCTGACTGAAGGTGCAATTTATAATTACAAATACAATACTTACAAGTATATGAATGCTAAAAGACAGCATTCACGCTGTGCTCCGCTCCCTTTTTATTTTATTTATTTTTATCTTTTAATTACCTTTTTAAAAGCTATTTTCCCTGTATTTTAACTTCCTTTTAACCGTCACTTTTAATTGCAAGACTCATTCCTCATTCCTCCTTGTGCACTTATCGCTCCCAAGCAAGATTTATGGTCAGCAACAACTCGGAAGAGGGAGGCTTTTGGAACTGGACTGGTCATCCACTTGCCAGAGCAGTGAAGCAACTAAAGACTGATAAGACAACTAAAGACAACTAAAGACTGATAAACTTCTGACAGCCAGCTGCCCAGGATTGAAGCTACAAGGGACTAAGGAAGAACAAAGGATACAGGTTTTTACAATGTTATATGACATTGAGTCACCTTTGGTTCATAGCGCCCATGAAGCAGTGACCCCCCAAGTCTTCAACTGCCACCCTGAACTCTTGGAAACAGCTGAAATACAACAAGAGAAGTGCCTCCCAAGGTCTCATGCCAAGCTGCTGCGGTAACACCAAAGAGCATAAAGGTCTGTCTCGAATTTTCTTGCTTAACCCTCTAATTTCTGGAAGAGGAAAATAGAAATGACAATATTATAATTATATAGTTCTCTGAAAACAGCTTTCTTGGTTGCAGCACTGGTGGGTGGGAGTAAGGCAGGAGCCAGGCCTGTGCTGGCAAGAGAATGGTCCTGACCAGAAAGGGCTGCAAAGTCCTTGGTCTCTCACCTCCCACTGTGAGTGCCCCTTTAAAACAGAGGAAAGTACAAACAAAAATTACCCAGTTCTTCCCTGAAGGGAAGAATGAAAGGGAGGAAGAAAATAGGGAATTACACTCTGTCAGCTGTAGCCTGGATTGGTCCTTAGACCTCAAAGGAAACCTAAACTGCTACCAAGAGGAATCTGGCTCTGCTAATCTGGCTATTGAATTGGCCTCTGCTGACATTCTGACACCCCAATTGTTAACATCTTCCAATAAGACTAATTTGCCAGAGGAGTTAGTAAAGTTATCACCACCTGCAACTCCAGGCAGAAGGATTGCCACTGAAGAAGAATCCCCAGCCAAAATTCTAACACCAAGAGGAAATGAGTCAGTGTTTGGGACTTGGCTTACCTATCTAACAGAGGACATACAGCGTATGAAATCCTTTTAAAGTGAATCAAACAAACTCTTAACTATTTTGGCGGACATGTGCAAAAAGCTCTGGCTAAAATCTGATACAGAAGGCACTAATAACAGGCCCAATGCAAGCAGATCTATCATCATTTGTATGGCATGCAAAAAGGCTCATGGGAAAAGGGTTACTAAAAGGGGGGCCACAAATAGTAAGAAAAAAAGCAAAAATGTTTAAAATGTTAAACTGAGTCGACATAAAAAGATGCAGTTTGAGAAACTCTTCAAATTACTGGAAAACATCTCACTACATGAAAATACTAAGTGTATTGAGAAGTCTATCTTAAATAAACCAGCATTCCCAGGAGATTATGTTCACCTCTCATCCAATGAAATGAGATCTTCTACCCAAATTCCCGAATCTAAATCAATTCCAGCACAGCAAGACACCTCTCAGAACTCACAGGTTCAAATCCCACAGAAACCTAGACCCTCAAACGACAGGATCACAGGAGACCATGGCTGGAAACTAGTATTGAACAGACAAAAATTAGCTTTGCTAAATTGTCCTAAACCAGTGGGGCTCACACCACAATACAAGCGCAAACTGCATTTATTAAGAACTTTAGAATTGGCTTCTCCAGGTGCTTTTACCCCAGCAGACCTGTTGTCTGTGGAGTATCTACATTTCAATGCTCACAATGCTCATGCAGTGGTCACATTCACCAAAAGGAGCTCAGCTGAACGGGCATATAAATGCAAAGATACATTGCTCAAGAGGGGCATATCTGTAGTAAGAGTCTTTGAGAACTGTGCACCACCTTTGCCACTGAGGCCTTTTACCTCAGATTATGCTAAAAGCCCCCTAGAAAGAGAAAATTATAGCACTCATCTTGTTGACTTGGCTACTATTGTCAGCCATCAGGGGGAACTTATATCAGGAAAAAACACAAGTGCTACAGAGTTGCAAGAGGATATCTCACAGCAGCCAATGGAATGGATACAAGAACCCACTGGACCCCTGGTTCCTTAGGAGAAGAATCTTTTAGACTCTTTCCACACTCTACCCTCTGAAATACAAAATGAGATAATTGACAGACTTGAGCTTCTAAAGGGCCACCTGATAAAAATAAGAGCAATGAAGGGAGCTGATTCAAAACCTCAGAACGGACAGCCACATACCTCGCAGTGGCAGGCACCAGAGAGAATTAGTCTTCTACCACGCAAGACTACCTTAGAGAACACTTTCAATGATGGGACCCCTACATTAAATCCAGTAACAAATGATCCACATATCTGGTCACAAACAAAAGATCTGGATGCAGGAGAAATAGGCACCTCTGGAAGGAACCTAGCGCTTCAGAACAGGAAGGTCCCTACTACACAGCTGCAGATCTCAGTGGAAATAAATCCCTTACTGAATAAACTTGCTCCAAAGGGAGACATTTGTGATTTGATCCCTACCCCAAAACCAGAAAGTGTGACTTCAGCCACCTGGACCCAGATGAGAGAACTGAGGGATGAGGAAATTGGTTCCCCCGAGAAAATCACTAAGAAGGCAGGCTGCCCAATTTACCCCGCCTCTTCTGTTGTATCCAATGTAAGTGTATGGAACCCACCAGTGGAGCTGACTGAACATGCAGAGAAAGATATAGTCTCTTGTGAGCCACCTAGCAGGGAAGAGTGGATCTCAGGAAGGAACAGAGTCCCATCTAGTGAGAGGGCAGCAGCCTATTGTTTAGACACTGCTACTCGAGGGGACAACTGTCCAACTTTCCAGCACGCCTGCCCTACACACATAAACCAAACAGCTATCTCAGGAAGTGATACCCTCCTCAATTCTGCTGCAGGAAAGAAAATATTCATCTCTGATCCATCGACATCCGGATGACCATTGATAAATCAACAATACCCTACATTGACATTTCTTTCTTGGAACATTGCAGGTTGGCGAGGGAAGGTAGCAGATCCTTCCTTTCAAAAGTTTATTAGGGATTATGATATAGTACTTTTTCAGGAAACCTGGGAGAAGGAAGAACTGGAGCTAGATGGCTTTGCAAGCTATTTACTAAAAGCTGATTCTAGCTCCAGACATGGCCGTCCTAAGGGAGGCCTTGGGATCCTGGTTTCCACAAAGCTTAAAGCCAACCATATCAGTCTAGTTCCAACATCTAATACTATACTATCCCAGGTGACCCCCTCTAGGTTATATGTAATTGCTTGCCATATTCTGTTCTCTGAATTCTCTCTGCTGATAGTCAATGTATATATACCACCATGCTCAAAAAAAGTTATTATTAGCAATATATGGGGTACAATTGATGATTATGTAGAACAACTTGAATGGTTATATCCTAAGGCAATATTTATCATAGCTGGAGATTTCAATGCACGATTAGGTATCAACGATGAAAATTTATATACCCACTTCCATCAGGTATTGGATACAGATGACTACACATTGAGGGGAAAATGTCGAACATCTAAAGATAAAACATGTAATTATGCAGGGTATTGCTTTGCTCAGTTTACAAGAAGGAGAAATCTCTTAATACTAAATGGGTCAGTGAATGGTGATCCATTGGGAGAATACACTCATTTCACTAAGAGGGGTGGTAGTGTAATCGATTATATAGCAATCTCATATTCTGCATACTCGATTTGAAATTGGTAATAATACAGAAAGTGACCATCTACCCCTGTCAATGATGCTAACGTATCCAACACATAGTAACCCCCGATTAGATTTACATTTGTACCCCAACAAAGACTTAGAAATGACTAGTAGTAAGAGAATTAAATGGTCCCCAGCAGTGAGTATCACTCTGACTCAGCTACTGAAAACTGAGGAATATATGAACGACCGAAATGCCATTCTCAATGCCAGTTGTGACACTGAGGCAATAAAACTTTTTCAAGCTCTGACCGGAAAACTAGGAGCTAAACTAAAAACAACGTTAACCAATGCAGGCCATCAAAGAGCTTTAAAAACTCCTTGCTGGTTCAATAATGAATGTAAGCAGGCCAAGAACCAAATGAGGAAAATATATCATAAGTATAGGAAAACTCATTTACAAACTCTATTAAATGAGTTTGTAGTCAGTAGACAAGTATACAAATCCTTGATTAAGGAGAAAAAACAGCAAGCAACCACAAGGGCATGGCAAATTTTGCTAAAAGCTTCTAATGACAAAGACACTAGTCTCTTCTGGCGAACAATAACAGGCTTAATGAATAATGGTTGGTCAGATCCAAAGTGTGTTATAGGGCCCAAAGAATGGATGCAACACTATAAGGCATTGTTCTCAGACTCCACTTTTCAGGACACCCAAACAACAGTAGCAACAGAAGAGCTCCCTAAGTGGCCACCAGTCTCAGCAAAGGAGGTTGAAAGTCTTATCCAGCAACTTAAAAACAACAAAGCCCCTGGAATTGACTTTTTGCCCCCAGAACTTATAAAATCCAACATCACCTGGTGGACCCCCCTGCTGGCAGTTTTATTTACATTTATTGATCAAACAGGATTGTTACCCATGGGTTGGAAAACTTCTGTAATAATTCCCATACACAAAAAAGGAGCTAAAACTGACCCTGCCAATTATCGACCAATCAGCCTATTATGTGTAATAAACTATATGCTAAACACCTCTGCAACAAGCTAACTGATTGGATTCAAGATGAAAATATTATGGCAGTAGAGCAAGCAGGATTCAATCAGGGGCGATCCACTATAGACCATTGTTTTGTACTAGATCATCTCATTGATAAATATGCAAAAAAGAAAAGGGGCAGGCTGTATGCAGCATTTATTGACCTCAAAGCAGCATTCGATTCCATACCTCGAGTGCGATTATGGGAAAAATTAGCCTCTACAACTATAGATAAAAGACTGCTTTTTCTAATCAAATGCCTTTACAACAATACCTGGCTGAGGGTCGCTGCACCGTGGATGGGCATCTAACAGAACCAATGCTATCCCAAAAAGGGGTAAAACAAGGGTGTGTCTTAGCTCCAATCCTGTTCAATTTATATCTGAATGATATAAATTTATCATCTCCAACACACCATGCTCCTAAAATAGCAACTAAACCCATTTCAGCCCTACTATACGCAGACGATGCAGTACTTCTATCTCAAACTAAAGTGGGTCTGAAAAGACAACTAAGGGCATTTTTCCAACTACTGTCAGAAGGAACATTTAGAGATGAATTACCGTAAGACCAAAATAATGGTATTCTCAAAACACTTCAGACTCTCTAAGTGGTCCCTGGACGGGCAACCAATTGAACAAGTCAGAGTCTTTAAATACCTAGGTATGGTTTTTCAGTCATCAGGAACCTGGACAGCTCAGCAAGAACATGTGGTAGAAAAAGCCTCACAAACTATAAAAATCCTGAAACAGTTTTTTTACACCAAAGGTCACAATTTCATACCAGCAGCACTAGAAGTGTACAGAGCCAAGCCATTAGCGCAGATGCTATATGGGATTCCAATATGGGCCAATAGAAATCTAAAATCATTAGAAATTGTACAGTCTAAATTTCTTAGACAAATATTTGCTGTCCCTAGCTGTGTCCCAAATGCCACATTAAGGTTGGAAAGTGGCCTCCACTCCGTGCATACACAGGCTTGGCTCAGGACACTAAATTACTGGTTAAGACTGAATCAAGCGCCCTCTGGTTTGCTTCCTTTTGTCATGAAGGATTCTCATGAGAGTAGATGGATGAAAGATATCAAATCCAAAGTATACTCTCTGGGACTGTCGCCCGATCTTCTAGTGACCACTGGGTATAGTAGGGCGAGATGTTTATTAGAGCAGCGTATACATGACATTGAATATCAAAATAATCTGTCTGCCACCAATAAATTATGCCCCTGGTATGACAACTCAGCGTTAAGTCATCCAAAAACAATGGCACAATATCTAAATGTGCTAACAGTTCCAAAGTACAGAAGGGCCTTTTCATGTGCACGATTTAATGTCATGCCTTCAGCTATGCTAGAGGGTCGCTTTAAAGGAACGCCTCTACAAAATCGCACATGTCCATGTGGTGAAGGTGTTGAAACACTTGCCCATGTGTTACTGTTTTGTTCCTTTTATAGAGAGGTGCGGCAAGAATTACTTTTTCCCATGTTAGCAAAGAAGCCAGGTCGTTCATCTGACTTTTATACAGTATATCATTACTCCTCGGAGACCGAGACAATCAGGTGACACTGCTGAAAGCTAAATTTTTAGCAGCAGCAATTAAAATGAGGCCAACCATTATTTTAAACTAACAATCATTTACAGATTATTTGTTCAGATTCTGTACAGGAATGTTGCATGTATATGCATTTACTTTTATGTATTTACTTTTATGATTTGGTATGCCAATTTTATATCTATTTAAATGTTGTCCTTTTTTGCTAAGGCCATGGCTAATGCAAATAATTAAATAAATGAAAAATGAAAAAAAATGAATGCTAAAATAGTTAATCATATTATAGTATTATATTTTTGCTTAGGTAGACAACTTGCCTTTTAGCTTTCTTAACTTCTCCCCTGGTTCTCATAATAAGGCCTTTGATGGAGGGAAGACTCTGGACTCTGGAGTAGCTCATGATATTCTCTGAATGCTCCTAAACATTCTGCTCTGGAGGGGCAACATTTCCTGCATTTGCCTTTGGCATGACCTTACTGTAGTGCTCCACAGTACACTTTGGGGACAACCACCAACCAGGCAGCCAGGAAAAAAGAAAGAATGTTTTTAGGTCAGGGTTGGTACAACCAGTTTCTGTAGGACTGGCTGGAACAGAGGTACAAAAATTACAGAGGTATAAGTTACCAAGAGCTCCTACTCATCCAGAAACCAGAAATTGTCCCCACCTGAGTAAGCTGCGAAATGAAGAAAATTATAGTCTATAAATTATAGTTTATAAAACCCTCCATGGCCTGGGACCTGATTACCTGGCAGAGTGAATCGCCCAGCGGTCAACTTCGGCCTGTCCAATGAGGATGTCGCGGGTGCACTCGCTTCAGGTGGCCACGCCCAGAGAGGCCCGGAAAACCACGATCCGGAACTGGGCCTTCTCTGTGGCGGGCCCCTCCCTCTGGAACCATCTTCCTAGTGATGTGCGCCTTGCAGAGTCCCTGCCGGCCTTCCGGAAGGCTTTAAAGACCTTTCTCTTCCGGGAGGCGTTTGGTGACTCTGTTTAGTTTTTTTTTTTTCCCTTCCCGCCATCAGCTACCATGTTTGGCCATTCTGCAGTTTCTGCCAGCCTGCAGTTTGCTTGGAGTGTTGTTTTTCTGTATTATTTGTTGTATGTTGTCTAGTCAATTGATTGTTTCTTATGTTAGTGCTGTGAACCGCCCAGAGTTCCTACGGGAAGATAGGCGGTATATAAGCTTAATAAATAAATAAATAAAATAGTCTTCTGATTATTGTTCATTGGATCTCAGTAAATGCATGTTGAAAAAGTGGTGGAGGAGGCATTCTTACTATGCAAAACAAGCTATGATAGTGTCTTGTTCCAGTTTAAAGGTATGGCTTGTTCAAGAGGAAATGGGGATTAAGATCATTTTTCTGGAAGACTTAAGAGTTATGAGAGTCTTCTTTAAAATGATTTTAGTACAGCCAAGTAATTAACAGAGCTGGAGAAAACTAGAGCAACTGGAATATGTTTCTGCATGAATTTATCACAGACTAACAGGAAGTTGTCTCACCAACATATTCAGATGAACATAGTTTTTCAAGTATGGTACTGTACTGTATAGCTAGATTAATTTGAGGGGAGAGGAAGATGTTCTCCACCCTTGTGCATATTATCTGGTGGTTCTAGTAAACACATAGGACGACATTTGATTGAGCTTTGGACGATTTCACTTTCATTTTCTAACTAGGAGCCCAAGATTCTTGCTCAGGAGGCTGTGGGACATCTTTAACCAGCTGTTCCTGCCAAGTGACCTGTGAGTCCCTGGGAACTTGCTGTTCCGATTTCTGGGAATTCTGCCTGAACATCTCTCCATACTCTGGAACTCTTCTTGGTGGAAAAGACTTTACTGCACTCAATGTCACCTTCAGCACCCCTTCCTCTGTGAAGTGCAGGTGAGGCAAGAAGCCACGCGGGTCTCTGTGAAGCCTCTGCCTGTGTTGGGTTTAAAATAAAGGTAAAAATTAGTTTTCAGTCAGGCTAGTCCTGCTGAGTTCCGCTGGACCCTCAGTCGCCAATAAAAGTCCAACGAGAGAGAGATCCTGTGGTAAATACTGTATTTATTAGGCCAAATAAAAAAAAAAACAGCAGGCGAACACCACGCTAGAGACAGAGCGAAAGTGTCCAGCGGTGAGCACATGGAAACCCCAAACTTTTATTGATTCTTCCCCCCTCCCATCCTAGAAGGCGCTTGTTCAGAGATTGGCTGAGGGAAGTTTGAATGGTCCAATCAGAAGGGGTTGGGGGCAGTTGGGGGCAGTCCTGGGTGGTCCCTGGCAGCTGAAGCCAGGGCTCATGCAAATGAAAATAAGTCCAAAACATCCTTTGTTGGGACCATCCGGGTTATACAATAGGGCAGGAAAGGGCTGCATTGTTTTTCGGGCATAGGTAAACAAAGGGGGCCAGTGAGTCAATGGTAGGTGAGAGAGAGCAATTATCAGGACCAGTGGGGGGGCAGGAAGGGTTGATGGGATTACATGCAGGCATTTGGGGAGACACAATGATTTGGGTGCACAGGAGTATAAGCCATCGCAAGATTACACTCAGGTATTTGGAAAAACACAAAGGTGTGAAAGCACAAGAATGTAAACTCTTATGGAATTATATAGGAACGTTTTGATGGTTACAGCAACTGTAAACATGAGCATGCAAGTCCTTCTCAAGTGTGTGACTGAAACAATGGGAAGTGTCCTCAGGCTTCGATGACAATCTGGGTAGGCAGACAGGAATGTTGATTTCTGGAGAACAGCTGCTGGGGATACGTGTCTTCTCCATGTTGGAAGAATGGAGGCTGGATGATCTGTTCCTTCAGTTTGAGCTGGTAACCCCTGTTGCTGCCCAGAAAGGTGGCTCAGGTCCGGGAAGCAGAGAAATGTTCCAAGTGTCTAGGTTTAGTGAGATAGAATGTAGAGGAATAGGAGAGGCCAGAAAGGAATGAGGCAAAAGGAAAGAAGGAGAGAAAGAGATTTGGCTGGAAAGGAAAAGAGAGAGTGATTGGCAGGAGAGAGGAAAGGGGTTGGTTCTGTGGAAGTAATGTGGCTGGACCGTGGAATATTTGGGATTGATAGCTGAGAATCATTCCCTTGGCTGGTTGGGGTAGGGAACAACCAACTTAGAGTTTGCCCAGTCTAAGCCATGCCCCTAGTTGCCTAGTTCAAGGTTTGGGGAATGAGCAAGGGCAATGGAAGGGTCAGATAGTGAGGTGGGACATGGGCAAAGGAGGCAGAAGGGCTAGGTGACCGAATCGGGGTGAGAGAGAGAGAGAGAGAGAGAGAGAGACGGGGAAGGGGGGTTGGAAGGATTATTGTCAGAGTCAGTGTGAAGTAGGAAAACCCATCGGATTATTCAAAGGAGTTTTGCTAGTCTTTTGTGAGTGCAGGAAGGTGATAATGGAATGTTTTCCCAGGCGGTGATAACATCTGGGTCTGGAGCTCTGGTGATCTAGGAAATAGCTGCTGTGGACCTGCCAGAAGCTTTGGGGAGAATGGATTCTTTCCAGAAGATGCAGCTTGTCTTGTGGTGCTGCCATGATACCAGTTCTTCCGTGCCATAACTCCCTTGCCCCAGTTGGTAGATATAGGGGCCATTAGGTATAGCAGAGACATGTTTAAAATGTGTAGATGGAGTGGGAGGAAGGAGGGAGAAGAGAGAGAGAGAGAGAGAGAGAAATGTGTGGGGCACTGGTAGTTGGGGCCTAAGAATCAGGTAGGCGGAAAACCCATGAACACGGTCCTTTTGGTGTGCTGGAGTCCCTGGTTCCCAAGAGCGATTGCTCACAAACATTCCCTGAAAGCCATGAGCATGATAGAAATAAATCGCCAGGAAAAAAGCAGGCAGGAAGGGTGGAAAGGAAAAGAGGGGGTGGGGACTGGCTCCCTGGCTGGCTTTTAAGGGGGTTAAAGTTTAGTGCCCAATTCAATAATTCTATATATTTTTTTATATTTCCATAATGACTCATCACCTGCCTCTTCACCAGCCAAAGTGGACCTTACCCACCCACCCCGTTCATTCCCTAACAAACTGCAGCCTCACGGCCCTTTGCCTAACCAAAGGAGAAAGTAAAAGAAAGAATATGGATAAATAAGTCAGCAGCACCTTATAAGTTAGAGCAGCCTTGAAATCAGGCACAAAGGGAAGCACCAGAAGGTGGAGCCTCTTTTAATGTGGGGACAAAGTGTTATTTTTCTCTGTGCCACAGCTGAGTTGTGGAGTAAACATGGAGTAGGGGGTGAATAAGGTGCCATCTGAGTGTATACTTGCACTTTTTGGTGTACCTAGGCACACACTTGTGTTTTTCTGGCTGGCTTCTACACTAACACCTAGTATGGAGTTTGTTTTTTACTACAACAGACTCAGACAGCTACTGGTTGAATGACCTTTTTGGTTTAGAGGGAAGCTACAAATAATAGATGTCAGACTACAGCTAACAGAGGTAAAATGAATGATTTGGGATGAAAAGGGAATCAGAGACTCAGAATTGGAAGAGACCTCAAGGGCCATCTAGTCCAACCCCTTGCCATGCAGAAACCCCCCATCACCATATTTCTGATAGGTGGCCATCCAGCCTCTGCTTAAAAACCTCAAAAGAAGGAGACTCCACCACCCTCTGTGGCAGCATATTCCACTACCAGACAGTTCTAATCATCAGGAAGTTATTCCTAATGTTTAAATTTAATCTCTTTTCCTGTACAGTAGTTTGAAACCATTGCCCAGAGTCCTATTCTCTGAAGCCACGGAAAACAAACCTGTTCCCTGACATCCTTTCAAATATTTAAACATAGCTATCATATCCCCTCTCAGCCTTCTTTTTGTAAAGCTAAACATTCCCATCTCCCTAAGCCATTCCTCATACGACATTCCTTCCAGACCTTTAACCATCCTGGTCTTCCTCCTCTGGACCCATTCAAGGTTGTCAGCATCCTTTTTAAATTGAGGTGCACAGAACTGGACACAGTACTCCAGGTGGGGTCTGACCAGAGCAGAATGGAGTGGTGCTATCACTTCCCTTGATCTAGACACTATGCTTCCGCTGATGCATCGGCTTTCTTGGCTGCTGTGTCACACTGCTGACTCATCCTGAGTCCACCCAAACCCCCAGATCCTTTTCACTGGTACTATTCTCCAGCCAGGTGTCTCCCTGGGGAGACCCTTTATTGCTTTGCCTCACAGAGGTGCTGAAGCCCACTTGCAGAGCTGAAGCAAAAGCAGAAAAAGGAGTTGGGGGCAGCTGGCAACCCCCCTGAGGAAGATGGGCGAGTCAGGGGAAGAGAAAGTCAGGAGGGACCCCTCCAATGAACACAGTGGCAGTGATCCAGAATGACATTTGCCCTCTTTATCAGTAATGCTTGGGCAGTTGTAGTTCTTCGGGGAAAAGAAGAAAAGAGGGAGGGAGGGAGGGAGGGATTCCACAAGACCACAACGAGTGGTACAAAGGGGACACATTTATCTGCTGGGACTTGCGCTTGTACTCCTTTTAGTAACTGGGAGGTTTATGGTCACTATGAACAGGTTTGCCGGAGACACTGAGACGAGTGGCTATGTCGCTGAAGATGGCCGGCTTCATTGCATCTCCCCTTTGCTCTACCTTACTGGAATGGTCAGCCTGGAGATTTCTCAAGATGGTGGACAAACATTTCCCTGGTTAGGAACTTGGCTGTCAGGTGCTGTATTTGGTGCCATTATTTTTCTGCTTTTTATATTCTTTATTCTTCTACACAACTGAGACTGCACACATGTTCCTCCTCTTCTTACCACGTTTTCAAGGAGCAGGTGAAGTGTTCCTTCAATTCAAGCACTTGGATAAGCATTCCAATCTGTTCTTAAAAGTTGCCCCAAATTGTTTCATAATACAGTGTGGGTGACAGAGATTTGTCTGGGCAGGCCTGCACCACTGAACATCCAAAGGACTTTTGCTCCCTATTTAAAATAAGATGCTTAAAGGGAGGGGGGCATGTTCATGTTTTTTTCAAGCAAAGAGCTTGCAGAGGGGATCTCTACGTATCATTCTTCTAAAAATGTATTGTTTGTATGCTGCAGCTAGTAGTGATCGATTTATAAGAAACCGTTACAACAGTACATATTTGTCCGAACGATGTACAAAGCAAGGTACCAACTAGACCCATATTTTCTTCTGCATTATATTGCAGTTCATCATAGCAAAGTGCCACCTTCAGAGAAAAGCACATTAGTGAATCAAACAAAGTGGCAGTACTACGGCACTCCCAGGACAAGTGGAAATCTGACGGTCACCTGGAATCACCAGATGCTGGAAGCTAAGGCAGTCAACATAGAAGTCTGGGGCTACCATGAGACTGGTGAGGCCACAGCACAGGCATATGTGGTCTTCCTGGGGGGGGCAGTAGGGGAGGGTTTCCTGTTGGTAGCACTCAAGGATGTGAAAGAGGAAAGCAGTTGCACTGAAATTAGTGAAATGTGTTGGAGGACAGAGTCTAGGCTCAATGAATGGATACTAGTTTAGTAGGATGGACTGGATGCTAAGCCAAATGCGCTGAAACTATGACTTAACGTAAAGTTTTGTGGCAGGGTGATCTCCTGAGACCAGCACTGGCGAGGCCAAAACACAGACCGTAGCTATACTGTATAGCCCCACACATTCTCACGCTCACCTGCCTCCTGGGCCAGGGGAGAGGCTCTGTCAGGCCACTTAAAGAACATACTGGACTGAAAGCAGTCATTGATGGTTCATGTGAAATCCGGGTGGGGCTTCTTGCTTGCCATTATACAGCCCATGGTGCCTAAGTCCATTCCCTCCCTCCCTGCCCCCGCCCCCTGCTTCCACCAGGCAAACCTTACTCTAGCAGTTGGACTGCTGAATGGAAATATCTTTACACGCTGAAAAGAAACCATCCCAACAGAGGAGAGTTTACTTTTGTGCCTACCCCATCAGCTCTCTACAATGACTGGGAACTGGGTGCACTGAGGATTTCTTCCAGCACAACTTCTGATGGTCAGAGGTGAGTCGTTTTGTCTTCCAGGATGCCAGATCCGTTCACCGTCTTTCCAATTAAGCGCAACGGACCTCTAGCATTGACTATGTTACAGAAGGAAGGACTTTGCCGTGCCCCAGGAATGCCAGTGGAAGGAAGGAGAACTGAGAATGGGATATCAGGGTTGTGAGCAGCCATTCTGTCTCCACTAATCAGAATCCTGCAAGGAGTCTGCTCCCTCTTGGGAAAAACAAGCCCACAAAGCACCATCTCCTTCCCAAGTCTGTCTCAGTCCTGGGAATGAAGTTTCCTTCCATCTTTTCCTATTGGCTTTGACTTCCTCTGAGCATGACCTCACCCGAACCAGCAGAAGTGGGTGTAGACAGGACTGTAGCATCCAGCATGCAATGTCTGTTACCCGGCAGCATCCAGCCATTCAGGCATTCTTTTGACAGGACCAGCCTCTCTAATGTTTTTTTTTTCTGTTCTCTTCCCCACCCCCAGCAATGTGGCCGCCATCTGGAGCAATGGGCATGCCCTGGCTTGGCACTTGGGTGAGGATTTCAGGAGAGATTCAGCTGCCTGGGCCACCGAAAAGTGTCACCAGTGGGACACCCAAGAGAGAGACCTGCCTGGTTTCTTGGAGGAGATCGAAGCTTGCCCTTGCACCTTGGCACAAGCTCGGGCCGACACAGGTCGATTCCATGTAGGTCCCTGGGATTTCATCAGGGGATGGTCTAGGTGAGAGGAAGACCCTTTATGGGGCAGAGGCTGAGGAAAGAGGATGAGGAGCCAGGTGGGAGGACTCTTGCCTGACCTTGATCTGGAGGAGAGTGTGAGATGCCTCCTCAGAGTCAGAGCAGCTGCCAAGAGAGGCTGCGGAACGGGGAGTTTTTCTCCCTCTTCAGACACCACAAATCTTCCTACCTAAGAAGCTTCTAATCAGTTAAACAATAAAAAGACAGCATAAGATTTACAAAAGAGAGTGCACTGTGGATGAAATTAATGCAGTCATGGGAAGAATAGCAAGAGCATGGGAACAGAAATAAAGAACAAATCAGTGACTGGCAGAATGGAAACATTCAATATGCATTCCAATTCTAAAGTAAGGGGACATCCAAGTAGTACTGTACTTATATTGGCATCTTGGATTTTCTGGGCTGCAAATGCCATAATTTCCCAATCTGGGAGTTCTGCCTACCTTGTAGGCACATTGTCAATACCTCAAAGTGATGCATCTAGGAGAAAGGCTTGCATTAGATGGCTCTCAGGCTTAGCTTGGCTGAGATCCACCCCAAGCTTCTCCTTTTTGGAAAGAAAGAGCCTGCCTAACACTCTGATTGGAACAAGAAGCAGCCATGGCTTGCCTGTAGCCGTTCCCATGCTGGCAGCCTCTCAGATAGATTACATAATGCAGTTTCCATGCGTTGGAGCTCCCTTCCTGTTTTTGTTTTTATTTGTTTATTCTTCAGACACTTCAGATAGAATCCAGTGAGAACTCTGTAAACTGGGATGTTCAGGTGCACAGAAAGCTTGAGAAGCCATAAATAGCTTTTGGGGGCACCTCTTTGTGGGCAAGACACAATGCGGCTTTAATTGTAATATCTGACATAACCTAGCACTGTGGTGTCTGGTGTGCAATCCCTCCAAAGCCCCCTCCGTGTATGAGAGTGCCTACCAGGTATCAAACTGAAAGCTCTTTAGGCTGAAGATCTGTATTGACCTAGGAATAAGTTACACTGCAGGCATACAGAAATAAATACCTGATATTACATTAAAATTGTCCTGCTCATCCTGGATTGTCCTGCTCATCCGGTGGCCCTGAGATGCAACTTTTCTTCTCCGGACACTACCTGGCGTCACTTACAAACTGTTTGGTGTAATTTGTCTTGCACATCCTTCGCAATGTTTTAAATATATAAATAAAGCCAGTCATCTAACATAGGTTAGGATTAAAACACAGCTGTGCTGGCTTTCATTAATTGTGTCCTCTCTCACTTTTAGACTGACTATGGGTGTGACATAGAAAAAGGAAGTGTATGCACATACCATCAAGGTGCTGTGCACTGCGTGAGAAGTGTTCAAGCCAGGTAAGGAAGCATATTGCTCACGATCATGGCCAGTGACTTCCTTTGCAAGAACCTGTGGGCTCTACAGGGTATAAAACAGCTGTTCTTTCTTTGTCTCCAACCAGCCCACAATATGGTGCCGGACAACAGTGCTGCTATGATGCTGCAGGAAGCCAGGTCCTCACTGGCGACTCCATTGGTGGCAGCACCCCAGATCGGGGACATGACTGGGGAGCTCCTCCTTTCAAAAAGCCCCCCAGGATCCCTGGCTTTTCCCATTGGATTTATGATGTACTCAGCTTTTACTACTGCTGCTTATGGTCTGAGAACTGCTCTGTCTACTTTAAGCATCGTCCCTCAAGTGGCTGCAGGAGGTACCACCCTCCCAGAGCTGGTAAATTCCCCCTGGCTTAGATTTTTCTAAGATGTTATATTCATAAATATCTGGTTGTTTTCTGGAGTTCAGTTTGTAAGGGTGTCAGATGTAGTAGGCATTGTCTGATTTGTTTGAAAAGCAAAAACAAATCAGTCAATCAATTTGTGAATGAGTAACTGAGTTACAGGATATTTTCAGTTTGAATACAGCCTTTGAGCTGATGAATTCACAGGCCCAGAATTGAAAGCTGGAAACTTTCAGTACTGTATGTGAGAAAGATAGTCCTACATGATTGATGTACAATGGTACTCCAGTTAACGAAAGCCTTGGTTTGGGGGTGGGGGGGTGGGGACGGTTTATGAAAAAAAATGCTGGGAATAGGGATGCTTCCGTTTGCAAAAATTTCCAATGGCATGCCCCGGTTTATGAAATTCTGTTACACAATTTGAAAACAGCGTACCCATGATACATTGCAACCCCATGGTTTATGGATAGCACAAGACATGTGGTGTGGAAGTGTGGAAGTAGCTTGGAGTGATTTTGGAGCTATTTTGGAGCAATTTTTGGAGTTATTGAACTTCTTCAGTACATTGAAGAAGAAAGGTAGGCAGCTGAGTTGTTTGCATGCCTTTTACCATGGGTTTTACTTGACCAGTGTGGTGGTGATGGTCCTCTCTGCATGCATTTTTACTGTGTCCCATAGAGGGGAGTGGTGGTTTTCCATGGCAGCTCATGTGTGTTCTGTATTCTTGGAGTGGTTTGTGCAGTTTTTGGCCTTTTTTGGTGCATTTATCAAGCCGTGGGAAGGTAGAAAGATGAGCTTCACTTCACATGCCTGCTTTTTTTTTTAGCTGTGTGTGTGTGTGGGGGGGGTTGTTTTTCCATGTGTGTTCTTGCAGTGGTTCTTCTTCGAGACGTCTGTGTGTTCACACTGAGGGTTCTACTGCGCCTGCGCAGTGGCCACCGGAAGCTTCATAGGACCTCCCCTCCTCTCTGCGCATGCTCCTCCTTTCCCGCGCTAGCTCAGATCCATTTTTTCCGCCGCTGTGGTCGGTCACTGAACTGCTCAGCTCCTGCGGAAAAGATTAATTAACATTCTTCTGAGAGATTTCCTCTCACTCGATTCCTCCCAGAATCATCCTTCACACCTTTGGGGTTATTTTCCTTTCATTTACGGACCTCCTCTTCTCTCTT
>JAHTLZ010000184.1:76223-109243 GCA_023846285.1 Phrynocephalus versicolor
GATCCAGGACAAGACCTATCCCTTTATTCCATGACTGGCAAGTTTATACAAGAGCCTTTGGTGTGGGATCTTGTCAAAAGCCTTCTGAAAGTCCAGATAAACAATGATAGCTGGATCTCCCTTATCCACATGCTTGTTGACACTCTCAAAGAATTCCAGCAGATTAGTGAGGCATGATTTGCCCTTGCAGAAGCCATGTTGGCTCTCCTTCATCAGCACTCTGAGTCCTATCTGTGGGCACCCAACATCACTTCTTCAAAACCACCTGCATTCAGGTTAAATTGCTATATTGGCACTTTGCGAATAGTGGGTTTTGAATCGTAATTTGGGCACTCAGTCTCTAAAAGGTTTGCCATCACTGGGCTATGCCATCTTCAAACAAATTATTCCAGGTTTATTTTATTTATTTATTTATTTATTTGATTTTTATACCGCACCATCTGGCCAATGGTCACTGTGGGCGGTTTACAAAATTTAGGACATAGACAGTACAATGAATAATAAAATTGACAATATACAATGTATAAATTGAAGTAAAAACAAACCAATAAAACATAATTGACCCTAGTCGTTTGAAGTCCCTTAGGCTAAACACTGGACCCCAAACTTTATCCCAAAGTTTTGAAATTTGGGAGGTCTCTTCTGGCCACTTTGGTCCTGTGCACCCTTTGCATCACAATTCTTCTCAGGTGCACACAAGTGGAATAAGTAGAGTAATAACAAAGAGGAGCCTTTCAGCTAGATGGGTGGCATACAAATCAAATAAGTCCACATTTTAAGAAGAAAAAGGCCCAAACCATAAACACTATTTTGAGATTAGGAGTCATTGATAACTTCAAAAGAAGACAGTATCTTCCAATCAATTCTGCTAAAAGAAAGAAGATCATTAGCAGTTCCCTTTATAAACTGAGCAAGATGTCAAGGGGTAGGGCACAAAACACCTGCACTTGCTTTTCTAAGCTTTGCACACATAATTCTGTCCTTAAGAACTACTGGGCTGGCAAACGACATTCATTTCTGATGTCTGTTTTGAAAAGGAATTTTTATTTTTGAAATTTCCTGCAACTAAAATAAACCATTCCCTGCTAAGATTTGGATTTGGACCACTGAGTGAGCCCTGAAGCCACGTGAGGCAAATTTACTGTTTGCCAAACTTCCACCTTGAGCTTCCGAAATGAATCCTGTGGTTGGTGCACAACCGTCTAGAGCTGAACAGGAGAGGCAGAAAAGGGGAGGGCATTTCCAAACCGGCCCTTCTCCGTTGACACCAGCCTGCCCACCACGGGCTTCTGGGACAGCCAGGGTGTGGGCCTGCAGGGGCCACGTTTCCCCCATGTGGAGTGGCCTCCCTGTGGGCTGGAGCTTTCCAAGATGGGGCTGAAACCATGCCACTGTCCGCGGTCTCAGTGGGAAGGCCAGAGGAGGAGGAGGAGGAGGAGGAGACCACCCTGATGGGGCAGTGCTGCGTCATCCCCTTGGCGGGCTCCTTTGGGGCGTTGGGAGGCAAAGGAAGAGCTGGAGGTCAGCCAGGAGGCCTGCTGCTTGTCTAGTTGGAGGCCCAGGTGGCTATGGTCCAATAGCCCCCCCCCCACTCACCCTAACATTTCCCCTGATGCCTACTCAGGAATGCAGGTCCTAGGAGCCCCGTGCTCGCTCTGCTTGGCTGCTCTCAGCGGGAGCCTAACATGAACTACCCCAGGTCAAGATTTCAGCCAGTCCAGTGGCTGGGCTTCCTGGGGCTTCCTCTGGGGTCAGGAGGGGGAGAGTCCCAAGGTGCTGGTCCGGATGCGGACACCTCTTCTTCTCACCAGCTCGTTCCCTTCTTCCGTCTCTCTCCAGCGGCCTGGGATGCCATCAGGAGCTCGTATGCCCCACCAGGGGGCGCCCATGGGTCCCCCGGGCCCTCCTTATGTCGGAAGCCCCTCTGTGCGCCCGGGGATGCCCCAGGCTGTGATGGAGCCCACGCGCAAAAGGGGGGCTGCACCACAGCAGGCCCAGCAGCAGGCGGCCCAGCAGCAGCAGGCGCAGCAGGCAGCCCAGCAGCAGCAGCAGGCGGCCCAGCAGCAGCAGCAGGCAGCTCAGCAGCAGCAGCAGCAGGCGGCCCAGCAGCAAGCAGCTGCCACTCAGAACCGGCCGCGCAGGTGAGTGCGCTGTTCCAGGTGAGGGTGGGTGGGCCAGTGGGGAAGCCCCTCCCCCCTTTGCACAGAGGCTGCAGTCAGAGGAAGCTCCCTTGGAGTTCCCCTGTGGCTTCCCTGCTCCTGTGTTTCCACAATCCTGCGTTGCGCTCTCCCTTCGAGCCTGGTGGATTACACATCCTGGCCAATATCCCACTGGCTTGCTGTGCCAGGAGGAGGACCATGGACTGAGTGAGATTTGTGTTAGTTTCCCTGGGATTGGCTTTCAGGCTGCTGATTAAGACAGTCTGCCCTTTCCCTGAGACCAGCCATAGGGTACCAGCCATGCTGCTGTTGCCCTGTTTCCTGGGTGGTTAGCCAGCGACGTACAAACCGTTTCTGCATTGTCCCCCACCCACCTTGGCTTGCGATAGATAGAGGAAGTGAGCAGGCCATCCAGGGAAGGGAAGGCTCACCTAGATATGCTCACATTTCTTTGACATGAGTGTTGCATGGAGCCAAGTCAGCCAGCCAGGCCCATTGCCCTCTTTTCGGAAGGGTGGGGGCCCAACTGAGAGAGAGGGGGCTGCGGACAACGCCTGGCTCCCTGCAGAGCCCTAGGGCTTCGGCAGATCTGGAAGCAGAGGAGCAGGAGGCCGGCGAAGGCTACTGGGAGCGCCGTCGCCATCCCTCCCCACAGGGCCTGTGCATGGGGCACAGCTGACGAGGACCAGGGCGATGAGCTGGGCAGGCCACGGGGCGAAGGGCTGGGAGGCGGTGGGCGCTCTTTCCTCAAGGATGGTTTGGCGGCCGGCCTCATGGCTCCCAGACCAGTCCCCAGGGTGACGTAGCTTTCCTTTCTTTCCAAAATGAGCAGTGCCAAGAGGAGGAAGATGGCTGACAAAATACTTCCTCAGAGGGTGAGTGGCATTTCCTTGCTTTGCTTCCTTCCTTGCCTGGCCGGAGGTTCCCACCATGACCATGCTGTGCCCAGAGAATGTCCCTCAGGGGCCAAGGCAGTCCAGCTGGAGTCACAGCCTGTGGGCTGTGGCTGGGCTCACCACTCATGATGGCTGGATGATGGGCCAGAATAATCCATTTCTTCTCCACGTGCACCCAGTGTGAAGCCAGGGCTGAGGTAGGGTTGGCGCTTGGTTGGTGGCAGACGGCTTTTGCACAGGCATGGGATGTAGCGCCTCCTGCGACCACTGGGCTGCTGATGGCGGGAGGAGCATGCAGAGAAATGAGGAGCATGAGGGAAGGACAGAACAAGGTCCACCCGGCCTCTTGGAGGGTGGGGGATAGGTGGGAGGCCCCTTCCTGGTCATCTTGACAGCACAGGATGATTGGAAAACCCTCTTCTGTATTTATTTATTTATTTATTTATTTATTTATTTATTTATTTATTTATTTATTTATTTATTGCTGAAACAGAGTATCTGGGCTTCAGGGGTTCTCCCTTGCAGCCTCTCTTGCCAAGGCAAGGCCTTCGATCAGCCTCCCCCCCCCCCACCCCTCTCTTGCCTCCTCTGTCCTTGAAGGGGGTCTCCCAAGAAAGCTCAAAGCCCCAGACTTGCGTGTTGCATGCTTTGCTTCTGGCTGAAATGCTCCTTGCTCTTCTCCTGGAAAGGGCAGGCTGAATGACTAGGTTATGTCTCATGCTCTTGGGGAGCCCGTTCCTATGACACCACCCCACTCTCGCCACCTCTATGGCCTCTACTTGCCAGTGCCATTTTCAAATGAGTCGTTGATCACATTTCAGCAGGTATGCCTCCATTCCTCCGGGACAGGGAACCCCTGGCCATCGTTGCATTTTGGCTGTTCATCTGATGAAGGTGCCACAAAAGCGTGGGGCAATATGCCGGAAACAATGTGCTTGCTTTAAAGAGCATCGTGGTGCAGTAGTTAAATGCCTGTCCTGCAGGTAAAACTGTGCTCACGACCTGGGGTTCAATCCCCGGTAGCAGGCTCATGGTTGACTCAGCCTTCCATCCTTCCGAGGTTGGTAAAATGAATACCCAGCTTTCGGGGGGGGGGCAATGTGTAGGCTGCATAATTAAACGGTAAACCGCCCAGAGACTACTTGAAGTGGTATGGGGTGGTATATAAGCAGAACACTTTTTTGCTTTTATGTGCATGCGTTCCTGCATGCATGTTTAGAGGCCTGTGCAAGGGCTCTGGTTCTCTGCTGGAAATGCCTTGCCCTCTTCCCGGAATGTTACAGAGAGAGAGAGAGAGAGAGACCTCTGGACTGACCCCACAGGACAGGCATGATTGTGATCTTCCCAGTCCCAAGGAGTGCCTGGCAGTTCCATCGTGGGCATGGCTCCTCTGTGTTTGCCGTGGGCAGCTTGTGGTCCACAGCAGGGGCACCTACCGTTTTTTGGGAGTGGGGGCAAAGCTACCCCCTGCTCAAGCCATGAACTCCACTGACGCACAGTGGGGCTTTCTCTCAGGCAGGCCTTGCCCCATCACTCTACCCCCCGCCCCCAGAGACAACATGCTGGTCCAGCTAGGACAGTTGCTGGCCTTGCCCTGTGCGGTTCCCCTAGCAACACTCGGCTTCCTTTCCAGATCCGAGAGCTTGTCCCTGAGTCCCAGGCCTACATGGACCTTTTGGCCTTTGAGCGAAAGCTGGATCAGACCATCATGCGCAAGCGAGTGGACATCCAAGAGGCCTTGAAAAGACCAATGAAGGTACTGGCTTCCGTCCCTAAGAAGGCTCAAACACACGCACATGCACACACACACACACACACACACACACACACACACACACACACACACACACACACACACACACACACACACACACACACACACACACACACACACACCCGTGCGCGCGCGCACACACACACACACACACACAAACACACACAGCCTGTTTCCTCCTGCTCCCTCTCTTCCTTTCACAATGCTCGGCCTTTGTGCCTAGGAAAATGGGCTGGCCACCCATTGTAATATCTCCCAGTCATCCCTGGCAATATGGGAAGTGCTGAGCTTCCACCCTTTAGGAAGGAGGATGGTCTGGTTAGGACTAATGTTATCTTAAAAATTCAGGTTTTTTTAAATGACACCTTTCTTTTAAGTTTCTGGCCTATTGTACCTTTGTGTGCAGTTTTGTTTAGCGCATGTTAATATTTAAACATTTACTGTTCTTTGATGATTGCTTAATTTTTATATCATTTGTTGGCTATCTTTGTTTTGTTTTTAAGGGTCTATGATGCAATACATATGTTAATCATAGAATCATAGAGTTGGAAGAGACCTCCAGGGCCATCCAGTTCAACCCCCTGCCATGCAGGAACCCCCTCACAGTACCCCCGACAGGATGGCCATCCAGCCTTTGCTTAAAGACCTCAGAAGAACGATACTCCACCACCCTCTTTTGAGGCAGCATACTCCATTGCCAAACAGCTCTAACTACCATGAAATTCTTCCTAATGTTCAAATGGAATCTCTTTTCATAGAATCCTAGAGTTAGAAGAGACCTCAGGGGCCATCCAGTCCAACCCCCTGCCATGCAGGAACCCCCATCACAGTCCTCCCGACAGATGGCCATCCAACCCTTGCTTAAAAACCTTCAAAAAGGAGACTCCACCACCCTCTATGACACCCTCTTTTCCTGTAGTTTGAAACCATTGCCCCGAGTCCTAGTTTCTGAAGCCATGGAAAACAAACCTGTTCCCTCTTCAATATGACATCCTTTCAAATATTTAAACATAGCTATCCTATCCCCTCTCAGCCTTCTTTTTGTAAGCAATTTGCAGCCTTTTTTAGATCTAAAATAGAGGCCATCCACTCCGATCTGGACTCTGGTTGCATTAATCCCTCCTCGTTCATCCCGGGGTCTCACCCCCTCACTCTCCTTGTCTGGTTGAGTTTGGGCCTGTGTTGCCAGCGGAGGCCTCCAGGGTTATGGCTTACTGCCGTCCGGCGGCTTCCCCTTTCAACCCTTGCCCAACTTGGCTTATAAAATCCGCTGGAGGGATCAGGCCAGAGTGGGCTTCTTCCATTGCCATTTTTCCTTCCCGCTTGAAGGAGACGGTGGTGAAGCCCACTTTAAAGAAGTCCGGCTTGGCATTGGACGATTTGACCAACTACCGTCCAATTGCCATCGTTCCCTTCCTGGGCAAGGTAGTCGAGAGGGTGGCTGCCGCCCGGCTCCAGTCATACCTGGAGGAATATCATATCCTGGATCCCTTCCAATCCGGGTTCAGGCCGTTTCAGGGGACCGACACTGCCCTGGTCGCTCTGCAGGATGACCTCCTCAGGGAGGCTGACAGGGGGTGTTCCTCCCTGTTGGTGCTCCTTGATCTGTCAGCGGCCTTTGATATCGTCGACCATGGTGACCTGCTGGATCGGCTTGCTGAGGCGGGAATTGGGGGTTCAGCTCTTTACTGGCTCTGTTCCTTCCTCGATGGCCGGTCCCAGGGGGTTCAGCTGGGGGATGACTTGTCGGCTCCTTGGACGATCCCTTGTGGGGTGCCCCAGGGGTCGGCAATCTCTCCTATGCTGTTCAGTGTTTATATGAGGCCACTGGAGGAGGTCATCAGGAGATTTGGGGTTCACTGTCATCAGTACGCTGATGACATGCAGCTCTATCTCTCCTTTTCTTCTTCTGCAGTGGAGGCAGTTTGCTCCCTCGATCTGTGCCTGGAGGCAGTCTTGGAATGGACCAGGACTGAGAGGCTCAAGCTGAACCCGGAGAAGACCGAGGTACTGTTCTTCGGGGCGCCCCCGTCCAGGTACAATGGCCACCTCCCTAGTCTGGGGGGAGTTTCCCTCCAGCCTACAGACAGGGCCAGGAATCTGGGTGTGGTCTTGGACTCAGCCCTCTCCCTGGAAGCCCAGGTGATGGCAGTCTCCAGGGCCGCTTTTCTCCAACTCTGCAAGATCGCCCAGATCCGCCTGTACCTTGATGGGTCCTCCCTGAGGACAGTTGTGCAGGCCCTCTTGATCTTGAGGATCGATTATTGTAACACACTCTACATGGGGTTTGTCCGGAGACTCCAACGGGTACAGAATGCGGCGGCCAGGCTGGTGGTGGGTGCTCACAGACACGACCACATCACCCCAGTTCTGGCACGCCTGCATTGGCTGCCCGTGGTTCTCCAGATAAGGTTCAAGGTCCTGGTTTTGGTTTTCAAAACCCTCCATGGCTTGGGTCCTGAATACCTGTCGGAGCGTATCTCCCAGAGGTCAACTGAGGCCATGCCCACTCGAATGTCGCAGGCGCGCTCACTCAGGGTGGCCACCCCCAGGGAGGCGCAGAAGTCTGTCACGCACAACCGCGCCTTCTCTGTTGTTGGCCCCTCACTGTGGAACCACCTACCAGCTGAGCTGCGCCTTGCACAGTCCCTGCCCGCCTTCAAGAAGGCTTTGAAAACCTTGCTCTTCAGGGAGGCATATGGCGACCTTTAATTTAATTTAATTTTTTTTTCTTTCTTCCCCTGCCCTGCCCTAAGATGAATCTTGCAGAATCTCTGCTATTTTTGTCCTTTTATTGCTGTTTTTAAGTTGTTGCTTTTATCTTGCTCTAAACCGCCCAGAGTTCCGTTTCAGAAAATGGGCGGTATATAAATTAAACAAACAAACAAACAAACAAATAAATAAACATTCCCAGCTCCCTAAGCCGTTCCTTGTACGACATTCTTTCCAGACCTTTAACCATCCTGGTCACCCTTTTCTGGAACCATTCAAAGTTGTCAACATCCTTTTTTAAATTGAGGAGCACAGAACTGGACACAGGTGGGGTCTGACCAGAGCAGAATACAGTGGTACTATCACCTCCCTTTCTCTAGACACTGTATGCTTCTGTTGGTGCAACCAAGAATCGCCTTGGTTTTCTTGGCCACCGCATCACACTGCTGACTCATGTTCAATTTGTGAAAATACAATACCTGTATACAAAATCTGGTGGTGATGTTTAAGGGGGGGGCTGACATAAATCTGACAAATCTTCATTCAAGGCAACCAGCTCGAATAAAGTGGGCAATTAATTTGGTGATGTGAAGTGTCCTTTTCCTCATTCCTTAGGCCTAAAAGCAAGTGTTGGCAGGGGCAGGGGCTCCTCCTCATGGTATGCCTTCTAGTGGCAGGAGCCACCAGGGCAGGCAGAGGGTTGTGGAAGGAACTAAGGGGAGACCTTGGAGAAGTTTGGTAGAGTGCAGGTTGAGTGAATTTTGGAGCATTTGCCAGGGATGGGAATAGGCTGTCCATCTGGGGTAGGAACTGGCAAGCCACTCCAGTATCCCTGCCAAGAAAACCCCATGAACAGAAACAAAAGGCTAAAAGATATGACAAACACAAGTAGCTCCAGAGCTAAAGAAGCGGCTGGGCCAAAGCCGAAAGGATGCATAGCTGCAGAAGTGCCTGGAAGAGAAAGGAAAGTCTAATGCTGCAAAGAAATATACTGCATAGAAACCTGGAATGTGAGATCTATGAACCAGGGTAAGCTGGTTCAAATGTGAGATGGCAAGAATAAACATTGACATCTTGGGCATCAGCTAACTTAAATGGACAGGAATGGGTGAATTCAGTTCAGATGACTATCACATCTACTACTGTGGGCAAGAATCCCATAGAAGAAATGGAGTAGCTCTCATTGTCAACAAAAGAGTGGGAAAAGCTGTGCTGGGATACAGCCTCAAAAATGATAGAATGGTTTTGGTACGATTCCGAGGCAGCCCTTTCAACATCACAGTAATCCATGCTTATGCAACAACTACTGGTACTGAAGAGTCTGAGATTGACCAATTCTATGAAGACCTACAACTCCTTCTAGAACTGACACTTTGGCTGGGCCAAAGCTAACGGAATGGATTTCAACAGAGGGAAATGTAGGGTGCTACATCTAGGTAAAAAGAATGAATTGCACAGATATAGGATGGGGGACACTTGGCTGGAGAATAGTGCCTGTGAAAGGGATCTGGGAGTCTTGGTGGACCACAAATTGGACATGAGTCAGCAGTGTGATGCGGCAGCTAGGAAAGCCAATGCAATTCTTGGTTGCATCAACAGAACCATAGTGTCTAGATCAAGGGAAGTGATAGTATCACTCTATTCTATTCCAATCAGACCCCACCTGGAGTACTGTGTCCAGTTCTGTGCGCCACAATTTAAAAAGGATGTTGACAACCTCGAGCGGGTCCAGAGGAGGGTGACTAGGATGGTTGAAGGTCTGGAGGAAATGTCATATGAGGAACGGCTTAGGGAGCGGGGAATGTTTAGCCTTTCAAAAAGAAGGCTAAGGGGAGATATGATAGCTATGTTTATATATTTGAAAGGATGTCATATTGAAGAGGGGACAGGTTTGTTTTCCATGGCTTCAGAAACTAGGACTCAGGGCAATGGTTTCAAACTACAGGAAAAGAGATTCCATTTGAACATCAGGAGGAACTTCATGACAGTTAGAGCTGTTCGGCAGTGGAATATGCTGCCACAAAGGGTGGTGGAGTCTCCTTCTTTGGAGGTTATTAAGCAGAGTCTGGGTGGCCATCTGTCGAAAATATTGTGATGGGGGTTCCTTCATGGCAGGGGGTTGGACTAGATGGCCCTTGAGGTCTCTTCCAACTCTATGATTCTATGATTCTATGACACCAAAGAAAGATGTTCTTCTCATCATAGGAGATTGGAAAGCTAAAGTAGGAAGTCAAGTGATTAAAAGGAATAGCTTGTAGGTTTGGCCTTGGAGTTCCAAATGAAGCAGGGCAAAGGCTAATCGAGTTTTGTCAAGAGTACAAGCTGGTCATTGCAAACATTCTTTTCCAACAACACAAAAGGCGACTCAACACTTGGACATCACCAGATGGACAATACCGGAATCAGATTGATTATGCTCTGTGCAGCCAAAGATGGAGGCGCTGTATGCAGTCAGCAGAAACGAGACCTGGTGTTGACGGCAACTCAGATCATCAACTTCTTATAGCAAGATTCAAACTTAAACTGAAGAAAGTAGGGAAGATCACTGGGCCAGTCAGGTACAATTAAAGTCAAATCCCTTATGAATACACGGTGGAAGTGAAGAATAGATTTAAGGAACTAGATTTGGTGGACATAGCGCCCAAAGAACTATGGATGGAGGCTTGTAACATTGTACAGGAGGCGGCAATGAAAACTATCCCAAAGAAAAGAAAATGCAAGAAAGCAAAGTGGTTGTCCAACGAGGCCCTTCAAATAGCAGAGGAGAGAAGGGACACAAAATTCAAGGGAGAAAGGGAAAGATACAGAAAATTGAATGTAGACTTCCAAAGAATAGTGAGGAGAGACATGATGGCCTTCTTGAATGAACAGTGCAAAGAAATAGAGAAAAACAGTAGAAAAGGAAAAACCAGAGATGGTAAGAATACACAGAGGAATTATATCAGAAAGATGTGGATGTCCCTGATAACCAAGATAGTGTAGTTGCTGACCTGGAACCAGACATCCTGGAAAGTGAAAAGCCCACTTTCTAAGGCCTTAGAAAGCATTGCAATCAACAAGGCCAGTGGAGGTGATGGCATTCCAGTTGAACAATTTAAAATCTTAAAAGAGGATTCTGTAAAGGTGCTACACGCAATATGCCAGCAAATTTCGAATTTGAAATACATCCCAATCTCAAAGAAGGGGAAACAGCAAAGAATGCTCCAACTATCGCACAATTGCACTCATTTCACACGCTAGCAAGGTTATGCTCAAAATTCTACAAGCGATGCTTCAGCAGTATCTGGACAGAGAACTCCCAGAAGTGCAAGCTGGATTTCAAAGGGGCAGAGGAACTAGAGATCAAATTGCCAACATCCGCTGGATTATGGAGAAAGCCCGAGAGTTCCAGAAAAACATCTACTTCTGCTCCTTTGACTATGCCAAAGCCTTTGACTGTGTGGACCACAACAAACTATGGCAGGTTCTTAAAGAAATGGGAGTGCCTGACCACCTTATCTGTCTCCTAAGAAATCTATATGTGGGACAAGCAGCAATAGTCAGAACAGGATATGGAACAACTGATTGGTTTAAAGTTGGGAAAGGAATATGAGGCTGTATACTGTCACCTTGCCTATTTAACTTATGTGCAGAGAACATCATGCGAAAGGCAGGTCTGGATGAATCACAAGCCGGAATTAAGATTGCCGGAAGAAATATCAACAACCTCAGATATGCAGATGATACTACTCTGATAGCAGAAAGTGAAGAGGAATTAAAGAACCTCTTAATGAGGGTGAAAGAGGAGAGTGAAAAAATGGGCTGAAGCTCAACATAAAAAAACAAACAAACCTAAGATCATGGCCACCGGTCCCATCACCTCCTGGCAAATAGAAGGGGAAGAAATGGAGGCAATGACAGAGTTTATTTTCTTGGCCTCCTTGATCACGGCAGATGACGACTGCAACAACAAAATTAAAAGACGCCTGCTTCTTGGGAGGAAAGCAATGGCAAACCTCGATAGCATCCTAAAGAGCAGAGGCATCACTTTGCCATCTAAGGTCAGGATAGTCAAAGCTATGGTATTTCCAGTAGTGATGTATGGAAGTGAGAGCTGGACTATAAAGAAGGCTGATCGCCACAGAATCGATGCTTTTGAGCTGTGGTGCTGGAGGAGAGTCTTGAGAGTCCCCTGGACTGCAAGGAGATCAAACCTATCCATCCTGAAAGAAATCAACCCCGAATGTTCACTGGAAGGAGAGATTTTGAAGCTGAGGCTCCAGTACTTTGGCCACCTCATGAGGAGAGAGGACTCCTTGGAAAAGTCCCTGATGTTGGGAAAGATTGAAGGCCAAAGGAAAAGGGAACAGCAGAGAATGAGATGGTTGGATGGTGTTATTGGTGCAACCAACATGGATTTGACCAAACTCTGGGAGGCAGTCGAAGACAGAAGGGCCTGGCGTGCTCTGGTCTGTGGGGTCATGAAGAGTCACACACGACTGAACAACAACAACTGGCCCAGGTGGGTGAAATGGTGCTCTGCTTTCTAGAGGAGGCAAGAAACCTGTACCCCTCCGGGTGTCCTGGGACATCATCTCCCATGAGCCCTACGCAAGAGGGTGCCAAGGGTCAGGAACAGTGAAAATTGTCGGGCAGGGGCACCCAAGTGGATGGCAGTTCATCCTCCCTGCCCAAAAGGTTCTGCCTCCGAGTGTCCAGGTTTTGCTAGAAAGACTTTTGAGCTGCAGGACTTGAGATTATTGTTCATGCCACTTCATGATCATCTTTTCTGAAAAGGGAGATATTCCATTTACAGGAGATGTTCATTTCCAACCTCATCATCTTGAATGCTTCTCTCCATCCCACAGCACTTGAAGATTGAGGAGGGGGGCAGGCTCTATCAACCGGGGGGGGTGCTGTTTCCTCCTCCCTTGCCGCCCCTTCTTAACCCACAGAAAGGCAAGGCAGGCAGCTGAGCTCTTCTTGGGTTGTCAGTGTCCCCAAGAACCAAGGATGGCTCCAGAGAGTGGATGAGTCCCTTTCTCTCTCTCTCTCTCTCTCTCTCTCTCTCTCTCTCTCTCTCTCTCTCTCTCTCTCTCCTCCCACCCCACCCACTCTGGCCCTGACTTTTTGTGTTTGTCTAATAGCAAAAGCGGAAGCTGCGCCTTTACATCTCCAATACCTTCAACCCAGCCAAGTCGGACGCCGACGACTCCGACGGCAGCATTGCGTCCTGGGAACTGCGCGTGGAGGGCAAGCTCCTGGATGATGTAGGCATGAGGACAAGTTCCCTGTTGTTACTTTTGCTGTTGCTGCTCTTAGGCCAAGGTGTCCATGTGGACTGGATCATGGTCTGGGTTCATTTCCTTGATGATCTGGGGGCACAGCAGAATGGCACTGGCCCAGCCATGGAGCCCAGGGGCACCCAACCCCACAGGTGTTTTCTGGCCAGTCCGGAATCTGTGGGCCAGAATTAGAAGTGAGAAGGATGCAGGGCATGCGGGAAGGATGGAAGGCCCTTTACTAATAAGGCAATGAGTAGAGGACTTTAAAAGGGCCAGAGACGCAGCCGGAGTCGATGTCTTCTTAAAGGGCCGTCCAGGGAAGCCACCTTCCCTCTCTGCCCCGGCCCCCGCCTCTTCCCTGGATCTGGGAAAGGCACCCAAGGGATTGTTCTGCAGAGGGTGCCCTTCCCTCTTGCTGCTCTCACGAGGCACTGTGGCTGAGTGACCTGGGGCTGCACGGACTGGGTTGAAGTGTTCCCAAAAGCACAGCCTCCCTCGCAGCAGGCAGGGGCAGGCCAGAGGCGAGATGGAGAGAGGGAAACTGATCCAAGGTGGGCAGCCATCCTGGTATCCCTGTAGCTCAGGTTGCCTTGGGGGGGGTGTTGCTCAGTGGTGCCCGCAGGCCATTCCTCCCCGCTGGGTGTGCTCCCACTGTGCGAAGGCTCTTGAAGCAGAGCAGGCGGTTCCAGGAGGCCTGGGTTGGTCCTTGCTCTTACCTGAGACCAAGAGGGAGGGAAGGGGCCCCAGTGCTGGAACCTCACATCTTGCTGGAGGTTTGGGTCGTGACGTTTCTCCCTCCCTGCCCCTGCAGCTCAGCAAACAGAAGCGGAAGTTTTCTTCTTTCTTCAAGAGCCTCGTCATTGAGCTGGACAAGGACCTCTATGGACCCGACAATCACCTGGTGGAGGTCAGTGGTGTACGCAGCAGAAGGCCAACCCGACCCCCTGAGCTGAGCCCCCCCCCGGAGATTGCCCCACCCCACCCCACTCCTCAGCCTCTTGTGGCTGCATCCCTGCCTGCCTGCAGTGGGGGGGGGGCTTGCCTTGGATGCCAACGGTTGCAGGGAAATTGTTGTGGCAGGGATGGGGGGGAAGAATGGACCTTCTCTTCATTGTTACTAAGGAATTGCCAACGGCAAGGTGCAGAAGAGTGAAAGGGGGGGCACTGTTGGGTTAGCCAAGAAGGACCTCCCTAGTCCAGCCTCCATCCCTAGCATGGAAGCCCTTGGGCTGAGGAAGTGGGTGCAACTCCTCCAGGGTTCTGGTCATCATTTCCCAAGCATTCTTCCAGAATGCATCCTGGTCCGAGTGTGAGCAGACTGTCCATGTGACTTTCAGCCAAGGTGATGTTGGGACATTCAGTTGTGGCCACTTTCCTCTTTCTTGAACTGAATAGACTTGGTCATTTGGTGGTTAATAGAGATGGGCACAAATGAGAAAAAAACTTCCATTTGTGGTGGTTTGTAGTTCATGGCTACCCACAAACTTTTTGGGAAACGAACCACAAACTGGTGGGGTTTTTCTAAGTTTGTGATTGGATTGAGGGTAAACTAAAAACCGCACCCTCTCTGCCACCTGCCTGGCCTCTTCCCACTGCCCCCCCCCGGTCGCTTCTCTTGCCTGGTCCTGCCACCACCACCTCCTCCACCTCCTTCGTTGTTTCAGCTCCAAACAGTACCATGTGGCCACTCAGCTTACAGGGAACGTTTGTCCCAAATGATCTCCCTGATCCACTGGGCATCCGGGACAGGCACCGAGGTAGCAGACCCAGCTGACAGAGGCCAGGCCAGCCATCTTTGCCCCTGCGCACACCACCCAGCTGACAGGCAGGGCACAGAGACCGCAGGCCCAACTCCTGCAAGGGAAGCTGGGTTGCTCTCTTTCTGAAGAGGGCTGTGGGGGAGGAGGGGGGAGAGGAGGGGGGGCAGCGGCGGCAGCAGCAGCACAAGGTAGGGAGGCAACAAGGGGGGGGGGAATGTGGGACGTGGGTGGGAGACAAACCAACCAGGAAACTTGTCAAATTGCTAAGAAGCTTGTTGGTTGAGTTCATTTTGGTTCTTTGGTTTGGATGAACCTGAACCAACCTGAACCAAGGGATCAGCAATTTTTGATGAACATCCTGGTTCACTGTTTGGTTCATGCCCACCTCTAGTGGTTAATTGTCTGCAGAGTCCCTACCTAGACCCATGAAGACACTGACTTCTGGCTTTCCTTTCTTTATGCTGTGGAAGTGGTCCTCCTCCTCCTCCTCCTCCTCCTCTGGGCCTCTCCTGTGCCACCCATCTCCTCCGATGGCTCCTTTCCACCCCTCGCCCAACCCACCAATACAGCTTCCCACCCCACCCCCACACCCCTGGAGTCTTTTGGAGACCTAATCTGGATGATGGGTTGGAGCTTGCATTTCTATACCTGAGCACCAAGGAGGAAGAGGAGGCTTCCTGGAATGTCTGTAGGACACCTGCCTAGGTGTACCTAGAATTAGTCCACGGGTTCATGCTGCTGTCGTTCCTTGCCTCACCTTGCCCTGGAATATGCCAGAGCTCTGACTGGAGCACTTTCGATATGCCCAAGTCTCTCCCCCAGCTTGCTCTGCCAACGAAGAGTTCCCAGCACTTGCTTGGGGGTTGGGGGCCTGCTGGTGTGTCTCCTTCATAAGGGAGCTTCAGCAGCTGATGCAGAGGTGAAGACTCCTGGATGACTGGGTGGGCCAGGCCGCTGGCAGGCTCGGTGGCGGGGGGAGGCACCCACCTTGAAGCCTGACAGAATCACTGGGGCGGTTGCAGTGAAGCCTCTGATGGGGCAGAGGAAAACCCCAAATGCCTTGATTCTACATTGGAAAGATTAAGGAAACAGACCACCTGCGTTTAAGCTTTGCCCCTGGGTGGAGGTGGGGGGCTGCTTTTAGAACCTGATAGGTTCTAAAATGACTGTGACTTCTGCTGGTGTCCTTGTGCCCCTGGGCATCCCCACCAGGCCTGAGCTGTTCTCTCTGCTGCTCTTTAACAGTGGCACAGAACCCCGACCACCCAAGAGACCGACGGCTTCCAGGTGAAGAGGCCGGGAGATGTCAGTGTGCGCTGCACTCTTCTGCTCATGCTGGATTACCAGGTCAGGACACTGCTCTGCGGGTGACCCTGTTCTGCTCTGCCACATTGGACGCAATAGCCTGATTCCCACCACCACCACCACCACCACCCCACCTCCACTTCAGCGGCCACCTGAGCGAGAGGCATCCCTGACCTCCTGCTTCAGCAGGCCTTTGGGCTCAATCGCCATAGGAATTCCTTCGGGCTGGCTAGGCCATTCCCTGACTCTCTGGCCCTGCAGGACTCTCCCGGCTGGCACTGGGACCAGGAGGGAGGTGTGCCCAGGTGGGGCACAGGAATCGGGAGAGGGCCCCACCAGGCAAGGCGGACATCCTGGGTCATAGCGGGCGGCACTGTGGACCGAATGCACCACTGAGGTTCTTCGTACAGCTCACAGAGAGCCGCGCTAAAGTTTTTCACAGTAGGGGTGGCAACGGTTGTCCACTCAGTTGGTCTCCCTCCTCAGCCTTTTGGGAGGGGGGAGGAGTGGCAGCTCAGAAAATGGAGTTCCCTCCTTGTGATGGAAAGAGAGAGGTCGTGTCCTTGCTTTCCTGCTCAACGGCAAGAAGTCTGCCTTTCCCAGAGAGCACAAGCCGATGCTTTGGTTTGGTCTTTGATACAACAAAGCCAAGAAAGAGCGTTGTGACCTCCAGGGAGGCCTTCCTCTTGGTCCCACCACCCCCTTCCCAGGCTGCATTGGGTCGGGGACACAGGACAGGCCCTCCTCTGTGGCTGCTCCTCCCGGACTCTGGAACTCCCTCCCACTAGAGGCCCGGCTGGCTCCATCTTGGCTGTCCTTCCAGAAGTGGGTGAAGACCTGCCTCCTCAGGCAAACTTCCCGGCAGTGACTGAGTGGGCAGTGACTGAGTGGGATTTTTAGATTTGGTGTTATGCCTTACTTCTTTGAATGCATTTTTGTGTGTCGTTTATCATTTCTAATATAATACACATTTAATTGTTTTTAGTATCTGTATACTGACTGTTTTGAGATTTTAAATATTTTTTTTTAATTATGTAAGTTGCATTGGGTCGTTTTAAGGTAGAAAGGCAAGGTAAAATATTTTAAATAAATATAATCAGAAAGACGATTGGCTTTGTTTAGAGAAAATGTTCCTGGGGTGGGGGCCCTACTTTTTCCACAGTGGTCTGAGGGGGCCTTCCATCTGGCTACAGTTCTAGAAGCTTCCCATGCAACTGCCAGTGCCGTATGCACGAGGGGCTGTGGCAGAGGGGTTGAGGTCCCATCACAAGCAGCCTTGGTGAGCCACCTAGAACTGACGCACGGCCACTGTCGCAGGTTGCCACGGCGGGATGGGAAGCCTCCTCCCTGGAGGAAGGGACCTGCCCCTTTGGATCTGGGTGGTGGCATCTCTGAAGGCTTCTTGAGGGGTTCCTCTCAGAGATTCCCTCAGGGGAGTGGGGGGGGGGGGGAAGAAGCACTGCTGCCCTTCGCCAAGAGGCCATCTGGACAGAAAAGGCATGGCAGCCCCTCTTTCTGACGCGTTTCCCCTCCCTCCCTCCCTCCCCTCTTCTCTCACTGCTGCCTCTGCTTCAGCCACCACAATTTAAGCTCGACCCTCGCCTGGCCCGCTTGCTGGGCATCCACACACAGACACGCTCTGCCATTATCCAAGCTCTCTGGCAGTACATCAAGACCAACAAGCTGCAGGACTCCCATGACAAGGAATACATCAACTGCGACAAGTACTTTCAGCAGGTGAGCCCCTGGAGCCTCCTGGAGCCCCAGCAGGGAGAGCAGGTCCCCTTGGAGGCTCCTGCACTGCTGACCTCCTGCTGGTGCCCCCCCCCCCCAGGGGGGTCATGGCTCCAGGAGGGAGGCAAGCCAGGAGGGAGGGTGGGTCTCCCTTTCCCATGGACTGAAGCACCTCTTGCATAGAGAAGTCCTGGACTGCCATTTGCCTCCAAGTCTCCTGTGGAGAAAGAGCAGTCACGCCAGCCCCATCTCTGCCCGGGGCAGCCTGCATCTTCCAGAGGGAGATGATGTAGGGCCTCCTGTATGGGCTGCCTTGGAGCCTGGCCTCTCTTGCAAACTGCAGGCCTTCCCTGCCTTCCCTCTCTTCAGCGAGGACTCTCCTTGCCTGCTCACGGGCAGAGGAAGAGGGATGCCCTGGCCAGGGGCTGCCTGATGCAGAGGGGCTGCCTACCTCCCTGGTGCTTCTGCCCTTGGTGGGAGCAGAGGAGGAGGAGGAGGAGGAGGAGGCGGGGCACTGGGCTCCTTAAGATAGCCCTCCCAGAGGATTCCCCCCCCCCGGCCATCTGCCAATATTCCCTGCGGGTTTGCAGGTACGCCTGGATTATATATTTTAAATTGTCTGTTAATTGTAATATTTATTTTTGTATGTTGTTGATTTGACTGAACTTGATTCAGTTCATTGTGAACCGCCTAGAGTTCCTTCGGGAAGATGGACGGTATAGAAGTCCCATAATAAATAAATAAATAAATAAATAAATAAATAAATAAATAAATAAATAAATAAATAAATTTTTGCCTGCATGCTGTGCCCAATGCCCTGTGGCTACCCCCAGATAACCAAGGATTTTTTTGGCCTTTGTTATTTCAGATCTTTGACTGCCCACGACTCAAGTTCTCAGAAATCCCGCAGAGGCTCACCAACCTACTCTTGCCACCAGACCCCATAGTCATCAATCACATCATCAGGTCAGGCAGCCATCCCCTGTTTGCACTTGGCCCCCCCTCCCCCCCCCCCCGCTGGAAACAGCCACGTCTGCTCTCCCTGGACACTGGGGGTGGGGGAGGAGGAGGAGGAGGAGGAGGAAAAAGAAGACAGCAGCAAGGAAGAAGAGGAAAGGAGTACAGCCCCCCCCTTCCCCCGTGGAAGGCACTGCCTCTCTGCATAGCATCCTGCAGGGCAGCGCTGTGCAGAGGGTTAGGGTTAGGGATACGGATACGCATATCAGTCTTCTGGATCCCTTAAGAATAAAATTCTAAAAACCAAAAAGCATTTAGCTTCAAGCATACAGTATTTAGATGCACAGGAAAACATTTCTGAACATATCTCTCCCAGCCCAATGGATGTCTGCTCTCTGAAACTGATATGAGATGTCTTGCTGCTGCCCTTCCTTTCAGATTCCTTTGACTGTCATAGGAAGAATCAGTGGCTTTTTATATATTCTCTAATCTTTGTTTGCTTCACTGCTAAGAAGCAGCTATGTGTTTTCTCAATTGTTTAAGTCGCAAGCCAGCAACGGCCATTTACTGGTCCCTGGTTCATTGTTTACACCTCACTGCTAAACAGCAACAAGCTTTGTTTACCTGTTCTGCTATCACATAGAAGCAGAAAGAAGAACAATGCAGATGTCACACACATCTGCTAGTCAGCAGAACAACACACGTTTAATACCAAAGTGTGCTGCGCCAACTATTCATTGCATGGCTGTTGTGTGTTGATGCATTGTTGTATGTCATTTTGAAAACTGCGTTTATGTGAATATTCTTATGTAGGTAATTCCTGCCAAATTTGGGTCATTTCCCCACATATTTATTTATTTAGTGTTATGCCCCCTTTGATGCTTATCACAAAATTAGCATAGCTGAAAGAGGGAGGCATTGGGTCACCAGTGGAGAAAGGTCCTGGAGAGCAGGGTATGGAAGCAGCCAGAGATCCACTGGATTCCCTGTGGGGCTGGGCTAGGACGGTCCGTCTAGAGTTGGGCTGGTGGCCCCCTCCTTCTTAGGAAGGAGTAACAGCTGGGGTGGCTGGGGGGCCAAGATGAGATGTCCTTTGGGGGAAGGATGTGGCCAAAGGTCCTGTATCCTTGGATTTGCATTCCTGACTTGAGCAGCAAGCTGGATTCTTATTTCCTTATAGGCCCCTTCCAACGTCATTATTCCATGATTCTCTGTTGGATTCTTGGCATTTTCTGTTAGGGCTCCTGGAAGAGATGTCAGCCTCACGTCCTGGGAATTGGGGTCAGCCAGAGCAATGCCTGGGCCATGGTGGGGAATTGTTAGTCCGCTATGGGCCATAGCACCGTGGAGCCCCACCTAGCATGGGCCCCAAGGGAAGGGCTGTGGGCCTCCCCATCCAAACTCCCTGCAAAGCAAAAAGGGTCCAGCCCCCGTGGAAAGCAGGTTCATTCTTGGAGCAGCTGTGGGCCCCGTCTCTGGCTAGGGGTCCCCGCTGGTCAGATGACTTGGCGCTTGGAACTGGTATGTGATGTTGAAAGGTTTTGGCTCTGCCCTGCAGTGTAGACCCCAACGATCAGAAGAAGACAGCCTGCTATGACATTGATGTTGAAGTGGAAGATCCTTTGAAGGGACAAATGAGCAGTTTTCTTCTCTCTACAGCAAATCAGCAGGAAATCACAGCGCTCGATAACAAGGTGCCATGGGCAACAAGTGGGTGGGGTGTGGAAAGGAGACCTCATGCAGATCCTTGGGGCTGGAGCTTGAAAGAGTGGGTATAGGGGGAGGCTGGTATGGAAGGATTCTGTGGAGCAGGGCAAATTTGGTAGCAAGGGTGGCTGAGGTTCTGAGCCTTTAAAAAAAAAAAGAGGTAGCTATGTTAGAGCCTTTTCACACGACCCCTAAGATCCTCTGGCCACTTAAATTCGGACCAGAGATCTTGGGGGTTCGTTGCTCTTCCTGCGTCCCCACCCCTCCGCACTTCCTTGCTCCTGTCTGCATGAGGAGAGGGAGAAAAAAGGGACAAAAGAATGCAGGCTCACCTCCGTCTGCCGGTCCAAGCCGCCCCGAGCCCCGCCGTCGTCCTGATTCCTTCTCTTAAAGGGGCGGGAGGCAAAACAACAACAACAAACAGAAGCGAGGAGAGCCCGGCACTCTAGGTTACATCCAGATCTGGGATTTTTCACCCTCCGAGAGCAGGTACCTGAAAAGTGTGCTGGGACGTGCTTAGGTGGGCGTGGTCGCACTTAATTTTCTGTAAACTCCAGAGCTGGTGGGGAAACAATTTTAAGCTCCGGAGCTGGGAGCCACTTGTGGCGGAGTTTAGGGGTTGTGTACAAATACCCTTAGTCCTTTTTAAGCAAAGCAGTTGTGGCACCATCAAGACTAACAGGTTTATTTCACAGTGAGCTTTTGTGCATTACTATACACTGCCTCAGAAAGGGTAGGTTTAAGGAAGCTAGTTTTACTCCACAAAACCTCACACTAAAAAGTGCACTTAGGGCGCTTTTACACGAACTCTAAAATCTGCTGGCAACTTAAATTCAGACCAGAGATCCTGGGGTTTGTTCATCTTCCTGTGTTCCCTCTCTTCTGCACTCCATTGCTCCTGTCGGCAGTGAGGGGAGGGAGAAAAAAAGAGAGAGAAGAATGCAGGCTCACCTCCACTCACCTCTGTCCGTTGAAGCAGCCCCGTAGGGATTCCTGTCTCTTAAAGGGGCGGCAGGGACAAAAAAACAATCAGAAGGCAAGGAGAGCCCAGTGTCCACAGCTTTACAATCCGCATCGGAAATTTTTTTACCTCCGGAGACCAGGTACTCCTAAAGTGCGCTGGAACGCGCTTAAGTGGGCATGGTCGTACTTTATTTTGTTTAAAGTCCGCAGCTGGTGGGAAAACAATTTTAAGCTCCGCATTTGGGAGCCCTTTGCCTCGGATTTTAGGGGTCGTATAAAAGTACTCTTCCCTCTTTTTACTAATTGTACATTCTGAGATTTGTGCCTGAGTACCCTAACCCTCAGTCTGGCTGGCATAGTGCACCCCTGCTGAGCAAACGGGAGGTCAGTCTAGGGCACCACTGCCCAGCACAAGGGAGGCACCCTGGGGAGCAAGGGAGATGGGGGGCCCTCTCTCCCTTACCATCATGGCATGGTAGCCTTGGAGGGCAGGCTTGTCAGTCAGTGGCCTTTTGCTGGGTCACCCCGGCAGTCATCCCTGGATGACTCTTTCACAGGTGGGGGACTCTCTGGCCCCTAGCTTCTTCCCTAAGAGCCAGCCTGGGGGCCATCTGTGATGACCTAATAAGGCAATCCAGCCTCACTGCATTTCTGCAGACAGGGCTGCCATAGGTTGGCCCCATATCCCTTTGTCCTGCTTCCCTTGGGGCTGCTGCTCCACACCTTCTGCCCCAAGCACAGGTGCCTCCTGAGGTCATTCTTCACCATCCTCTGTGGTTCCCAAGACGGTTCCTTCTGAGATGATCTTCACAGCCAGTGAAGGGTCATAGTCACTGCCTGCCTTCCACCAAGACGCCTCTGGGCCCATGCTCTTACCCTTGCTCTCAGGATAAGGCAGGACTTGGCAATGCCAGCTGAGTAACCCACGACGACAAGGGGTGCACGGGGAGAGGCAGTCCCCTGCTTCTCAGCCAGACATAGAGGATGGCCGCCCCTGTTGGGTTTGGTTGGCTGTGAACTTGAATGGAAGGGCCTCCGGTCGCCCGGAGGAAGGACTAAAGAGGGTCGGCGGGTGTGAAGGGAGGGGATCCCAGCTACTCCCCCTCTCCCAGGTTGCCAAATGTTTGAATAGTCTTCCCCTTGATGAATTGGCCCTGCTTTCTCGTCTTCTAAGAAATTGCCCCCTTTTTCCTTCCCACGCAGATTCATGAGACCATTGAGTCCATCAATCAGCTAAAGATACAGCGAGATTTCATGCTGAGCTTCTCCAAAGATCCCAAAGGATACATCCAAGACCTTCTCCGGTCGCAGAGCAGAGACTTGAAGGTTGGAGGTTTATTTATTTATTTATTTATTTAAATTTATACCGCCGTATTCCGGAGGAACTCCGGGCAGTTTGTAACAAAATAAGACAATGACAAAATAACAGATTAAATAAACATCATAATAAAACTACAAAGGAATCAGTGACAGGATGGCGGGGCAGGGAGGAAAAAAGGTTAACAGTCGCCAAACACCTCACAAAAAAGCCAGGTCTTTAAGGCCTTTTTGAAGGCTGGCAGAGACTATGCAAGGCGCAGCTTACTCGGGAGATGGTTCCATAACACAGGACCCGCCACAGAGAAGACTCGTCTACGGGTCGCCATTTTCCAAGCCTCCCTGGGCATGGCCACCCGAAGTGAGTGCGCCCGCGACATTCTGGTTGGTCGGGCCACAGTTGATCTTTGAGAGATTCGCTCTGCCAGGTATTCAAGTCCCAAGCCGTGGAGGGTTTTATAAATTAAAACCAGGACCTTGAATCTTATTCAGGACGCATCGGGTAGCCAATGCAAGCGGGCCAGTACTGGGGTGATGTGGTCATATCGACGCACACCCACCACCAGTCTGGCCATCGCATTTTGCACCCGCTGAAGTCGCTGGATAAGAGTCAAGGGCAACCCCACGTAGAGAGCGTTGCAATAGTCTATTCTCGAGATCACAAGCACTTGCACGACAGTTCTCAGGGAGTCTTCATCCAGATACGAACGGATCTGGGCAATTTGTCAAAGATGGAAAAAGGCGGTCCTGGACACGGCAGCCACCTGGGCCTCCATAGGGAGAGCCGGGTCCAGGACCACGCCCAGATTCCGGACACTGTCCGCCAGCTGAGCTTAGCATGTGGCCTTGAGGTGGAGGCCGTGAGCGGTGCAGGAGGCATCACGGAGCCATGTTACTCAGTGGGTGAGCACATCTACTGCCCTTGTGATGGTGGTGGTGGGGCGGAAACAGGAGTTGAGGCATCTCTTGACAATTCGTGAAAATGGCATGTTTTAAAATATTGACTACCATCCTGTTGCAATTCACAGCTGCAGGAGGGTGATGGCATAAACTCTCGCTTCCACCCCCACCCCCACATGCTTGGGCAGCTGGTTTACAACAGCTATACATTTCTTTTACACTGATAACAGGATACTAGCCATATTATTTCCTCATGCTAATTGATGTACATTGATGCATTCATTTTGCTGAAATGGCAGATGGCAAACCGGAGACCCACTTCTCAACAAGCCCATGTGGCGAAACTGATTACCAGTCCAATTGGAAACTAGGCCGCATACAGTAGTCTCCTCCTTCTGGAACCTGAAATGCCCCACCAGGGATGCGGGGTGGACAGAGGGGCCCCTTCCTCTTCCTCCTCTTCCTCCTCCTCCTCTTCCTCCTCCTCCTCCTCCTGGGCAGAGGAGCCTTCTTTGAGCTTCAGCATCAGCTAACTTAAATGGACGGGAATGGGTGAATTCAATTCAGATGACTATCACATCTACTACTGTGGGCAAGAATCCCATAGAAGAAATGGAGTAGCCCTCATAGTCAACAATAGAGTGAGAAAAGCAGTGCTGGGATACAACCTAAAAATGATAGAATGATTTCAGTACGATTCCAAGGCAGCCCTTTCAACATCACAGTAATCCAGGTTTATGCACCAACTACCGGTGCTGAAGAGTCTGAGATTGACCAATTTTATGAAGACTTATGAAGAGCTGCCTAGATGCCCTAAGCACATCCGATCTCGCCTGATTTCAGAAGTTAAGCAGGGTCGGCCCTGGTTAGTACTTGGATGGGAGACCACCAGGGAATACCAGGTTTTGTAGGTGCCTGGAGTAGGAACTGGCAAACCACTCCAGTATTCCTGCTAAGAAAACTCCGTGGACATGGAGTCACGAAGAGTCGGTCACGACTGTAACAACACATCACACACACGAAGACTTACAACTCCTTCTAGAACTGACACCAAAGAAAGATGTTCTCGTCATAGGGGATTGGAATGCTAAAGTAGGGAGTCAAGCGATAAAAGGAATAACTGGCAAGTTTGGCCTTGGAGTTCCAAATGAAGCAGGGCAAAGGCTAATTGAGTTTTGTCAAGAGAACAAGCTGGTCATTGCAAACACTCTTTTCCAACAACACAAAAGGCGACTCTACACATGGACTTCACCAGATGGACAATACCGGAATCAGATTGATTATGTTCTCTGCAGCCAAAGATGGAGGAGCTCTATACAGTCAGCAAAAATGAGACCTGGTGCTGACTGTGGCTCAGATCATCAGCTTCTTATTTCAAAATTCAAACTTAAACTGAAGAAAGTAGGGAAGACCACTGGGCCAGTCAGGTATAATCTAAGTCAAATCCCTTATGAATACACGGTGGAAGTAAAGAATAGATTTAAGGAACTAGATTTGGTGGACAGAACACCTGAAGAACTATGGATGGAGGCTTGTAACATTGTACAGGAGGCTGCAATGAAAACTATCCCAAAGAAAAGAAAATGCAAGAAAGCAAAGTGGTTGTCCAACGAGGCCCTACAAATAGCAGAGGAGAGAAGGGACACAAAATTCAAGGGAGAAAGGGAAAGACACAGAAAATTGAATGCAGACTTCCAACGAATAGCAAGGAGAGACAGGACACCCTTCTTGAACGAACAGTGCAAAGAAACAGAGGAAAACAGTAGAAAAGGAAAAACCAGAGGTCTATTCAAGAAAATTGGAGATATTAAAGGGGCATTTCGTGCAAAGATGGATATGATAAAGGACAAAAATGGTAGGGACCTAACTGAAGCAGAAGAGATCAAGAAGAAATGGCAAGAATATACAGAGGAATTATATCAGAAAGATCTGGATGTCCCTGATAACCAAGATAGTGTAGTTGCTGACCTGGAGCCAGACATCCTGGAAAGTGAAGTCAAGTGAGCCTTAGAAAACATTGCAAACAACAAGGCCAATGGAGGTGACGGCATTCCAATTGAACGCTTTAAAATCTTAAAAGAGGATGCTGTAAAGGTGCTGCACGCTATATGCCAGCAAATTTGGAAAACTTAGCAGTGGCCAGAGGACTGGAAAAGATCGGTCTACATCCCAATCCCAAAGAAAGGCAATGCCAAAGAATGCTCCAACTATCGCACAATTGCACTCATTTCACACACTAGCAAGGTTATGCTCAAAATTCTACAAGCGATGCTTCAGCAGTATCTGGACAGAGAACTCCCAGAAGTGCAAGCTGGATTTCAAAGGGGCAGAGGAACTAGAGATCAAATCGCCAACATGCGCTGGATTATGGAGAAAGCTAGAGAGTTCCAGAAAAACATCTACTTCTGCTTCATTGACTATGCCAAAGCCTTTGACTGTGTGGACTACAACAAACTATGGCAAGTCCTTAAAGGAACGGGAGTGCCTGACCACCTTATCTGTCTCCTAAGAAATCTATATGTGGGACAAGCAGCAACCGTAAGAACTGGATATGGAACAACTGACTGGTTTAAAATTGGGAAAGGAGTATGACAAGGCTGTATACTGTCACCTTGCCTATTTAACTTATATGCAGAGTACATCATGTGAAAGGCAGGTCTGGATGAATCACAAGCCGGAATTAAGTGCCGAAAGAAATATCAACAAACTCAGATACGCAGATGATACTACTCTGATAGCAGAAAGTGAGGAGGAATTAACGAACCTCTTAATAAGGATGAAAGAAGAGAGTGAAAAATGGGCTGAAGCTCAACATAAAAAAAACGAACATCATGGCCACCGGTCCCATCACCTCCTGGCAAATAGAAGGGGAAGAAATGGAGGCAATGACAGAGTTTATTTTCTTGGGCTCCTTGATCACTGCAGATGGCGACTGCAGCAACAAAATTAAAAGACACCTGCTTCTTGGGAGGAAAGCAATGGCAAACCTAGATAGCATCCTAAAGAGCAGAGACATCACTTTGCCAACTAAGGTCAGGATAGTCAAAGCTATGGTATTTCCAGTAGTGATATATGGAAGTGAAAGCTGGACTATAAAGAAGGCAGATCGCCGCAGAATCGATGCTTTTGAGCTGTGGTGCTGGAGGAGAGTCTTGAGAGTCCCCTGGACTGCAAGGAGATCAAACCTATCCATCCTGAAAGAAATCAACCCCGAATGTTCACTGGAAGGACAGATTTTGAAGCTGAGGCTCCAGTACTTTGGTCACCTCATGAGGAGACAGGACTTCTTGGAAAAGTCCCTGATGTTGGGGAAGATGGAAGGCAAAAACAAAAGAGGACGGCAGAGAATGAGATGGTTGGACGGTGTCATCGATGCAACCAACATGGATTTGACCAAACTCCAAGAGGCAGTGGAAAATAGGAAGGCCTGGCGAGCTCTGGTCCATGGGGTCACAAATAGACATGGGCACGACTCGGCGAAATCCTCGTTTCCGTTCTCGTTCATTGTTCTCGTTACGTAACGGGGAACAGTAACGACAATTACTCCGCTCCAGCTCGAACCCGACCCGATAAAGATAAATTGGATCTGATTTTTCGTTGTCGTTCATGGCATCGCGGCGCCGGCGATCGCGCGATGCCAAGCGGAGCAGCACAGAAAAAAAGTTTTAAAAATAAATTAAAAAAAAAACCCGATTCCCGGCCATAAAAGCAGGCGAAAATATGCCTGCCTCAGTGAGGGCACCTACCAGAGAGGGGTGGTTTCTGGGGGGGAGGCATCCTCTCCGTCTCCATTTGCTATGCGGTGGGGGGGATCCAAAATGGCGACCACAATATTTATTTTTAAATCGTGGTCCAAAAACCCACCAAAGCACCACAGAAACATTTGAAAATTAGGTATTTTAACTGTCGGAATTTTTATAGTAGCAGCAGTGGGTTTTACTTGCAATAAAACGTCTCCATTGATTTTATTTTATTTTATTTTTATTTTTTTACACCTGTGCATGCGCAATGATGGGCTGGCCATGGGATGGGACCATGCAAATTTTTGGAGCCATTCCACCAATCGCATGGCCACTGGCCAGGTTTTGACTGAGACTTCTGGGTGTGCAAGAGAGGGCATTAAAAGCCCACTAACCCGAACCCGAACCCATAGGCCAGTACGCTGTCCTTCTTAGTGGGTCAGAGGCACCCAGAGGTGCAGCCCAATAACCCACCCTAACCTTAACCGTAACCCTAAGCCTAGCCCTTACCCTAACCCCACCAACCCTAACCCAGATCCGTACGCAAGTACACTTTCCTTCTTAGTGGGTCAAAGTGAGGCACCCAGAGAGGTGTCTCACAGAGCCCACTTCCCTACCCCTACCCCTAATCCCATTCCCTAACCTGTACGTCAGTAGTACGCTAGTACACTTCCCTTCTTAGTGAGTCAAAGTGAGGCACCCAGAGAGGTGCCTCGCAGAGCCCACTCACTATCCCATTCCCTAACCTGTACGCCAGTACGCTAGTATGCTTCCCTTCTTAGTGAGTCAGAGGCACCCAGAGAGAGAGGTGCCTCTGCCACTCCCCCCCACCCTAACATATGTAATAAAAATAAATATGCGGCAGCTCCGCGAAACGCTTCCCTTCCCTTCTTAGTGGGTCAGACGTCAGAGGCACCCAGAGAGATGCCTCCCAGAGCCCACTTACCCAACCCTAACCCAACCCCAACCCACAAACGACAAATGGAATGACAAATTTTTGAAAATTATCGCGACAAACGGCAACGACCCGAAACGGACCTGTCCCGACAAATGACAACTCGAAACATCATTTTTTCTGGTCGTGCCCATCTCTAGTCACAAAGAGTCGGACACGACTGAATGACTGAACAACAACAGCAACAAGTAATGTTTCTTAAAGGTAGTAATCGCTGTTGACGCCGTCATCTTAGAGCTGCAAAGCTGGGAGCCCCCCCCCCAGATCATTGAGCCCAAGCCCTGTCCAAGAGGTCAAGTAGGGAATCAGACACCCACCCAGAGGAGGCCTATTTTATTTATTTTATTTATTTTTAAAACTTATATACCACACAGTCGTCCCGAAAGGACTCCGGGTGGTTCACATCAGACAAAACAAGATAACAAACAATTAAATACAACAAATAAGCAGAAATAAGAACAGTTCCAAAACATAATAATAATAAAGGCCCGGAGGCAGATGGCGGCAAAAAAAAAATTAAGAGCCACCAAACGCCTCCCAGAAAAGGAAGGTCTTTAAAGCCTTCCGGAAGGCAGGCAGGGACTGTGCAAGGCGCACTTTGCTAGGGAGATGGTTCCATAGTGTTGGGCCAGCCACAGAGAAGACTTGGTTACGAGTGGTTGTTTTCCGAGCCTCCCTGGGTGTGGCCACCTGCAGCGAGTGCGCCCGCGACATCCTGGTTGGTCGGACCGAAGTTGACCGCTGGGGGAACCGCTCTGCCAGGTAATCAGGTCCCAGGTCATGGAGGGTTTTATAAACTAAAACCAAGACCTTGAATCTAACTCGGGACGCAACGGGTAACCAATGCAGGCGGGCCAGTACTGGGGTGATGTGGTCATATCGATGCACACCCGCCACCAGTCTGGCCGCCGCATTTTGCACCCGCTGCAGTCAGCGAAGAAGAGTCAAGGGCAACCCCATGTGGAGAGCGTTGCAGTAATCTATCCTCGAGATCACCAACGCTTGCACGACAGTTCTCAGAGAGTCCCCATCAAGGTATGGACGAATCTGGGCGATTTGTCGGAGATCGAAGAATGCAGTCCTGCACACGGCAGCCACCTGGGCCTCCATAGTGAGGGCCGGGTCCAGGACCACGCCCAGATTCCGGACACTGTCCATCAACTGGAGGGAAACGCCCTCCAGGCTGGGGAGAGGGTCTCCATATCCAGAAGGGGAAGTCCCAAAGAACATAACCTCGGTCTTCTCGGGATTGAGTTTGATCGGTGGCCTAAACCACCAAGCTCTCCCGCCATTGTGTCTTATAGAAAAATGAGGAAAACAGGTGAAGTGTTCCAGATAAAACAAGGATAAAATGGAAGAAGAACAGACTTTCAGGTGTACTGAAATAAAGGCTCAGCCTGGAGGCTCATTTCCTGTTTGGGAATCATCCACCTCATGATACCTCCATGAGGCTGTTGCGGGAGGCCATCCAGAGATCTGGACTGTGTTGTCACCAGCGTCCTACTGTCACACTACTCTGTGTCTCCTCTTCTTCAGCAGAGAAAGCAGTGAGGAAAGCCTGGAAGCCCTGGGCATGTGTAGCCTGGAGAAGAGGAGATGGAGGGGGCGACACAGTAGCACTTTTCGAAAGGCTATCCTAGAGAAGGAGGGGCCGGACCTGCTCTCCATCAGCCCAGAATGCAGGACAAGTAACCATGGGCTTAGCCTTAAAGCTGTATAGGAAGCCAGATTTAGGCTGGATATCAGGGAACACTTCTTAACCACTAGAGCAGTACACCAATGGAACCAAAGACCTCAGAAGGTTTTGTGTGGTCCAACACTGGAGGCCTTCAAGATAAAATTGGGGAACCATCTGTCAAATCTGCTTTGATTTATATTCCTGCATTCAGCAGGGAGATGGCTTTGTGGGTCCTTCCCAACTCAATGATTCTTTGATTCTTAGCCAACCTGGGTCCATTTTAGGAGAAGAGTGCAGTCAGTCAGTTAGTCAGTCAGTCAGTCAGTAAGAGACCCCATCTCTCTATATGCAACCTCATGAATGTTGAGAACCTTCATTTCATCTCATTTTACTTGATTCCTTCCTTCCTTCTGAATTTTTCGACACCTGCGTATAAACAGAGATGCCCACATTGTCCAGCTTCCCTTTGTTTCTTTAACCAGGGATTGGGGAAGGCCGTGTTTTCTGGGGTTCTTGGTGGACATGGCCTGACATGCGCTTCCTTTCTTTCCGGAAGGTCATGACCGATGTGGTGGGCAACCCGGAAGAGGAGAGGCGGGCTGAGTTCTACCACGAGCCCTGGTCCCAGGAGGCCGTGAGCAGATATTTCTACTGCAAGGTGAGGCCCTGGGGACAGGTAAGAGAAAGGAGAATAAATTCCCCAGCCCTGCAGGAGCACCACATGCGTGTGCGGTGGCATCCACAGCAGCTCTATGCATTGCCTCCTTTTGTTCTTTCAGATCCAGCAGCGCAGACAAGAGTTGGAGCAGTCCCTGGGTGTGCGCAACACATAGGTGGCCCGCACGACGTGCTGCTGGCCCTGTGGGCCACCCCTCTGCCAATGGACCTCTCAGTGTTATGTAGCTCCCACTGTCCATCCTCGCGACCGGCCCAAGAGATTCCAGCCTTGCCTCGCCCGCTTTAGAGGGTGTTTGGATCCATGATCTGCTTCTCTTCCTCCTCACCTTCCCTCTTTCTGGCTGGCCAGATTTGGCTGGCCAGGGGACTCCTACTCACCAGGCTCGCTCACTCTTGCTGGCAGAGAAGATCATCTCCACGTGACACACAGGGATGCCTTTGGATCAGAGGCTGTTGGGGTCGGGCGGACAACCAGCCAGCCCCACGGCAGCTGTGCTCCTGAACCTCGCCCTGTTCGGTTCCTTGGCCTGTACCTCCTGCTCCTTTGCTGCTGCTTCTGGGGTCACCTAGCAAGGGTGCCAGCTTCTGGACTGACAGGCTCCAGAGAGCTATGCTGCATGGGGGGCTTTAGCCATTGTCAGGAGGCAGGGGAGGGGGGCAATCCAGCAGCACCTCAGCCTCACCAACCAGTCTGTTGGCAAAGCTGCCTCGCACCCCTAACACCCCTTCCCCCACCCTGTTGCAGTTCGCTGTGGGGCCTGTTTGGCTCTCTGGCCACTGGGCGCTGGGCAAGTCCCTTCCGTGGGAAGAAGAGGGCGGTGAACCTTGGACAGTCCCTCCCCAAATCTCTTCCTCCATGCCCGCACACATACACCCACCGCCTCCTTAGAGAGGAGTCCAGCGACATGGCATGTGCCTTCACGGTGGGTGGGTGTGGGGGGCGGGGTCTCCTCCCGCACTGGAGTCTTGACCCCAAGTGATGTTTTGGACAGGAGGCATCCCAGAGATGGGGGAGGGGCTGAATTACCAAAGGGTTCCAGCCCTGGGGGGTGCGTGGGGGGAGGACTCTGTCGGGAGAAGGGGCCCTGTGCCCTCACTGCGCTGGAGAGCAGAGCTTCTTGGGGGCTCTCCTTGACCCCTTGCTGCTCCTTGTGTGCCCTGGCTGCCTGCAGAGGCCAGGGGGTGCTCGGGGGGGGGGGCGCTGCCACGCACACATGCGACAGCACTTAGCTTAGGTGTCTCCAAGCAGTGTCTGGCCCAGCATGCCTGTGATTGGCTGGTTGGCACAGAGCTCCACTGCTGCTGTGGACAAGGGCTGCTCCGCTGCTGCCAGTCAAGCAAGGGACGGCTTAGCAGAAGATGGGCCCTGAAGCAGCACCCTCCTCCTCCTCCTCCTTCTGCTGCTGCTGCTCTCTCTCTCTCCCCCTTCCTGTCAGGAAATTAGATTACTTGAATGGGTTATGTAGTAGCACATTGTTTTCAGCTTTTCCAGGTTTCTCAAAAATCTTTACTTAGGTCTGGAACAAGTTGTTTTCGGGTTCTGCAAGCCAGCACGGAGGGCTGCCCCTGATCACAACAGCAGAGCTACCGAAGACATATCAAACAGCTCTCATGGGAACCAGAGGCAGAGGGAAAACAACGTGCTACAAATCTTTGAGAGACTACTACATAACCAATTCAATTTTCCTAATCCCCTGGCACCTCCCATTTGCAAAGCTGGAGAAACTGCCATGGCAGCAGGTGGGAAAGGTATTTTAGACCTCTCTATGACCCCAGGTGGGGCACACAGGGTCATCTGTTCTCCAGCCACACAAACACTGTTTCTATTTTGTACTTCTTCATGGGCAGCAGCAAGGTTGGGAAGTAGCCGCCCCTTTGAGCCAGGCCATCGGAGGTGGCCAGGCAGGGCTGAAGTAGGAAGCTACCGGGAGAGCCGTGGCCACCCGCCCACAGGGACCTCAAGGGTGATTGGATATGTACTCCTGTGCCGGTCTCCTTCCCATGCTACTGGGTCTTTCCCCCTCAAAACATGGAACTGAGCCGCCGCAATCCTTGAAGGCCCACATCCGTTATCAAGTCCCAGTGCAGCTCAGCAGGGGGAGGGCGTGAGCCGGCTGGAGCCGATCCTTCATGACACCGGCAAAGGGAGCTGTGGTCTTTTGCAGGGAGCTGAAGAGCAGCAGGCATGGGATGATGGTGGCACCAAACAGGCCCCGGTGTTTGCTTTTGTCCTTTACCCCCCCTCCCCAAGTCCAAGGGGGATGATGAGGCTGCACAGAGGTCCTTGCATTCGTGGGAGGAGCCACCCGTGTGCTCGAGGGTTTGGTGTGGCTCCTTCCCAGATATGGGAATGGACCCCGTGCTCATCCGCCCTTGGGCAGGAAGCACTGCTGCCTCTTGGAAGCTCCGGGAGGACAGCTGTTCCTGACAACAACAACAACAACAACAACAACAACAACAACAACAACAACAACAACAACAACAACAACAACAACAACAACAACAACAACAACAACAACAA
>JAHTLZ010000184.1:109253-130176 GCA_023846285.1 Phrynocephalus versicolor
AACAACAACAACAACAACAACAACAACAACAACAACAACAACAACAAGAGAGGTGGAAGGACCCATGTGGATCGTCAAGTTCAGCTCCTGTCAAGGAGGCCCAGTGGGGAATCGAACTTCAGGTGCTGCAGTCAGATGCCTAAGCCATGGATCTGTCCCGCAGTTCTTCCATGGCTGGAGGCCTCCGAAGAGGGTGCAAGATCTGACAGCTCTGGCTGCAGAGAAGAGGACCCCCCGGGGTGTTATGTCTTTGTGTCCCTCCTGGAAGTGGCACTGTGGAAGGTGTTTCAGGGCTGTGCGTACTTTACAAACCAAAGCAAGTTGTGGGAAATGGAGTGGGAAACACAGAGCCATGATTAACTCTTGCAGCCCTGGTGGTGGTAGCAGCAGCAAGCAGCAAGAAAAAACTAGCAATGGCTATGCTTCAGAAGCCAGAAAATGGTGGTGCACCTGTGCACATTTTGTTGATTACAATGTTGCTGTCATGAGCCATCAAGCCTCCTCCCAAATAGAGTGACTCTATAACATTAGTGGTCTCCTATCATTAACAGCTCTGCTTACATGCTGCTCTGGCTGCAGGCATTGGGGGTGGGGAGCACTTAATAGGCACTGAGAATTTACCATGCAGTAGTGCCCAGATAGTCTGGCCTTGTCCCACTTGATGGATGCCCAGTCAAAGCACGTCAATGGCCTTGTCCTACTTGATGGATGCCCAGTCAAAGCACGTCAATGCCGGGAGGGGGGAGAAAGAGAAGAGAGAAAAGATAGAAGAGCCCAGCCCTGTTGGCTTGCTGGCAAATGCTTGGAAGGCTATCTTCCATCCCATGGTTAGTGACTTTAATAGAATTGTCAATATACGTGAGAGATTTGAGGACTGGTTTTACCAGTTCCACCCCGGTGAACTTTTAGGCTTAGCTGGGATTTGAACCCAGGTCTCCTTGGTGGTCTCCACTGCAACACACTGGCTCTCACAAAAGTCTACTGATCTAGCAAACCTGGAAGATGTGTAGCACATTAATGCCTCGTTGCTTCTGCTGGTGGGGCTCTCGTGGCCACTGGCCTGAAATGGGCCACCTCTCGGCTGTAGCACACCACAAGTTCCTGGGGACTTGCCAGCTCAATCATTTCTAGATGGGTTGATTCCAGGTTTGTTCCTTTGCTTCACCTACCGGCCTCCTCCTCCTCCTCGGTTCCTGGGGCTGTTCACAGTGCCAATGCCCAGTAAAAGGCACAGGTATTTGTTTCAAGTGAGGCCATTGGGGTGAGGGGTGGGGTTGCATTAACGGGTTTGAGAGAAGCCCGGCTCTTCCTTTCCCATCAAAAATCGGCCTGTAAGCCAAGCCTTTGTGCCAATTAGGACAGCAGGATCCAGCAAGGAACCAACCAACAAGCCGTGTGCAGGCCTGGTTGATACCCGGATGTGAGGGGGAAAGGGTAGAAAGCTCAGTGGTAGTGCAAGCCTGGCTTTCGTACAGTTTGGAAGCAAAAAGATCTGTCAGAATGAAAATTTACTAAGAATTTAATATGGGCCCTCATTCAGGGGTAATCTAAAAGCAAAGGCTTTATCAAACTGTTAAAAATGTGAGGCATTTCTGAGCTTCGCTGTGGTAGCTTTTTGGACCGGTTACAGCACACACAAAGTGTTGAGACTGAAAGAAACGACTGAAGCAGGTCACTTGGGTCCAGAAGCTTGTCTCACACCATTTTTTTACCATTTGGTAATGCTTTTTAGCCTTTTTTCCCAGCATGTCTGCTCATATATGTCAGTCATTTTCGTAAAGTATTTTGCTTTCGGGTTTGAACTAAGCCTCTGTCAGTATCCTGGCCTATTAAGAGTGACACATTACAATCTGTGCACGCAGTCTCACCTTTTTTGTAATATTGTGACATTCTGAACGACTGGTACTGGGGTAGTTTCTTGTTAGATGCCTGCTGCCTTCCCTTCCTGACTTGGGGGCTGATGGCAAGGCACAGTCCCTCTTGGGTTGCAGCAGAGGCATCCTGCAAGGTGGTGTGTGGGAGGGGGGCAGCTCTGAAGGCAGGGTGGGGGGGCACACCAGAGAGGCTGAAATCCAGCTCTCCAGACAAAAGCCTCCAGCTCGTTGAAGTGGGGGCTGGGTGGGGTGAGGAGGAGGGAAGCAGATCTTGTACCGGAGAAAAGATTGTTTCCATAAGTGCTTTGTCATTTTCCAGTTTGGTGTCTGTTTGCACATATTTTGTTAGCAGAAGTATTGCCTGTAACCAATCAGTCTTGTCCAGGACCAGTGCTCATGGAAATGGGAGGTGGGTTGGAAGGAAGGGAGGTGGACATGGTGTTTTCTTCTTCCCCTGATGGTTGCCACGTCTTTGTCGTATGGTGCTGAGTGATTCGTAGAAAAGCCTTCAACATAATAAATACTTTGTTTCTTTGTATCTTTTGAGGATCCTCTGAGTGCTTCCTCTGGGAGCTTGCCAAATTGTTTGGCAGAGATCTACAGGCTTTAACCGGAGCTCATGTTGGTTTCCTAAAAAAATTAGCCGCAGGTTAAAAGAGAGAATCATAGAGTTGGAAGAGACCTCAAGGGCCATCCAGTCCAACCCCCTGCCATGCAGGAACCCCCATCACAGGACTCCCGACAGATGGCCATCCAGCCACTGCTTAAAAACCTCCAAAGAAGGAGACTCAACCACCCTCCTTTGTGGCAGCATATTCCATTGCTGAACAGCTCTAACTGTCATGAAATTTTTCCTAATGTTTAAATTGAATCTCTTTTCCTGCAGTTTGAAGCCATTTTCCCGTGCCCTACTCTCTGAACCCATGGAAAACAAACCTGTTCCTTCTTCAAAGCAAAGTAAAAAGCAAAAGTGTTCTGCTTATATACCGCCCCATACCACTACAAGTGGTCTCTGGGCGGTTTACAATTTTAATTACAGTGTGCAGGCTACATATTCCCCCCCCCCAGCAAGCTGGGTACTCATTTTACCGACCTCGGAAGGATGGAAGGCTGAGTGAACCTTGAGCCTGCTACCGGGGATTGAACCCAGGTCGTGAGCACAGTTTTACCTGCAGTACAGGCATTTAACCACTGCGCCACGAGGCTCCTTCAATATGACATCCTTTCAAATATTTAAACATAGCTATCATATCCCCCCTCAGCCTTCTTTTAGAGAGGCTAAACATTCGCAGCTCCCTAAGCCGCTCCTTGTAAAACATTTCCTCCAGACCCTCAATCATCTTGGTCGCCCTCCTCTGGACCTGTTCAAGATTGCCAACATCCTTTTTAAATTGAGGTGCACAGAACTGGACACAGTATTCTGCACTAGAGCAATAAACAGATTAAAGCAAAATACTGTATGTTCAGGTATGGTATGGCCACTATTTGGCTTGACTAGAAAGCAGATGGTGCTAAGATGAGCCATATTGATAATAAAACAACAGCCTGTCCAGCCTTTGCAGTTACCGATACACATGCTGGGTGACTAGCAACTGATTCACTGAGGCATCGGCTTCTGATACCGGAGGTAACATGCAGTTATGTTACCTTGTTTGCGGCTGTTGTTTTGTGCCATCAGTTTCTGCTCTATTGCACTCCTATGAGCGACTCGCCTGCAAAACATCTTGTACTTGTAAACTTCCTTCACTGTCTCAGTCTATCTCCTATTTGGTATTTCTCTTTCCTTGCTATTTTCAGCTTTTTTTAAAAAAAATCATTATCTTTTCTAGCAAGTTGGGTCGTCTGTTGAGCTGTCACAGCCATGCATATTAATCAGGAATACAAGAGTGTGAGTGATCTTGGTCTTCAGTGACACATCTTTGCACTTGATGATCTTGTCCAGTTCCTTCATTGCTGCCGTTTTGAGCCTCAGAGATAGATTTCTTGGCTGCAGTCTTATTTGGATTGATGCTTGAACTAAGATCTCTCACTAGTTCAATTTCTTCATTGCCACTTTGCCAGTGTTGAAGTTGGGTAGTTTTTCTGCTGTCTCCCGCACTGGCTTTTTTTTGGCCAGGTGCTGACCACACAGAATGGCAAGCCTTTGGTGTTTGCCCCTGTGACCTCCGACTGGCTATTGCACGAATGGGGATTTCCACTTGCAGGAGGGATTAGATTGAAGTACATGTCCCCCTTGTGGAAGGAATGGCAGGAAAGCAGCTACGTGCCAGAAGGATTGCTGCATGACTTGTTAGGACCCAACAGAAGACTGGGATCACTCCTATTCGTGCGATAGAATTAATTATAAAAGGTTAATGAAGCAGCACAGCTTGGCAAACACCTTCAGCACATTGTGTTCTCTTGCATGTTTGAAAATTGTGCCTCTCATAATGATCCCTAACCACTTACCTGCTAATGATGTTAAGCTAGGTGACCGGATATTCCATGGATTCCATCACTGCCTTTCATTTTCCTGATAAATCCAGGACATTATATTTGTTTTGGTCCAGCTGGCCTGGCTGGTAGTGTCTCATTAAGGGCCCTTCTCAGGGTTATGGGAGAAGATGGTCCATAGTTTTAAAGGCAGAAGAGGGTGTTGTGCCCCAACAGCAAATAAAATGGGAGAACCATCTTATAGGAGAAGAAAAAAAATTGATTTTAAACCTTCACTGCCTTGTGGCTATATCCCTTTCTGGAAGAGGCTTCAGGAATTAACCTTAAGGCAAAATCCCGAGCCGGAGTCCCGGAGGCACATCATGGCTGTGTACAAACATGTTCTGGTAACTCCTGTGATGCAGCTAGAATTTATTTTATTTTAGGGTATTTTTATCCCACCTTTCTCCTTGAAAAGGACCCAAGGTGGCTTACAGTAATGAGGGATAATATACAATATAGTATAATTTTAAGGCATATTCAAGTACTGAGAACTACAGCATCCTACAGCATCAAAAGACAACATTACATTAAATGTGCACAGTTTAAAAGAGTGTAAAATTCCATGTAAAGTTATGAGTGAGGGAAACTAACATTGAGAACATAGTGTGAATGCAATGACAAAGTCTATAAACACAAAGTCTATGTGTTCATATGATAAATTGGGGTCCCATCCTTTCTGCAAACTGGTGACCAGGTTAGGTCAGTCCAAGGGCTACTGCCACAGGCTCATGAACCCCAGAATGGCCCATGTCAGGATCAACGGAGGCACCTGCTGACTTGAGCCTACAGGAGGAGGAGAAGACAAAGCCACTGTATGAGTTCATTCCAGCTCTCAGAACAGACCCTGGCTGCTTCAGCTTCCCCTCTACTTTATTTATTATATATTTGTTACTATCATTTATGTACTACCTTTTTCTCAAAGCAAAAGCAAAGCAAAGTGTTCTGCTTATATACCGCCCATACCACTTCAAGTAGTCTCTGGGCGGTTTATAGTTGTTTTTAATTACAGTAATGCAGCCTACACCCCCCCCCCCCAGCAAGCTGGGTACTCATTTTGCCAACCTTGGAAGGATGGAAGGCTGAGTCAGCCATGAGCTGGCTGCCGGGGATTGAACCCTGCGGGGAGCAGGGCCCTCCCACCTGGGCCCGCTCCCAGGGGCTCCTGGACCCTGTGCGGTTTTCGGAGGCCCTCGGGAGTGTGCCAGATGGTCTGGATGACGATCCGGTCGACTCCCTGGTCGAGAGGTGGTAGGAGGAGGTGGCCGGGGTAGCTGACCGGATCGCCCCCAAGCGCCTGATCCGATGCCGAGCCCGCTCTTCTCCTTGGTTTACTGAGGAGTTGCGGGCGATGAAGGAAGAGCGGAGAAGGCTAGAGAGCAGATGGTGGAATGCTCGGACGGCGCTAAATTGGGCTGTGGTTAAGGCGTTGACCGATCGCTATTCTCGAGCAATCAGGGTGGCTAGGAGATCTTTTGTTGCCCTAAGAATTGGTGAGGCCTCGAATCGCCAGGCGGAATTGTTCCGGGTGGTTCGAGACCTCACCAATCCCGGTCCGCCTGGGCCGCCTCCTAGTGATTTCACTAGTGAGTCTTTCGCAGCCTTTTTAAAATCTAAGATAGAGGCCATCCATTCCGAGCTGGACGCCAGTTGCATTGATCCATCCCTCGTTGTGGCTGGTGTTGGGCCGCCTCGGTCGCCCCGATTCGTTGAGTTTCGGCCTGTTACACCAGAGGATGCCTCCAGGGCCCTGGGACACTGCAGGCCTGCGGCTTCTCCGTTTGACCCTTGCCCTTCCTGGCTGATTAAGATCACAGAAGGGAGCATGCCAAAATGGGCTTCACTAATTGCATCGGCTTCCTTCAGAGACTGGATTTTTCCCAGTCTTCTGAAGGAGACGGTGGTGAAGCCCATTATCAAAAGACCTGACCTGGCTGTGGACAATATGTCTAACTATCGCCCCATAGCCAATGCTCCCTTTCTGGGCAAGGTGGTCGAGTGAGTCGCCGCCCTGCATCTCCAGTCATTCCTGGAGGAGAACCATGTCCTGGATCCCTTCCAATCTGGGTTTAGGCCGTGTCATGGGACTGAGACGGCCCTGGTCGCTCTGCACGATGATCTGTTGAGGAGGGCTGACAGGGGTTGCTCTACCCTGCTGGTCCTTCTCAGCCTGTCAGTGGCTTTTGATACCGTCGATCACGGTATCCTGCTGGGGCGGCTCTTGGAGGTGGGGATTGGGGGTCTGGCCTTTGGCTGGCTCCGTTCCTTCCTTGAGGGCTGCACCCAGTGAATGAGCTTGGGGGGTGAGATGTCAGCTCCCTGGACACTCTCTTGTGGGGTGCCTCAGGGATCGTCCCTCTCCCCAATGCTCTTTAACATCTATATGAAGCCACTGGCTGAGATCATCCGGAGTTTTGGAGTCTGCTGTCATCAGTACACTGATGACACACAGCTCTATCTCTCCTTCTCCACCGGTGCAGTGGAGGCCGTGCAGACCCTTGATCACTGCCTGACCTCAGTTTTGGATTGGACCAGGACTCACAGACTCAGGCTCAACCCTGGAAAGACTGAGGTTCTGTTCTTCGGGGGCGGCCCTGATGGGTACTGTGGCCCTCTTCCCAGCCTGGATGGGTCCACCCTCCAGCTGGCGCAAAGAGTGAGGAATCTGGGCGTTGTCCTGGATCCGGATCTGACCCTGGAGTCCCAGGTGGCAGCTGTGACCAGGTCGGCCTTTTATCATCTTAGGCTTATCGCCCAGATTCGCCCGTACCTTGACGAGAGCTCCCTGAGGACAGTGGTACAGGCGCTGGTCATATAGAGGTTGGATTACTGCAACGCCCTCTACATGGGGCTCCACTTGAACCTTGTTCAGCGACTGCAGCGGGTCCAGAATGTGGCGGCCAAGTTGGTGGTTGGTGCACGTCGATATGACCGCATCACCCCCATCCTGGCTCGCCTACACTGGTTGCCCATTGCCTCCCGAATAAGGTTCAAGGTGTTGGTTTTGGTTTACAAAACCCTCCATGGCTTGGCCCCTGCTTATCTGGCAGAGCGTCTTTCCCGACCATCAGAACTGGCCCGACCCACCCGATCCTCTTTGGCCCTCTCGCTGCGGACCATCACTCCAAAGGAGGCCCGCAAAACGAGTACGCGTAAACGGGCCTTCTCGGTGGCGGGGCCAACCATCTGGAACGCTTTTCCGAGCGAGTTACAGCAGGCTCCGTCATTGGCGTCATTTAAGAAAGCTTTAAAGACCCTGCTTTTCAGGGACACCTTCGGCACTGACTAGGGATACAGGATTTTTTTTCTTTTTTTTTTCTTTTTTCTTTCTTTTCTTTTTTTGTCCTCCCCTTTGCCCCGTCTTGCCTGTAAGTTTCCTTGGACGCCATGGTCATAGTGACTGTGATTGTTTTTAGCTGTTTTTAGATGGATTTTAGATTTTTAATATTTTGTGTGAACCGCCCTGAGTTCTCGCTCGGGAAATAGGCGCAGTATAGAAATTTGAAAATAAATAAATAAATAAATAAATAAATAAATAAACCCCAGGTTGTGAGCACAGTTTTACCTGCTGGACAGGCATTTAACCACCACACCATGAGGCTTCTTATAAAAGGACTTGCGATTATAATACAAACAAAATCCAGGAAAAACTCAAAAATCAGTTTAAAAAACATTTAAAAGCACACTTTGAAAAATACAATACCCAAGACCTCAGGGAGAGCCTAATGTAGTTTGAAAAGAAACATCTTCCCATGTTGTGAGAAGAATGGTGGTGGGAAGGCCAAGCTGGCCTTCCAGTGAAGGGAGCAGCCACAGAGAGGTTCCTCCTCCTCCTGTCCCCACCAGGCGCCCCTAAGAGGGCACCGGGGCCAAGAGGAAAGTCTCCTCAGGAGGCCTAAGGGTGAGGAATGGGCACCCAGTTGGCCCAAGGTGCATTATGGGAAAAGACCATAAAAACACCACAATCTCCACCAACACCTCTTGGAACAAGTCCTACAACAATACAAACAATGCCTTCAGTAGGAAGAAAAAAATCGCATCCAAAAAGTAACACAGAATTACTGAAGACATCAGATTGACCCTCATTTTAATCATTTTAATACTTGAACAGCACAAATGTTGGATTTAACAGGAGCAATCAATGGTGGGTGGCTCTGTGCTCTGTGAGCATCTGTGTGTCCTTTGCTCCACCCCATAGTTGTGCAAGAAAATATACAATAGCCCTGCTTGGATTCTTATTTACATAGCATGTGATTCAATGCACTTCCTTGTTCTGCACATTTAAAAATTCAATGAATGTCCAGGCAAAGAGACCAAGTTGGCCTGTCAATGAACAAGCCAGACTGAAAGGCTACCAACAGAAGGATGTTTGCCTGACCCTTGTATACAAAACTGACTGGCTCTTCCCACCCAGCCCACTTCTTAGTCTTGGATGGCCAGAGTAATTGAGGTTTCAACCATAAAGGGACCATGTGGGAATACTTAACCATGGCCTCCAAGTGGCAGCACCTCTACCATTGGAGCATAACCCTTTTGGCAAAATAGGGAGCAAACAAGCAAAGAGAAGGCAGGTCCTTCACCTCAGGCTCTGCCCATTGCTGTTCTAGATGTCATTTGCTTAACCACCTTCCTTCAACTGGCTGCCTGAGGAAGAAGAAGAGGGTAGCTAGGGTTGTGACTGTCCTTGGCTAGGGTCTGTTTGGTCCATTGTGCATGTCCTAAGTCACCCAGCCCTGTTCCACAACATTCTCCCTTCCTCTGCCTGTGCATTCAGTAGAAGAGTAATTAGGATGTTGCGGTCCTCTCAAGCAGGGCATTAACAATTGCATGCTTCCTCCACCCTCAGAATCCAAAATCAAGGTGAGCTGTTTGTGGGCTAAGGGTGCTGGACACCTTTGTGAAGAGCATCTTGTGGGAGTAGGGACACTTTGCATGTATTAAACTGCTGCTTACCAGCATTAGGTAGACATCTGGTGGGCTCTCCTGACCACGACCCATTGTCCTGGCACATCCTCTCAGAAGATCCTGCAAGTTGGTACCCATGGTGGCAACTGAAGCTGACAACAGACCCAGCTAAATAGTTGGTTCCTTTTTTTGTGCCATTTGTGGGGGGAGCAAGCCAATCACAAGACACCACTGAGAAGAGGAAAGCAATAGTGTTTCTGGTCAAGCTACTTTAAATTGAAACGGAAGGAAGGCCCCAGAGAGGGGGGCACATGGCAAGAGGCAACCTCTTTGAGCATGTTGCTGCATTGCTACACCTCAGGCTCAAGATGGTAGACCATTGTCTTCTGTGATTTCAGGAATGCTGAAACCCAACTGGGTGGGCATGTCTGAGCCCTTAAGCTACCTCAACATGAGAGACAAGACAGAATGCTTACATTCTTGCAAGTTCAGCAGGGATTCTGTGTCCAGAAGTTGAATCATGGCAACAGGACTTCTTTTCTTGAAGGTCACAAGAAAAGAAGTCCAGTTTTCATGACTCAATTTCCAGATGAATTCACCTGGTTGACTGAGAATCTTCACAGACACAGAGAAGAGTGTCGATATACTTCTTATTGGGAAAGGGCCTAATAGAGAAGGTGACCTCCTTGGGCATTTCAGAAATTCTTGATTTGCCTAGAAAGGGGTTCCTTGTAGAGTGAGTGGCCATAAAGCACTTGAGCTGTCCTTTGCCAGTTCCACCATCTGGGGCCTTCCTCAGAAACAAAAGAATGGACTCAAAATCTTGGTTTGGATCCTGATTCCTCCACTGACAGAAATGGAGGCCACGGGAAAGTCCCTATTACCATATCAATCACAATATATCAGTTCTATTGTGAAGTTTCATCCTGGAGTCCTGAAGCCACATAGATGTCTGTATGCTAATTCTGAGATAGAATGGCATGTCTAATTATCTCATAATGAGATGGATGCTGTCTTAGTATGAAAGTATGCTTTCTTGCCAGATTTCACATTTCACTCATTGCAGGTGCCAAAACATGGTGCACAGAATAATCTAACCAGAAAGTGAAGGCATTTGTGTAGTGAACATCACTATTCGCTCTGCATTCCCATCAGGGCCACTTACCCGGCTGTAGACTCTCCTGAAGGTGTTGGTACCTCTGATGGGACCACTTGGTACCATTTCCCACCGCAAGATCCCTGGTTGTCAGGACATCAAACCTGCAGAAAGGGTCTGATTGGCAAAGCAACACCATCTGTTCTACAAGGGGGTCAGTTGGGTCTTCAGATGGAGTAAATACAGGCACAAAATTGGGATCATGCTTTGGCCCATAGAGGTATTTGTCTAACAAGTGCTGAGTGTCATAAGTGAATAAAGATGTTTCATTTTTGATAGCCCCTGCAAAGACAAAAGGGATAAATGGTTATCTTCTTCTGCTAGGCCAACATCTAAAGCTGGAAAACCACGTGACCAGAAGTACTGAAGGGTCCAGATGCACAGAATCCACAGGAAAATAATGTAACAAAAGAACAGCCAGGCAAGCAATCAGAAATCAAACCCAAAAATTCACAAAATAGCTTTACTACTGCCTGGAAAATCCACCCTTAGAAGCAGTGCCTCAGCCATGTTAAAAGGATGGAGGAGGGAAATGTCCAGTTTGCACCTCGCTGATAAAAGATCAACACTCCAAGTGATCAACTGGCCTGTAGGTTAGCCATGCTCTAAGGGCATCTAAACAATATCTACTGCTTACAAAACCCTTTTTCTGGATCTTGTATTCTGTTAACAGGTATCATTCCTTTGTGTAACAAATGGTTTAGGGAAATCCTTTGCACACACACACCTGGACTCCCTCAGGCCACTTCCTAACACTGAGTAAAACAATCTCCCCTTCTTTGTCCTCTGTCTAAGCCCATCATCCCAGGTGGAACAACCATTGTTTATACTGTATGTTCAGCGATGTAGTCTATTTGTATGGCAATACTCTCAACAATGTAAGCCATTGTTGATTTTTTTCTGCACATTGTATCCTTTGTTTTGTATTTTGAAACTTTTCCAGGCTTTCCTATATCTTCTTTGTGTACCACTATCCCCTCTGTTCCCTCCCCCATCAGGGCAGACACTGGATGTTTGCTGCTGGAGGCTAAGTTTCTCTGCCTGCTTGCTTTATTGCTCAATAAACCTTGCAAAAATCGAACAGAAGAATAAAATTGAGGCAGATTGCAGTGAGTGAGCAGCCAGAACGAACAAACAGGATTTTGAGAGCAAAAGGATAGTGAGAAAGAGGCCGACTGATGGAGGAGATTTTAGGGCTGAAGCCTTGATGACTGCAATCTATTGGTTAAACAGGACTTGGAATTCTGTGGTTTAAGAAATGCATCATTACTTGCTATATGGCAGAAAGTCATCATTGAGCCATCTAAGAGTTTTTGGATGTACTGCATGCATTCACATACCACGACCTAAGAGTTTTTGGATGTACTGCATGGGTTCACAAAGCAAGACCTTGAGGAGTGTATAGCTAAAACACTCAAAGAAATAACAAGGCCTTCTTTAACTACATTATTATTTTATTATAATTATTTTAGATTATTTTACCCCGCCTTTCTCTTTGGAAAAGGACCCAAGGCGGCTTACAGTAATGAGGGATAATACACAGTCCAGTACAATTAAGACATGTTCAAGTATTTGAAATTAGAAGTAAGAACCCAACTAGGAAGGCCATTGGACCATTAGATGACAATGGAAGGCAAGGGATAATTAAAGAGGAAACAGAGATTGTGGAGAGACTCAATGAATTAATAGTTGTGAGTTTTTCGGACTGTTTGGCCGTGTTCTGGAAGTTTTTTTCCTGATGTTTTGCCAGAATCTGTGGCTGGCATCTTCAGAGAGCAAGGAGATCAGGGAACTAGGAGTTCTCTCTGTGCTCTGTGCTCTCTGTACACTCAGAGAGTGTAATACTTTTTGTTAACCAAATTTCTAAATATTTGAAACTTGAATAGCATAAGTCCAAATCTGACTTATTTTTAATTTCCTTTTGTTCTACTCTAGAGATGTTTATACACAACAATTTAGATTTTTTTATAGCTAAGTTTTAGACCTGTACAATAGCAATGTTGTTGTAATATTTGTTTTAGTGATTCTAAGCTGTTTATTGGGTCCTCCAAAAACAGAAGCCTGTCATCTGCATAGAGGTTTATTTTATGTTTTCTATTTTTAAACCCCAACCTTTTTAAAAATAGAAAACATAAAACAAACCTCTATGCAGATGACAGGCTTCTGTTTTTGGAGGACCTAATAAACAGCTTTTAAAAAATATTTTTGCTTTCTCTTATTTGCGAGGTAAGTGGATCAATTGCTATTGCAAATATAATTGGGGATAAAGGGTCACCTTGTCTCATTCCCCTATAAAAAAATAAATTTATCAGATTATATTTCATTGATGAGGACTTTAGCCGCTGCCCCTATGTATATTTTTTTAAGAGATTCGTAAATTTTTCACCCATATTCATTTTTTCCAAGAGATCAAACATATACCACCATTCTACATAATCAAATGTCTTAAGTGTGTCTAATGAGAGTTAAGGTTAGGGTTAGGAATACGGTTAGGGTTAATTGTAAAATGACAATATTTATTGTACACAGTGTTATATGGGGAACGTATAATAAATAAATGTACCGGGGGAGACAAGAGACTCTTAAGCGGGTTTTTAAAATTATGCTTCTCTAGAATAGTGCTGTGTCAGGTAAGTGCTGCAGTTTCTCATGTGATTATATTACTTTAGTGCTATGTTACTCCCCTCCCTGCTCCCCCTAAAAAGGAAGCACGGAAGAAAGCAGTGCTAATAACAGAGGAGGATGAGCAACCAATGAGCTTAGTAAGAGCTAATGTAATTTAAGAAGTGGCACAGGGTTTTGCCCTGCAAACTTCCTGGAATATTTTAACATCCAGTGTGAATGAAAATAGCTGTTAAATTGCCATAGAAAAATTAGAATAAATCTGAGTCACCTCAGCACAGCCTTCCTGTCGAGTTGCACCCTTAAGACAACCACCGTGCAGCTGAAGAGGAAAGGCAGAATGTACACAGAATGCCACTTCCTCAAGGTTATAATGTCTGCTAGTACATACAGTAGGCACCTTGCTATGTCAGGGAGCTGTGATCAGGTTTTGCCTCCTTGCAGTTTTCTTTGAAAAGCCCATCTATCCAAGAGAGAGGTAAAGGGGCATGTGGTCACTTACAGTCTGCTCCAAACACAAATAGGTCTTCAGGAGTGCTGTAGTCAGTATCAAGGGAGGTCCCATTGCGGAAAGTCAAATCATCCCGCGGATTGCCATTTATGGTCCCAAAGAGCCCTTGTGAGTGGTTCAGAAACTTCTCTGGCAGCAAAACTGTCAAGCTCAGTGAACTTGCCTTCCACCAACTCACTTCCACACCAACTCCAGAGGAGAACATGACCGTGACATTCAACCCAGGTGTAGTTGACAGAAAGAGACCTGTAAAAGAGGTGAAAACAAAAGGCGAACATCTTGGCCAGGCAGAGCTGGAGGAGTGGTGGTGGTGGTGGTGGTGGTGGTGGAAGCAAATCAAAACCTTGAGGGTCTTGAAAAAACTTTTGAGCACTTAGGAGAAGATTGCTTTGCCTCTCTAAGTGCCTCTTCATTGGTAGCAATTGATGATCAGTTGTGGGGAAAGCCCAGAGGAGGATGCTGGGCTCTCTAGTTGGCAGGAGCAACAGTGGGCCATGCAATAATCTGCTGTTCCACAACAGCTAAATGTGTTGCTCGCATCTTGATTCAAGGAACCATTCTTATTTCAATAATTATCAATTGCAAATCCACTACAACTGATTGGGGATTTGGATTGGGAGCCACCCATACCCCATCCAAGGACCAGTTTTGGAGTCTTTCCCAAGCCTTCTTAATTAACTACACAGTTGGCTGTCTTTCTCTTTATAGTGTTGTAACACCCTAAGATCTCTCTCCAGGGCAGATCTGTTGGGCAGCAAGAGCCACTGCATGTAAGAGGATGGTTTTCTTGTTCATGTTACCAAGGGCTGCAGTCTACATGCCAGACGTTGCAGGTGCCTTGTTTTGAAATGCTGCAGCTCTCAAAGGTTTCACTCAATGCTGTCCTTAAGAACATAACTTTCCTCAAAGAGTCTCTTTTTGCACCCACAAAGGAACGTCTGCTGGACTGGGAGATATGAAAGGCTGTCATTGATGAGGACAATCCTCTACACCTGCTGCTAAAAAAGGGAGGACTTGGACACAGGGGACATTCGGAGTACCATGTCTTCATGCCTGATCCTGCAGGGCCCTAACCCTTCCATGTCCCCCTGCCTGTGGAAGGCATCAGGATACACAGAGAGACCTTTTTCTTCTTCTTCATATGGAATACAGTCCAGGTACTCTACATTTATCAGACTGGTCAATCCAAGAGTGTTGAACACCAAGACACTCTAACTTTCAGTTGCATCCTCATGTTTCTTGTACTCCAGGCTGAATCTGGAGTATTGTGTACAATTCTGGTCACTGCATCTCAAAAAAGACATAGAGGAACTGGAAAAGGTGTAAAAGAGAGCGACTAAAATGATTACTGGGGTGGGGCACCTCCCTTATGAGGGAAGACTAAAACATTTGGGGCTCTTTAGTCTGGAAAAAGGCACCTGAGGGGGGATATGATTGAGACGTACAAAATAATGCAGGGCATGAGTAAAGTGGATAGAGGGAAGCTCTTCTCCTCTCACAAAATACCAAAACTAGGGGACATCCACTCAAACTGTGGTTTGAGAGAGTGAGAACAGACAAAAGAATTTTTTTTACCCAGTGTGTTGTAGTCTGTGGAACTCCCTGCCACAAGGTGTGGTGATGGCATCTAGCCTGGATGCCTTCAAAAGGGGATTGGACAGATTCCTGGAGGAAAAGTCCATCACAGGTTACAAACCATAATGGAGATGAAACCAGGGTACTTCAAGGGCCAGATGCAGCAGAGTGGCATCAGGAGGCAGATATCTGGTCTCGTGCGCTCCCAGATGCATCTGGTGGGGCCACTGTGAGATACAGGAAGCTGGACTAGATGGGCCTTTGGCCTGATCCAGCATGGCTCTTCTTATGTTCTTATGCTTGCTAATTCAGTGCAAACTACACTCATTTTCCACCTTGCAGGAAGCTCAAAACACACAAAGACTCTTGCTGACCAAGTAGGTGCAATTCCATCTCCCTTTTCATGGATCTCCTCAGGTTAAAGGGCTGAATAGAGCCTTGTGGTTAAACTGATGTAGTGCATTGAAAACTCTGCTCATGTCTGAGTTTGACCCTGTGCACAGGTAGCAGACTTGAGGTTTACTCAAATATCTACCCTTCCAAGGTCAGTAACTGAGTACCCAGCTTGCTGGGGGCGGGAGGCACAGTGTGTAGCCTTCTTAGCTAAATTCTAAACTTCCCAGAGAGATCATGTATCACTGGGGTAGGGCAGTAGCGAAGCAGCACACTTCATTTTTGGTAAGACTCATTTACAATAATGACAAAAGGTATTTTAGCATTATAAAGACTAAGATATTTTATTTGGCCAACCTTTTAGCTGATCACATGGAAAGGAAAATTGAAAGTTAAGGGAAGAGGCATGGGATCCTCCCCATAATCCTGCCCATTGCTGCCCGCACTCCACACCTTTTCCTACTAATTCCATGATGCAATAGGATACCAACCTCTGACTTTCTAAGCATTTTGCTGATTACCACAGCTGGGGTTCAGTCTCCTAGTTGGTGATTTAGTTCTTATGTTTGCATTTACTCTGAAGGGGTCTCTTTTTGTCTCACCTTTCAAGTCCATCCAGGTTTGTTCAGAAAAGTTGAGAGCCTTGTGATTCAGCAGGACCTCTAAGGAGCCAGCGTGCTCTGGAATACGTATCTCAACCACATCGGAATTATTCTCCTGCATTGCAATGGCAGAGAAGCCTGTGACCAGGGCTTCAGTTCCTACCAGGCAATTTTAAAACAGAATCAGAATGGCTGATCGAGCTCTTATGGGCGGGGAAACTTATATTGCATTCATTACACTTTACTCTTCCGATCAACAATGCCCCCACAAAGCAACTTATAATATATGCGAATGGTAAAAATAAGTGAAAATATTAATACTGTGGGGGCTCAGAGGCCACAAGAGGCTCAGAAGAAAGCATCCATTTTGACTCACCTTCTCAGAGAATGGTGGTAGTATCAATGCAACCCTGAAAAGGCCCTGGTTCTTATTAGGCTAGGTCAGGGGAACCAGTAGCAAAAGGACCTGAAGCAGAAACAGGGACCCCCATAATCTTCTCTTATGGGGGGCTAATGGAACACACACAGACAATGTACTGTCTAGTCCCAGAAGTACCCTCTGTGGATTTAGAGCTTTGAAAATCAAATATTCAACGTATACTTAACCTGAAAATAAATGCGCGATATGATAGCCTCATTCTGAAGGGCTGGTGATATGTGAAAGTCAGAATAAGGTTTTGCTTTGATTCAAAGGGGGGTTATCAGGGCATCCCTGAGGCCAATCTACAAGAAAGGAAATGTCAGCTAAATGTGAGGAACTATGCTTCCTGAAGCAAGGAATGCTTGGATGGTAAAATAAGCCACCCTAAAAGGCTGTATAGTAGGTGCTCCTTCATTTTAGGTTTCTAAAGAAGAGTGGAAGGGCCACCTCAAAGGCGTTTGGCTCTCGACGTCGGGCTTCAGCCTGGGACCTACACCTGTTCATCTCTGGGACTCAGGTGTGTGTTGTATCGTTACAGTCGTGACCGACTCTTTGTGACTCCATGCCCATGGAGTTTTCTTGGCAGGAATACTGGAGTGGTTTGCCAGTTCCTACTCCATGCGCCTACAACACCTGGTATTCCCTGGTGGTCTCCCATCCAAGTACTAACCAGGGCCGACCCTGCTTAGCTTCAGAAATCAGGCAAGATCAGATGTGCTTAGGGCATTGGTGCTCCCTCCCTAATCCGCTTCACCCCCAGCTGTGAGCTGGGCTTGTGAGCTGGGTGGGTGGGTGGGTGGTGGGGAATGGCTTATTATAGCTCAACAGACAGACAGAAGAGGATGAGAGTTCGAGAGAATCATCTGTTCATGGCATTCCACTGACAGGTTGCAGAGGGTCCTTCATGAAATACATCAGATCTCCTTAATGTCCTACAGGGTTACTTTCTGTCTGTAAAACCAGGCGATATCTCTTCTCCAACCTTCCCCGTGTGTGCTTGTCGCGGGCGGACAAAGACCAATAAAACATGCAAATATGTACCAGAACGACATGCAACTGTGTCCAGACGAATCAGAGCTATTCTCTAGTCATGTGAGCTAAAACTACAATTCCCAGAATTCCTGAATTAAAGGAGAATTCTCTATTTCTACTGCTGGGTGCCGAACATTCTTACTGACCGCAACCAGGTTCCCATCAAATGTTGGTTTGGAAAGGGAGAAGTGAGTAGACAGGGCTGGGGGCTGGGGAGCCTTCTAGAAAAGACAAATAAAAGCAGTCTCAAACCTCACCTTCCTTTCCACTCAGCAGCTTAACAACCTGTGTTCTGCCTTGGATTCTTAACAATGTCAGATTGGACTCCACGAGTGAATATTCTCCAAGGCCTTTGAAGGTGAAATTAATGCCATCAAAAGTAATCAAGTGAGGATCTCCAAAAGCTGAAGCTGAGAAAGAAACATGGGAATGGAACTTAAATTGTGGCTCTCATTAGTTTTATTGGGAATGTAATGTGACAATTGTAAGGGGTTACACAAAGTGCTGCTTTGTGAATCCAGCCTGAATCTCTTTCTTAAAGGGCTGCACACATGGCCACTTCTGGCTTGGATTTCTTTCACCCCATGCACAAAGAGGTGTCAGCTAAGAAGAGGCCATAGTTGCCCAGCTGAATTTCATCTGCCAGAAAACCATCATTGGAACATCTGAAACTTGCCCTGTCCAGCTTGGAGGGGAGTTCCATTTTGAGTTTTGCCCTCCAGCTAGTCCCAATTTCCCTCCAAATTCCAGCTACAATTTTGTTTTGGATCTTCTGTGATCCAGACAGGCAACAGTCGCCCTGTCATTTTAATGAAATAATTAATCTTGCTTTCTGCCTAAATGGTGCTCAGAGCAATTGATAGTAAAACTATTGTTTCAAATTGCACATCGTAAAATAATATATTAAGCACAGGATCACAATACAAATATGAAATACAAATACAGAATCATAGAATCATAAAATCATAGAGTTGGAAGAGATCTCAAGGGCTATCCTGTCCAACCCCCTGCCACACAGGAATTCCCATCAAAGTACTCCCGACATGGCCATCCAGCTTCTGCTTAAAAATCTTCAAAGAAGGAGACTCCACCACCCTCCATGGTTAGTTCTTCCTAATGTTCAAATGGAATCTCTTTTCCTGTAGTTTGAAACCATTGCTCCGAATCCCTGTCTCTGAAGCCATGGAAAACAAGCCAGCCCCCACTTTGATGTGGCATCCTTTCAAGTGTTTAAACATGGCTATCATATCCCCTCTCAGCCTTCTTTTTGTAAGGCTAAACATTACTGCTCCTCATAAGACATATGTTTAAGACCTTTAACCATCCTCGTTGCCCTCCTCAAAGAAGGTTGGGGCTCTACAATGCCACCAAAAAGGCCATGGCCCAAATGGCTCTACATGCAGCTGCCTCTGGTTGGGTTTTGTCAACTCCAGCTGGTCCAGAATGCTAGAGAAAAAGCACCAGCCCAGGCCCAGAGTTGCCAGGGTTTGGCTCTGCATTCTTAATGTCCAGTCTCTTCTCCCCTCACCCCTTCCCCACCCCCAGACACATTGTTCAAACAAACCAAACCATGAGTTGGGGCCATTGGGCCATGATCCATGGCCACCCTCCACGCTTTTTTCCTGAATGCCATGTTTCTCCTCAGATACGCTCCCTGAGGATGCAATGGCCCTGTGGTGACAGTGGGGTTGGCCAACAGCCTCATTATTAGCTTGCAAATAAGTCATCACAGGTCTAACAGAAAAACACAAGAATTGTTTTAAAGACCTGCAGATTTATTTCAGCAGGAGCTTTCATGGGTCACAATATTCTGTCAACTGAAGTGGGATGGAATTCATGAAATGTTACTCTGAAGTAGATCTGATGTACTGTAGTCTTTAGGGTGCCATTCTTTTATCTTTATTACACTTGCCTTATGTTAGCACCTTCTTGCCCTCACTCTGCAAAGCTGGCCATTTCCAACTACAGTGGTACTCTGGTTAAATAAATTAATTCATTCTGTGGGTCATTTCGCTTTGTAAAAATTTCATAATGTGAAGCATGGTTTCCCATAGGAATGAATGTGAAATGAATTAATCCATTCCAAAAGACAGAAAAAAGACAAAAACAGCCAGATTTTTTTTTGTTCAAAACTCTTTATAAAGTGCACTTTAAAGGCATAAATGCTGTACAGGGAAATGATTAATCAAGCAATGACATTTCAAGCATACTACTTCAAGCTTTAAAACATCACACATCAACTTTTAAAACATGGCAAACATGCTTCAGTACAGTTCAGTACACTTCCACGCTATGCAAACTCCAACTGTTCAACAGTTGGACAGTACAGTACATACACATTTTCAAACATTTTCAATCAATTTCAAAAAATTAACATTTTAAGAGGAGGATTTTGCCTTGGCCTTTTCAACAGGAAGATGTTCATTGTCTTGCCTCTGGTGCCTTTTCAGCATTCCTTGGAATTGGGACATGATGGGAGGTGTCAAAACTGTTAATGCTTCAGCCTGATCCTCATGGTGCTGCTGGACAAAAGTTTTTTACCTTTGCCCACATTTGGAAAACCTCCTTCACTTCTCTGATAGAGACAGTTTCTTTGTCGTTTTCTTCCTCCTCCTCCTCCAATGAGACCTGCTCCTCCATCGTCTCCTTCTGCACCTCCATCAAGTCCTCGATGGATATGTCACTGGCATGCCCTTCCACCAGCTCACTGACATCCTTCTCAGTGACCTCCAGTCCCATGGTCCTCCCCAAGGACACAATCTCTTACAACACTGCTGACTCTGCTGCAGGTGCAGAGGCATTGGGGTTGGTTGGCACAACACATTCTGGCCACAGGTTGCGCCAAGCAGAATTGAGGTTCCATTGGCTGACCCTGTCCCAAGCAATCTTGATGAGCTGCAGGCAGCTTACAATGTTGAAATGCTCTCTCCAATATTATTATTGTTATTACTTTATTGTTGCACTTATTAACAGCACTAACTTTCCCAAAGGGTGAGGCGTGTTAACCTGCTGGTCAATAGATTGGAGTAGTGGAGTGGTGTTAGGGGGAAGGAACATCACTTTGATAAAGGTGAATTCCTCCAGCAAGTCTTCCTCGAGACCTGGAGGATGAGCAGACACGTTGCCTGCGCAGTGGCCACCGGAATGTATCAATCTTCAGCTTCATAGGACCTCCCCTCCTCTCTGCGCATGCTCCTCCTTTCCCGCGCTAGCTCAGTTCCCCAGCTATCCGCCGCTGAAAAACAAAAAGGGAGAGTGACGGATAGAGGGGAGGAGGGTGGGATGTGTGAATACACAGACATGATCTCGAAGAACCACAGTTACAGGTAGGTAACTTCCATTTCTTCTTCGAGACGTCTG
>JAHTLZ010000185.1:0-10365 GCA_023846285.1 Phrynocephalus versicolor
CTGGGTGGGTGCCATGGGGGCTGGTCCCTCATGTTGGAGGGCGTGCATGTCTGTGGCCGGTGGAAGGGACTCCAGCTGCCCTTTCTAAACGGGAACTCATGGCTGGTTGCCTGCGGGGGGGGGGTCTCCATCTCTGGGATTCCTACTTGGCCCTCCCGAGTGGCCTGGGCCAGCCTCGGGGGTGGCGGGCAGGAATCCCTGTGTGCACGTGTGTGTGTGTGTGTGTGTGTGTGTGTGTGTGTGTGTGTGTGTGTGTGTGTGTGTGTGTGTGTGTGTGTCCTTGTGGGGTTCACGGTGCCTCCTGCTTCCTCCGCAGCGGTCGATTTCCCAGTGCCCAAAAGTGAGTCGGTCCAGAGGTTCCAGGTGTACTACTTGGGCAGCGTTTCCGTGGCCCGGCCTGTGGGTAAGAAGCACTCGGGGGTTGGGGGGGAGGGGGCTTCCTTTGGAGGGTGGTGGACCTGCAAGAGACCCTGCAAGAGACTGAAGTGTGTTGAACGCCTGGCCCTGCCCTCTGCCCATCTCTCGGGTGCCTTGGAAGGATCATCCCACCAAAGGACCACCTAGTCCCACCTAGTCCTCCCACCAAAGGGGCACCAAAGAATCACTGTGGGTTAAACTACCAGGTCCAAGGAGTGATATGATAGTTGGGGTATGCTATCGCCCACCAGATCAAAAACTTGAGGGGGACCTTGAAATGAGGAGACAAATCATGGAGGTATCTCAGAAGGATAGGATAGTAATCATGGGGGGCTTCAATTATCCCCACATTGACTGGGCCAATGCGAGCTCCGGGCAAGAAAGAGAAACTGGGTTTCTCGACTTGCTGAATGACTGTGCCTTAGAGCAACTTGTCACGGAGCCCACCCGAGAACAGGCAACTCTGGATCTAATACTGTGTGATACTCAGGGCCTGGTCAGGGATGTGAATGTCACTGAGCCTCTGGGGAACAGTGACCATGCTGCATTCTCCTTTGCCATGCATGTTGGAGGAAGAGTGTCAAGCAAATCAGACATAAAAACCCTTGATTTTCGAGGGTCAAACTTCCCTCAGATGAGGAAGCTAGTTAGAAAGAAATTGAAGGGGAAGGTTGGAAGAATCCAATCTCTTCAGAGTGCATGGAGCCTGTTTAAAACAACGGTAACAGAGGACCAGCACAAGTGCATACCACAAAGAAAGAAGAGCTCATTTAAGTCCAAGAGGGCACCGGCATGGTTAACAAGTGGAGTTAGAGAGGCTCTAAAGCGCAAGGAGAGGTCTTTCTGTAAATGGAAATCCTCCCCAAATGAGGAAAATAAAATGGAAGACAAACTCTGGCAAAAGAAATGTAAGAAGATGATAAGAGAGGCAAAGAAAGATTTTGAGGAACGCATGGCTAGAAATATAAAGGGTAATAATAAAAGCTTCTTTAAATATGTTAGAAGCTGAAAACCTGCCAGAGAACCAGTTGGCCCTCTGGATGGTGAGGGAGGAAAAGGGGAGGTTAAGGAGGACTTGGACATTGCAGAGAAATTGAATGAGTTCTTTGCATCTGTCTTCACGACAGAAGACCTTGAGCAGATTCCGCTGCCTGAACAGCCCCTCTTGACTAAAGAATTAAATCAAATACAGGTTAAAAGAGAGGATGTTTTAGGACTAATTGATAAATTGAAGATTAAAAAGTCACCGGGCCCAGATGGCATCCACCCAAGGGTTATTAGGGAACTGAGAAATGAAATTGCAGATCTCTTAATGGTAATATGCAACTTGTCTCTTAAAACGGCCACAGTGCCGGGGGACTGGAGGATAGCAGATGTCACACCAATTTTTTAAAAAAGGAAGGAGGGGGACCCGGGAAACTACAGGCCAGTTAGCCTTACATCTGTCCCAGGGAAGATGGTGGAAAGCCTCATCCAAGAGAAAATCTTAAAACACATAGAAGAACAAACCTTGCTGAGAGAAAATCAGCATGGCTTCTGCAAGGGTAAGTCTTATCTGACAAATCGTTTAGAATTTTTTGAAAAGGTCAACAGGCATGTAGATTTGGGTGAACCAGTGGATATAGTCTATCTGGATTTTCAAAAGGCTTTTGATACAGTCCCTCACCAAAGGCTGCTGAGAAAATTGCACAGTCAGGGGATAAGAGGGCAGGTCCTCTTATGGATTGAGAACTGGTTGAGATCCCGGAAACAAAGAGTAGGTGTCAATGGGAAATTTTCACAATGGAGAGAAGTGAAAAGCGGTGTGCCCCAGGGATCTGTCCTGGGACCGGTGCTTTTCAATCTGTTCATAAATGACCTGGAGACAGGGATAAGCAGTGAGGTGGCCAAGTTTGCAGATGACACAAAACTTTTCCGTGTGGTAAAAACCAGAGAAGATTGTGAAGAGCTCCAGAAGGATCTCTCCAAACTGGGGGAATGGGCCGCAAAATGGCAAATGCGTTTTAATGTAACCAAATGTAAAGTAATGCATATTGGGGCAAAAAATCCAAACTTCATCTATCAACTCATGGGCTCTGAGTTATCCGTGACGGATCAGGAAAGAGATCTTGGTGTGTTGGTGGACAGCTCCATGAAGGTGTCTCCCCAATGTGCGGCAGCGGTGAAGAAGGCCAGTTCCATGCTAGGGATTATCAAAAAGGGGATTGAAAATAAAACAGCCAACATTATAATGCCATTATTCAAAACGATAGTAAGGCCCCACCTGGAGTATTGTGTACAATTCTGGTCACTGCATCTCAAGAAAGACATAGTGGAACTGGAAAAGGTGCAGGAGAGGGCGACTAAAATGATTACTGGGCTGGGGTACCTCCCTTATGAGGAAAGGCTAAAACATTTGGGGCTCTTTAGTCTGGAAAAAAGGCGCTTGAGGGGGGATATGATTGAGACATACAAAATAATGCAGGGCATGAGTAAAGTGGATAGAGGGAAGCTCTTCTCTGTCACACAAAATACCAGAACTAGGGGACATACACTCAAATTGAGGGCTGGGAGAGTAAGAACAGACAAAAGAATATATTTTTTCACCCAGCGCGTTGTTAGTCTATGGAACTCCCTGCCACTGAATGTGGTGATGGCATCTGGCCTGGATGCCTTCAAAAGGGGATTGGACAGATTCCTGGAGGAAAAGTCCATCACGGGTTACAAACCATGATGGAGATGTGTAATTCCCCAGGCTTAAAAACCAGGGTCCTTCAAGGGCCAGATGTAGGGGAGTGCTATCAGGAGACAGATATCTAGTCTCATGCGCTCCCAAACGCATCTGGTGGGGCCACTGTGAGATACAGGAAGCTGGACTAGATGGGCCGTTGGCCTGATCCAGCAGGGCTCTTCTTAGGTTCTTATGTTCTTATGTTCTTAGTCCCACGCGGAGAGGAGCTGCCGGTGGCTCCTGGTGGCACGATTTCTGGTTCCTTGTGGGAGCTTGTCCTCCCGGCCTGAAAACCTTGGTCCCTTGGAAAGGGCTGGTGCCCAAGGAGGGGGCCCTTTGACCTCCTCTCCTCCCCCCACAGAAGTGGAAGGCCAGGGAGGTATACAACCCACGGCCTCCAGTGCCGCCCCTCATCCCCTCATCCACGCGGAGATCCCCACAGCCACCCTGTGTCCTCAGGCAGCCCACGTGCAAACCACCCCTCCCACCTCACCCTTTTCAGTTCCTTCCTTCTCAGTAAACAAGCACCTTGCTGCGGGGGGTGGGGAGGGCAGGTAGCCCCCCCCCCGTTCTGCAGCTGCCCCTTCCTGAGGCCCCAGAGAGGCCCCTGGGTCTGGCCCAGTGGTGCTGCCCTGTTGCCTAAGGGCGCCTAAGGGTGAAGAGGGCTGGGTGGGTTGCTCCCCCCGGGGGGGGGGGAGGGAGGAGGCACTGCAAGGTTTTGACTCAGGGTGGCCCTCCTTCCCCCCTCCCTCTCAGCCCTGCCTTAACCGCCTCTCTGCCGTTGGCTCCCCAGGCATGGAGGTCATCAATGGTGCCCTGGAGCTGGCGTTGGCCACCGGCAGCAAGGACCAGTGGACGCCCACCCACTTCAGCGTGGCACCTGCCACCCTCACCCTCACCCACCAGCAGGTGAGGAGGGCCCCTGCCCCCTCCCTCCCCCCCAAAGTGGCCTCCCCGGCCTCTTCCAGGCTGTGGTGGGGAGAGGCCTGGTGCCAGCACGGGTGGGTGGGAGGGTTGGGGGACAGGAGACCTTGTCATAATGGGGGGGGGGAGTCCTATTTGAAGCTTTCCCCCTTCTGGTGGGGGTGGGGGGCCAGGGGTGGCAAAGTCAGCAGGGCAGCCCATGTGTGTTGGGTTTTCTTGTGGTGGTGGTGGTGGGGGTTGGAACACGGTCTGACGTGTGTGCACGCGTGTGTGTGTTGTGCACGCGTGTGCACCTTCCCTCCAGACGGAAGCGGTGCTGTGCGAGTGCCGGGTGAGGTTCCTCTCCTTCATGGGCATCGGGAGGGACGTCCGTTCCTTCGCCTTCATCATGGCGGCCGCCCCTGGGAATTTCCGCTGCCACATGGTCTGGTGTGAGCCCAACGCCGCCGGGCTGAGCGAGGCCGTCCAGGCTGCCTGCATGGTGAGTCCGCCTCTGCCCTTGGCTCAGGACCGGCCGGCCGGCTAGCCAGGACCTCGCTGGCAAGGGCCAAAGGATGATGGCCTCCACTGCCCTCAGTGGCTGGTGGCCAACCAACCGGCCGGCGCTCTCCATAGGGGGAAGGATAGGGGAGTCTTCCTCCTCCTCCTCCTCCTGGGCCTCAGCCAAAAGAGGGGCAGGGGGCCTGTGCCTGGGCATTGGGGGGGGGAGGGACAAAAGCCCCTCCTGTTCTGAGGCAGCTGCCAGGGATGTTGGGGGGGGGAGTGTCTCTTTTGGTGCCATGAGGGGGGCAGGCTAGCCCCCCCCCGCACAAGGCCTTTTGTGGGCCATGAGATTGGCTGAGGAGCAAGGACTGGGCCAGTTGACGAGGGGCTGGGGGGGCTGTTGGTGGTGGGGGTGGGGAAGGGGCACACACAGGCGCTGCCACCCTCACCCGCAGGCCCTCCTTCTCTGCAGCTCCGCTACCAGAAGTGCTTGGACGCCCGGCCTCAGACCACCAGCTCTTGCCTCCCGGCCCCGCCTGCCGACTCCGTGGCCCGGCGTGTGGGCTCCACCGTCCGGAAGGGGGTCCAGACCCTGCTGGGGACCCTCAAGCCCAAGCGCCAGGGAGCTCAGACGCCATGACACCCCCCACACACACACCTGTGAGAAACCGGGAGTGGCCCCCTAACCCATCATGCCCCCCCCCTCACAGCTCTCCCTCCCAGGTGCATGCTCCGCAGGAACTCCGCAGGAAGGCATGTGTGCGAGGTGTATTTATGAGGAGTGTGTGTGTGTGCGTGTGTGCGTGTGCATACCTGACAATTGTCCGTCTTGCCTCTGAGGAGCTGTTTGGGGCTGGGGGAGAGACACGCAGTCAGTTGGGGTCCCCCCTCCCCCGCTGCCTGGTTTGGCCCTTCGAGTCCAGCTGCTGCTTTTCACTAACCAAGGGGGCAGCTGTGGGCATGGCCGGGGGCCCTGAAACTGGGGGGGGGGGGGGAGTGTCGCCACATCCCGTTCACATGGGGGCTGCCAGCCCTTTGTCTGCGGGGAGGGGGAGTGTCTCAACCAGCCCCACCCCAGGACTGAGGCCCTTATGGATAGAGCGGGAGGGGGGGGAATGGAGGGAGGGTCCCAGCTCCGGCAACTGCTGCTGCCCCCCCTCCCCACTGTAACATGGGAGGGAGCGCTCCATGTTGTACTAAAACCATTAATAAACTCCGTCCCCCCCCCCGTCTCTTTCCGTGGCATCTTTCTTGCAAGGAGGTAGGAAGCAGAGTGGCCAGGAGGGCTCTGCTTCTGGCTTGGGGGGGGCGCTGAAAGGAGAGGGGGTTCCTCTTCCAGCCCCCCCATCTCATACACAGGTGGAGCAGTTCAGAAAAAGGGGAGACCTCAGTCCTCACAGACAGAAGCAGAAGGCATTTATTGCTGGTGCAGGAGGAGACTGGAGGGGCAAGGACCTCACCCCCCCCAAAAAAAAACCAAAGAAGGAAGTGGTAGGGTTGGGTGGAGGGGCAAAGAGGCTGGTGGGTGGCTGGGCTGAGCCCAGGGCCTGGACTGATGGCCCTTTCCTGGAAAAGGGGGGGGTGGAGGGGAAGGGCGGAAGGCCTACTACTGTCCCAGGATGCATGGGGGGTTGTATGTGCATTGCCCCCCTCCTCTGCCAACTGCCTGGCAGTGCCTCGTTTGCCAGGCGTTTTGGCTGAGTCTTGGAAGGGAAGCACAGCAGAGTCCCAGGAGAAGAACTTGGGGGGGGGGCTGTCTGGGCTTGGTTCAGACCAGCCACTGCCGCCCCTTCTCCGCTGCTCCATCCGGTCTGGGGGGGGCGTTGTTTCTGGGAGGTTCCTTCTTGAAGCTCACAGCCTCTTCTGCCTCCTGAGCGCCACCGCTTGGCAAAGCAAAGAGGGGCTCCAGCAGCAGCAGCACCCCCCTCCACCCTCCTGCCGGGGGGGGGGGGAGGAAGGCCAGGTGGCCCCACCGATGGAAGCCCCATTGTCTCCAGGCCCCCTGGTGCCTGCTGGGGGCAAGGCGACTCGTCCGCCGCACAAGGCCAAGTGCCCTGTCTGGAAGGTCTGGAAGCAACGCCCTGCGCCCCTTCTACAGCGCTGCCCGTGTCGCTGTCCGTGTGTGTGTGTGTGTGTGTGTGTGTGTGTGTGTGTGCTAGCAGAACCGGCGCCTCCTCCACCAGCCCTGGATCTCGGGGAAGGAGACGGTGGAGGGCAGGGGCTGGCAGACCTTGGGGTCATCGGCCCGGGCGGTGCGGAGGGCGCAGAGGAGGGCGGCCTTGCAGACGTCCTGGCAGGGCTCGCGGGGCGGGTGGCCCTTGTACAGCAGGTACCAGAAGCGCTGGAAGAGGGGCTCGTCCACCTGGAAGCGCTGGAGCAGCCGGTCCCAGTCGGCCGGGAAGGCGGTGGGGAAGCCGTACGCCTCCCGGGCCCCGTAGAGGCGCTGCCACTGGGGCGTCACCCCGGGCTGGTTGGCCACGGTCAAGTTCAGGACAAACGTCTCGTGGTCGAGCACCATGGAAGAGCTTCCCGGGTAGACTCCGTCCACGTGGTAGATGCGATATCCTGGGAGGGAAGGCCACCAGGCCACGGTCAAGGGATGCCACACTCCTGCCCCCCCCCCGGCTGGCTGGCCACATTCCACACTCCCCATGGAGGCAGACCACCTGCCTGCCTCCGTGGGGCCAGAGGGAAGGCCAGGGCCTGGGGGGCGGGGGCGGGGGTGGGGAGAGAGAGGGAGGGGAAAGGCTGGACGTGTCCACAAGGACAGCCACGACTGACCTGGGTTGAGGCCGACAAAGGTGGTGACGCTGGGGGCCACGAAAGCCACACCCAACGGCCGGGAGAGGGTCTCTTCGTCGTAGAACAGCTCAAACTCGTCTACGTGGGTGTGCCCAAAAAACTGCCCTGCCACTGTGCCCTCAAACCTGCAGGGACAGGCAGAGGTCAGTGGGGGAGGGGAGCCTTTCCCAACAGCCAGGGAAACCGAGGCAGGATGAGCAGAGAGAGCCCAGGTGCATGGTCGCCACGGGAGTGGAGAGGGCCCCCCCCCCCCCGTGGGGATGGATAGTGACCTCAGGCAGGGAGGTTTCTGGGATGGTAAGGTAAGGGGGGGCGGTCACTCCGACCAGAGGGGCCATGATTGGGGCCCACCGAATGCAGGGGAGGGGAGGGGAGGGGCTCTCGGCACCTGCAAACAGCCTGGTCTTGGGACTCTCCTCAGCTCCTGACTCAGAGGTGAAGGGGGGGCTCTCAAACCCCACCCCCCATAAGCAGTAGTGCCCTCCTTGGTTTCTGAGATCACTCTGCCCACACACACACACACACACACCCGTGGATAAAGGCCTTCCCGGGGTGTGTGAAAGGGGGAAGCAGGCTGCTCAGGTCAAGGGGCACAGAGAAGCCCCCCCCCCAGTCAGGCAGGCACAGCGAGCTCCAACAAGCACCCCTCCTGGGCCTTTGCCCCCTCCCAAGAATGCCCTGCAGGAAGGAAAAGCCCTGACAGGCAACTGTGCCCCCCTCCTCTCCCCCCCCCCCCAGGACAGGGGCAGGGCAATCTTAATCACCAGCACACCCCCCCAAGTGCCACTAATAGCTCTGTCCCATTTCCAAAAGCCAAGCCACACCCACCCCTCCCCCACCAAAAAAAGCCATCCTCATGCAACCCCCCACCCCCTGGCTGCCAGGGCGAGCTGCCCTCCATGCCTTCAGCCACCACAGCTGGTTGCTTGGAGCCAGCAAAGGGCAACTCAAGGGGAACCCCTCTTCCCCCCCATTGTGGCGGTGTTATGGGGGGGCAGTGTGTGAACCTTCCCCTACCCAAGACAACTGCATGACCAGGTGGAGAAAGGGGGGGGGAGGGGAGCAGCTCACCTGTTGATGATGCGGTAGTAGTTCCAGCCCCAGGAGCGCATGCAGTGGGCGGGGGGGATGTGGCCGATGATGTGCACCTGCAGACACAAAAAGGGGGGGGGTGAGGCTGGTGCTGAGCAGGAGGACAGGGCGGAGCCCAGCCAGACCAAAAGGGAAGTCTCTTTCAGCAAGCGGGGGGGAGGGGGGAGGAACCAGGGCAGAGGTGGCCCATAGGCAGGCAGAAGCACCCCGACTTTCCCCCGGGGAGGCCGAAGGACGGCCGGTCCCGGAGGCTGCCTGCCCCTCTGCCCTGCCCGCCCCCTGCCCTGCCCCCCCCCGCGCGCCATCCCACAGGCTGCCCCTCACCTTCTCCCCGCTCTTCTCCGCCTCCTGCAGGACACCCACGAGCCACTGCAGCTGCCCCGCTGGGTCCGTGGCGTTGATGAGGAGCCAAAAGTTGGCCTCTGAGCAGAAATTCATGTTGAGGGAGACCAGGCGGAGGCCCGGCCACGCCAGGAGGGTGTAGAAGCCGCCCACCCTGTGCAGGGAGGACAAAGGCGGCCACGGCACGATCAGACCACTGCCCCCCCCACCCGAAGGTGGCACCGCCCCCCCAACCCCCCACGACTCACCTCCTCTGGTCCCACACAGGCTCCTTCTCCTCCCCCTCCCCGGGTGCGAGCACCAGGGCAGATGACCCCATCACCACCACCACCACCACCACTGCCACGGCTCTACCCTGCACCACTCTGAGGAACACAAAACTCCGTGGCATCCACTGTGGCTGCCGATCCTGCTCCTGTGGTGGTGAGGGGGGGGGAGAGAGACCCATTCTCCACCTCCCCCATTTTAGACCCCCCCTCCGGTAGCTGCTCTGATTCCTCCTGCTCAGCACCCCCACCCAATCCAGGGAGACAAGCACCCACGCCCGCCCCGTGGGCCGCCTCTCGGCCAACTACCTCAGGGTCTTCAGCGCTTCAGGGGGCAGCCACGGCTGCCATGCGTCGGCCATGGCGTGGTACAGCCAGGCAGAGGACTGGTTGCCAGGCACAAATGGGGGAGGGAAGGAGTTGACAGGCACAGACTCGTGGTTGCCCACGGCAGGGTAGACGGGCAGCGGCCCCAGGTACTTCTGGATGAGGCTGCTGACGGTGCTGAGGGCCTCCAGTTGGTCAGCTCGGCTCTGCTCCCAGACGTTGTGCGCTGGGATGTCGCCGGTCCAGTAGGCCGCCTCGTAAGGCCCCGTGGCCGCCAGGTGCTGCAGCAGGTTCTCCAGGGTGTGGAGAGGGAGGTCACAGTTACTGTAGGTGCCCCAGTAGCCGGCCCCCGGCCCCCGTGGCCGGCCGCCCCGGCAGCAGAGGGGGTCCTTGCAGGCAGGGTTGCTGCCTGGCAGGTAGTCCCGGTCCCAGTGCAGGTCGGTGAGGAAGAGCACCCGGGCCGTGGGGGCGCCGGGGGGCGGAGGAGCAGGGGGCCGCACGGGGGGCTTGGGGGTCTGCGGGAGGGTGACATTCCAGTCCGAGTAGATGTCCCAGTGGCCACAGCGCTGGCCCACCAGCAGGCCGCAGATCTCGGCCGGGCGCAGGATGGAGCGGACCCAGGCGGTCACCACGTCCCTCCCAAAGAGCTGGACAATCTCCTGGCAAACCTCGGGGCGCGCCAGGTGCAGCCGGACACAGACGGTGGCGGCCAGGCGCTGGATGTGCTCCACGCTGGTCTCCAGCTTGTGGGGGGAGGGGAGAGAGAGAGGGAGAGGGAGAGAGAGGTGGCGTCACTGGACTCTTGCCGTCCCTTCTTCCCCCGGAAGGGACATAGAACATGCACAGAGTTCCCTGGCCAGCGTCCCAGGCGGGCACTTCCAAGTGGGCCTGCTTCTCTGCCCCATTTTCAGAACCACAGGGTGGTCTCTAGGCGTGCGCGCGCACACACACACACACACACACACACACACACACACACACACACACACACACACACACACA
>JAHTLZ010000185.1:10375-20592 GCA_023846285.1 Phrynocephalus versicolor
ACACACACACACACACACACACACACACACACACACACACACACACAGAGCCCAATTAGGCTCTGGGGAGGGTTGTGGCGCCTACAGGGTGTCCTCCCAAAGGGCAGATCCCCACCCCCACCCCCTGTGTCCCTGGTGGGAAAAGGTGCCCTTGGAATATCCAGCCCCCCCCACCAAACAATGCAGGCCCTCCCCTTTCACTCGGATGCCCCCCTCCTTTCTGGTAGGGCTCCCTTCACTCAGGGGGAGGGGGGAGCTCATCGCCAGGAGGCGGGAGGAGGGCCACCACGCCCTGCCCGCGGTGCAGGAAAGGGGGGCTGACACACTCGTGACACAACCTCCTCCTAGGCAGGAGCTCTGGGGAACCGGAAGAGAGTGTGTGTGTGTCACATGACACCCGTCAACAGGCTGCTCTGACCGCCTGACGGCAGGGCGATCAGGCAAACAGTAGCCGGCTTGGGGGGGGGGGGCAAGGGAATGGCGCCCGGTCCTAACCCTCTCCCTCTCCCGGGGAGGAGGCGCCGCGCAAAGCAGCCCCACGGGAGCTCTATTGGAATCACCAGGCAGGGGGCTGCCAACTTTTAGAAACCCCCCCCTCAAGTTTAAGGCTGGGGGGGGAGCTCTTCTCAGCAAAGCAGGAGCGAAGGCACCGACGCCCACTCCCCACCCAGCGGGGGGACGGCACAGCCACACTGCTCTAACCATTGGGGAATGCTGAGGAGGGGGTGCCCTCGGGCTCCCCACCACCCCCACCTTCATTCCGGCCCAGCGCGCGGCCCAAGGAGGAAACCTTCTCCCCCAACCCAGTCTCGGTGGTGGTGGTGGTGGTGGTGGTGGTGTGTGTGTGTGTGTGTGTCAGCGGCTGCTCCGGGGTGGCCCTGGGCGGGGTGGGGGTCGGGGGGCGTCCTCACCTGCACGCTGGCGTCGATGGCGGCGAAGAGGACCTTGCAGGCCGGGCAGCTCAGGTTCTGCCAGCCGAAGCGGGCGCCGGCCTCGGGCAGCAGCAGCCGCAACCCCGCCGCCTCCACCTCCACCTCCGCCTCCACCGGCCGCCTCGCCCCGGCCAGCAACGCCGCCGCCGACACCACCGGCAGCAGCAGCAGCAGCAGCAGCAGCATCACGGAAGGCCTCCGCGCGCCTCCTCCTCCTCCTCCTCCTCCTCCTCCTCCTCGCCCGCCGCTCCTCGCCCCCATGCCCGCCCGCCCCCGGCCCCTCTCTGCCCCCCCCCGCTCGCTGGCTGGCTCCTTCCCGGTGGGGCTGCTGCTGCGGCGGCTGCCGGTGGTGCCGGTCCTTCGCCCCGGCGGTCAGGCCAGGCCAGCAGTAGCGCACCAGAAAGGAGGAGGAGGGGGGAGGGGGAGGGGGAGGGGGGGCGGAGCAAGGCCAACCGGTTCGGGAAGGGGGGCGGAGGGAGGGAGGGGCGGAGGGAGCTCCGGCCCACCCGCTTCCAAGATGGCCGGCCCGGCCTCAGCTACCCTCGCGCCGGGGGAGGGGGCGGCGGGGCGGCGGCAGCGGCAGCGAGGAGGGGGGAGGGAGACCCCAACCCCGGGGTGCCCCCCCTCCACCTCGGCCCTGGGAGGCGGAGGAGGCGCGGCAAGAAGAAGAGGGGGGCCCCTTGGCCGGAGGAGCGCCCCGAGTGCCAGGCAGCCCCCTCGGCGGAGCCGCCTTCGGGGAACCCGGGAGACGTCGGCCCGGCAGCGGCAGCGGCACCAGCAGCAGCAGGAGGACGGCCAACGAAGCCGCAAGGGCCGCCGGAGGAGGAGGAGGAGGAGGAGGAGGGCGTCGTCGTCGTCGAACAATTTGGAAGATCTCCTCCCCCGCCCCCCCCGCCCTCCAGTGGAGCTCCCCGGCCCCCAGTCCAAGCCCCCCCCCGTTCGTTTCCTGGCAGGGCACCAGTGACACTGGGTGGTGGTGGGGGGATGCTCCAAGGAAGGTGGTTAGGTCGGTCCTCTCAGTGGAGGGAGGAAGGCCCTGGATTTAGGGTGGAGGTCAAAAAAGGAAAGGGCGCTGGAGACCCCACCCCAAATATAGGATGCCTCCCGCCCGCCCGCCAAAGCACACCGGAGAGGAAGGCAACGCCGTCCTCACAGCCTACTACTACAGCCAAACCTCTGGGTGGATTCCGGGAAGCTGTGGTGTGTCATCCTGTAAGAAACTTGGGGCGTGGTGGTGGTGGGGCTCTCTCTTTCGCCCGCGATTCCCGCGACTCGGGTGTGACCTCTGTATTGTGGGCGAGAAGCGACTGGTAGGAGAGGAGGAACAAGAGGAGTCTCCCACAATTGGCAATGGGGTCAGACAGGAAGGCCTGACTCTTCCCTCCCTCCTACCTGAAAGCCCCAGTCGTGGCTGCAAAAGAAAAACACAACCTGGAGTACAGTATCAACAGCAAACTTGTTTTTTTTATTATTCATTGGACTTATATACCACGTATCTGGGCGGTGTCTTACAAAAGATAAACATAAATTATACAAGTAATGTAAACATTAAAAAGGTAAAGGTTCCGCCCCCCACAAACGTGTCGGACTCTAGAGGCGGTACTCATCTCCGTATTCAAGCCAAAGAGCCAGTGTTGTGCAAGTCGGTGGCCACATGGCCGGCATGGCTACAACATTATCCCACACATAATAGCAACCTGAGACAGCGGCACAATTATTTGAAAACATACTGACTGTTTTCCTTCCTCCTCCTGCTTTCGTGTCCCAGCTGCTGCTTGGGGGGAGCCTCCCTTCCCCAAAACTTCTCCGAAGAGTTCTGTTTTTAGGAGCTTTTTAATCCGGTGGAGGGAGGGTGCCCGTTGTGTGTCCTGAGGGAGAGCATTCCATAGGGAAGGTGTCTGGAAGTTGAGTCATGGCTACTGGACTTCTTTTGTTGAGAGATAGAAATGTTTCGCTGTTCATCCAAACAGCTTCATCGATCATAGAGAAGGTGCCACCACTGGGAACGCCGGGCTTCTGCTTACTTAAGGGAACTGAAAAACTCCAGAGATTTTGTTGACCTTGGTTCAGTCATCGACCCAAAGGGGTCCTGCGGCCAAGAAATCAGGAGGGAATTGGAATATGGAAGGGCAGCAATGAAGGAAACAGGAAAGATCATCAAGTGCCAGGAGGTGCCCCTGGAGACCAAGACCTCAGTTATCCACTCCCAAGTATTTCCGATCCCCCTGTGTGGGTGTGAAGGCTGGACACTAAAGAAAGCTGGCAGTGGGGGAGGGGAGGGGGGAAATTCATTTGAAATTGGGGTGGGGGTGTGGACTCAAGGAGAGCCTTGACGATGCCTTGGAGTGTCAGAAAGACCCAACAAGTGGGTCCTGGTGCAAATGAAGTATCTCTGGGGCAAAAATTCTCTGAGCAGAGGCTGTCCTACTTTGGGCACATGGTGAGAAGAGGAGCATGATGGTGATCCTGTTCCTTCAATCAAGACCTTTGAAAGGCCCACCCTAATTAAGCTCCCGGCTGAGGGCTTGGAGAAGCCACAGTTCCTTCATTGGGCTGGTCCCCACTTTGGCTTTTCCTGTGGGGTGGGTGATTTGCAGCCTGCTCTCCAGGTTGAATTTCTGTCTGCCCAAGCAAGGAGCCATTCCCCCACAGACTCAGGGATGTTTCAAGATGGACCTCAAGCCCCACCCTCCAAAGCTCTTAGGGCTCTTGGACAAGCATCTCTCTGCTTGCATGGGCAAAGAGTGTGATGGCTGCCCAAGAAGGGCGGCCTGTTCCTCGGCTCCTGGAGCACTTTTGGCAACCAGGCAGAAATGGGGCTGAGGGGAGGCCGTGGGTGCCCAGTGGAGGTCCTTCTGGTCCCCCTTGCCTGGCTGGCTGGCGTGTCCCGTAAGTATTCTGGGGCTCCCTTTGCTGGTCTCTGCTTGGCCACCACCGCCCGCTGCCAACCTGGAGCCAAGGGCCAGCTTCACACACACCAAAGCCTTGACTGGCCACTGGCCCAAGTGTGGCCATCCTGGGGAGAGGCATACACGCCCACCTCAGCGATCCAGCCCACTGCCGTTAATTTGGATCACAGACAAGAGCCAGAGAGGCCCCAAAACAGAAACAGATCTTCCTCTGGCAGGATGGTGGTGTTCTTAACCTTGAGCTGCAGTGCTGATTTGGGACTTCTTTCACTTTCATCAGAAGCCGTTTTCAGGTCGTTGCCACTTTCTGCCAGGAAGACGGTATCTCTTGTACGTCTTAAAAAATGACCAATGCTTCATCCACCAGTTTTCACTTCTCCAACTGAATCTAGTCCAGCTTTCCATGTCAAAAGTTCTGCAGGTATAAGGAACAGACCGGGAGCTAAAGCACACGCCACTGCCTATAGGAAACCCTTCTGCCACTCCATCTTTTGTTCTAGCGATAAGTTCTTGTCTGCAATACGGGTGGTTCCACATCAAGACAATCAAGTGTTGAGGCTCACCCATTGATTTCAGAACAACCTGTAGCTCCTTATGATTCAGTCAAAGGCTTGGCTGTCGGCTAGAAAGCACCAATGGAGTAATAACAGATGTAATAACAGCATACCAAACACAAATGGTACTCATGGTGCCCGCTGCCAGGAGAAACACCCGCTTGTTTCTGGAGTGGATGATCTGGTTTTGCTCCAAATGCTACTTGCAGCCTGGTTTCGGGTGACTGATGCTAGATCAGGCCAGAGGTGATCCCTGTTCATGGGAGCCATAATCCGGTGGTGTGAGGAGATGGACCTCTCTAATTATAAGCCTGAGAGTGAGCCGTCTGGTCCTACTAGATCGAAGGAAGAAGATAAGGAACTGGAGAGGCACATTAAAAGATTACATTTAGTAGAAATACAAGAAGAAGATAAGGGAGAATGAGGAGCGCGAGGCCTACTGGGTGGTTGAGGAGGCTTTGGGGAGGAAAGGGGCGTGCGCGGACAGGAGGGAGGGGTAATAACGGACAGAGGCGAGCAGCTGTTAGAGGAGAAGAAGGAGCCGACAGAGGAGGAGGTCGGAGAGTTTAAGGTCCGCAAGGGAGAAGGTCTGGCTTGGGCTGTTTTTGTACGTCCTCTGCAATGGCTGGAGACTTCTAAGAAGTTCCAGCAATGGAAAGCAGGGAAGAATATCAACCTGGTAGCCCAATGGGCCAGACATCCCTGTTGCGGGACCCAATGTTGGGGTCGGGGTACTCCCACACCCCCATATCCTTGAGGGGATCCGATACGTGTTATGTTCCCGTTAATATTTGTTATGAAGAGCCTTATGCTGAAAGTATCCCAGCAACTGTTATGCCAAAGTTATCACCTAATATTCAAGACAAAACCTGCAGTGATTCTTTTCCTGTAAGAAATAAAAACCCATTGACGTTTCGTTAAAAAATGACTCTTTTCAAGTTTATGACTCGGAACCGCCGTTAAATAGAACCGAACCTTCACAAAATGGTGCCCAACGTGGGGCGGTTCCGAGTCCAATTATGGGGGTAAATGGGGCCCCTTTTGACAGTCAAGAAAAATTAATAGAATTCTTGACGGAACAGAATCGGCTACTGATTTCTCAGATGCTGAGGAGAGATGACTCATACAACCCTCATAATAACACTCTCAACAGTGACAATCGAAACACTTGGGTTTCGAACCCGGCTCCGGTACACCTCCAGAAGATGTCAAAAGATGATGATGTCGAGGCTTACTTAAATACCTTTGAGAGAGTGGCGAAAACCGCCAAGTGGCCGGAAGAGCAATGGGCTTTGATTTTAACTCCTTGTTTAAACGGGACCTTGCAAGAGATAATAGACGCGTTAGATCCGGAAGATGCCACCGATTACGGGAAAGTCAAGAATGCCATTTTAATGACACTCAATCTCACGCCAGAGGCCTATCGTAAGAGGTTTAGAGCGTTGACGTATAAAAATGGGATAGCACCCAGGCCCTGGGCTCAGAGACTAAAGGCTAATGTTGTTAAGTGGCTTCGTCCTTCCACGAGTACCAAGGATCAAATCATTGAAGCCATAGTGATTGAGCATATTTTGTTAGAAGTACCCTCTTCAGTGGCAACATGGGTAAAGAAGAATCGTCCGTCATCGCTAGAAAACGTCATCCACATATTAGAAGGCTGCGAGCACTGGGACAAGAGGTCAGCTCATCGCGGGACTACGACTTCAGAAAAGACCGGTAATCTCGTGAGAACAACAACGTCAGACAAAACTTCAGGCGCCATGAGGGTTGAGGCAAAGATGGTGACCGGAGGAGCATACAATGCGAAAGATAGCGGAATTCGTGGTGAAAGAATGTCTAGCAAGACGGGAAGTGGACTCGCGCGGTTATATTTTCAACAACGGAACAATATGAATAATCCCGTATGTTTTGGTTGCGGTTCCCCGGGACATTTCAAACTGTGCTTGGGGTGGAGACGGCTATGGGAGGAAGGGTGGGGAGAAGGAGGCCCAGGGTAAATGGGAAGTGATTGCCAATGTTAACGGGGAATGTAAAAATGCCTTCATTGATACCGGGTGTGCTAAAACTTTGGTCCGTAACGTAAAGAACGGGACGACTAAGAAAGAGGTCACTGTTAGGTGTATACACGGGGATTTGAAATCCTATGCAACTGCTTGGGTGGATGTAGAGATCTTCGGGAAAAAACAACGCATGAATGCCGGTACTGTACCTACTTTGGCACGAGAAATGCTGATTGGACATGATTGGATGTATATTAATGATCTCGTGCAATTGCAGGAAGGATTGCAAGGGGATACGCCCTCGGACAAAGAGGTGACGAAGAGGGAAATCTCCCAGGCTTCCCACGAAAGGGTGAGATTTTTGCAACAAAATGATGCCAGTTTAGAAGATGTGAGGAGCAAAATTCGAACAGCTAATGTGATTTTAGGGCATGTAAATTTCATCATGAAAGATGGTTTGTTATATTATGTTGATGGGAAAGGTAATGAGAAATTAATTGTACCAACTCGCTGGAGGGCAGAAATTATGAGGTTAGCTCATGACATCCCGCTGGCAGGTCATTTAGCTCTGGACAAAACTCTCAGCAGAGTAGGTCAACGATTTTGGTGGCCAGGTATGAAAACAGCTATTGAAAAATTTTGCCAAACATGTACCCCATGCCAGTTGACTCAGAAAAAACCATCCCCAGGTGCAGATCTAATATCCATGCCAATTACAGATCAACCCTTCGAGAGGATTGCCTTAGATATAATTGGTCCTCTTCCTAAATCTGCAGGAGGACACATTTACGTACTAGTACTGATAGACTACGCAACTTGATACCCTGAAGCCATTCCTCTGAGAACTACGTCAGCCAAAATTCTAGCTCAGGAGCTGCTTAAGGTCTTTTCTAGGCTGGGGTTCCCTCGTGAGGTGCTCACGGATCAAGGGAGTAATTTCATGAGTAACACCTTTAAGCATTTATGGAAAATATTGGATGTTCGTCCACTGAAGACCACAGTTTACCACCCCCAGACAAATGGGTTAGTGGAAAGATTTAATAAGACTTTAAAGAGCATGTTGAGGAAGATTGTGATGGATAACCCACGAAATTGGCACCTTTTATTAGCGCCTTTGATGTTTGCGATCCGGGAAGTGCCACAAGCATCTACAGGATTTTCTCCCTTCGAGTTGTTATTTGGAAGGACTCCCAGGGACATTTTAGATCTGATTAAGGAGAAGTGGGAAGAGGGAGAGGACAAGGCTGGATCCTCAATTCAACACGTACCAGAAATGAGAGAACACCTTAGAAAATCACAAGATGTAGTCAGGCGGAACTTGGTTAATATCCAAGGTGCACAACAGAGGAGATGTAATCAGAAAGTAAAGAAAAGACAGTTCAGAGTGGGTCAAAAAGTCTTGCTCTTATTACCGTTCGAAGGTAGTAAGTTGTTGGCCAGGTGGCAAGGCCCTTATAGGGTTATACGTAGGTTAAATGAGGTTGACTATGAGTTAGAGATGCCCGATAAACTTAAGAGAAAAGGAATATACAACGTAAATTTATTGAAAGATTGGAGAGAAAGGGAAGTCTTTTTAGCAGAGATTGATGAGGATGAGATTGGACCTGATTGGAGTAATAAGGATGAGGACAAAAAACATGTAAAAATTTGTCAGGATCTGACTGTAGAACAAGAGCAAATAGCTAGGTTAGAAAAAGAATATGAGGATACATTCTCCAATCGTCCAGGAAATACTAACCTTTGTGAGCACGCCATCCAGGTGACGGGTAGTCATGTTATGAGGGATCATGGGCGCAAATGGCCTCGCCATTTGATACCAGTGATAGAAGAAGAGGTTAAGAAAATGCTCGATCTAGGAGTGATCGAACCATCAAATAGCCCTTGGAGAAGCTACCCTGTGGTAGTTCCTAAGCCCGATGGCACTGTGCGGTTTTGTATTGATTTTAGAAAATTGAACACAGTATCCAAATTTGACGCGTATCCAATGCCCCGTGTTGATGAGTTGTTAGATAAATTGGGAGAAGCAACATTCCTCAGCTCATTGGACCTAACAAAAGGATATTGGCAGATCCCATTAAAGAAGGAGGATAGGGAAAAGACTGCTTTCGGAACCCCAATTGGTCTCTATCATTTTACCAAAATGCCTTTCGGATTGCATGGTGCCTCCGCTACATTTCAACGATTCATGGACAATGTACAGTGGTACCTTGTATAAAGGAATTAATTCGTTCCAAATGAAATTATGTTAAGCAAATTTTCCTTTATACAAATTCCCATAGGAATGCATTGAAAGCAGAGTAATCCCATTTTTATGTTGTACGGATTTTCCCCATAGGCAATTATGTTAAGCAAATTTCCCCTATCTCTGGAATTTTTTATGTTGTACAAATTTTCTGTTATACAAGCTGTCTGTTATACAAGGTACCACTGTATTAGAAAAATGACTCTTTTCAAGTTTATGACTCGGAACTGCTGGTAAATAGTACCGAACCTTCACAGGTGGTCCCTAAACTTGGGTCACCTGGGTGTCCTTGGACTGCAACTCCCAGAAGCCTTCACTGCTAGATGTGCTGGCAGGGTTTCTAGAAGTTGCGGTCCCAGAACAGTTTGGGACCTTGTTATCTGGCAGACTGGCTCTTCTTGAAAAATTCTTCCCGCATCACCCAATCGTCTCAGGCAGGTCATTTGAGGTTCCCAACACCGAGAGAGGCCCACAAATCGACAACAAGGAACCAGGCCTTCTCGATAGCGGGCCCTCGTTTGTGGAACCAACTTCCACCTGAGATTTGTTTGGCTCCCACGCTGTTGATCTTTTAAAAAACAATTAAAGACATGGCTATTTAGATCTGCTTTCCCTGACCATTAATTATTTGTTTCAGAATCTGACATCTTAATTTGTTCACTCCTCCTGTACCATCCTTGCAAGGTAGGAATACCAAAAATAACCACAAATAGAAAGGGATCCAGTAGGTGCCCAAGGCAAGACCTGGCTTTAGAATCAATCAACCCTCTTCTCCCAAATAACCAGGCAGCTGTGAAATTTTTATTATTTTATTGAAGACGCTAGTGGGGGTGGGGAGGAAAGAGAGAAAGTCAAAGCAGTTTCACATCTTCAGTCGAAAAACTCACATTCACACTGTCCATCCAGGAGAACCAGAGGGTCTTTGGGCACTTTGGCTCAAGGGAGGCTGGGCAGGAGGGGGGCATTGGCCAGCCTTGTTCAGGGGAGGGCAAGGAATGGCTGGATCTCCCTTCCCTTCCCTTTCCCCTTATTGTTCCTTCTGGAGACTGTAAGAGATCACGTCGTTTTACAAATCTGCTCCTACAAACCACTCTTTAGTAATGGGGGTGGGGGAATAGTCAAGCAAGTGCAAGTTGTTGGGAGAAGTGTTAAGAAAAGAGGTGCACCAAAAGACACGTGAGGCCCTTGCAAAAATGTGGGAGCCGGTTCCTCCCTGGCTACACCCCCCCAACCACCCACCTGCCCCCCCCCCCAGCTTCTCCTGCCCTGCCCCAACTGGAGACACCTGCATGTCTGGCTTCCAAGCAGGTCAGAGCCCAGGAAGATAGTTCTTCCTCCTTTGACGTACCAACTCCTGGTGGGGGGGGGCAGCAGCTGGACTGAAGGCAGTGGCCCCACAGCCCTCCAATTAATAAAAAAAAGCTTTGACCTTTGGGAGGATAAAGGTCACAGGAGGCAAACAGGTTATTAGAGGAAATGAGAGGTGAATGCCCCCAAGTAGAGCTGGTTCTTTTAGCTGAAGGCCAGCCAATTAATTTGCCCTGAACTGAACAGCATGTCCAGCACACAAACACACACAA
>JAHTLZ010000185.1:20602-33666 GCA_023846285.1 Phrynocephalus versicolor
AAATAAATAAATAAATAAATAAATACCTTAAAAACAGTGCCTGAGTACTGTAATTAATTATGCTGATTAAAGGCTGGGGGGGGGGGAGTCTGCAGCTGTAACTGTGCTTCCAGCCTGGGCTTTAATCCCAGGTAGCCCATGGGGGTCAATGTGTAGCCTGCATAATTAAATTCCAAAGCAGCCAGAGAGTGCTTTAACCACTACATGGTGGTATATAAGCAGAACACTTTGCTTTCCTTTGCTTTATTGTGGATTTGATCATCATATGGGGATATGATAGCTATGTTTAAATATTTGAAAGAATGTCATATTGAAGAGGGAACAGGTTTGCTTTCCATGGCTTCAGAGACTAGGACGTGGGGCAATGGTTTCAAACTACAGGAAAAGAGATTCCATTTGAAGATCAGGAAGAACTTCATGACAGTTAGAGCTGTTCGGCAGTGGAATATGCTGCCACAAAGGGTGGTGGACTCTCCTTCTTTGGAGGTTTTTAAGCAGAGGCTGGATGGCCATCTGTCGGGAGTCCTGTGATCAGGGTTCCTGCATGGCAGGGGGTTGGACTAGATGGCCTTTGAGGTCTCTTCCAACTCTATGATTCTATGATTCTTACCTCCAAATGTTGCTAGCCTTTTTTGTTGTGAAATTAACGGAATTAAAGGGCATTCCTTTCTGCTGGGACTACAATCCTACCACAAACCCATCACTTTAACAGGCTCAACCGCCCTTCCTTCCCATGTCACAAAATGAATACCCAACTTACTTGGGGTGGGGATGTGAAACTGCCATAAGTAAATTGCTTTAAGTATTGTGGGATGTTATTTAAGCAGCACACACACACAGAGAGAGAGAGAGAGAGAGAGAGGTCTATGGTGCAGCAGATTTGTAAGTGAGCCCTACTACCCCATCCAGCATTTGTAGGGTTAAAACATGGTCAGGGATTTGAACTCAAGAAAGGAGAACTTTTTACACCACCCCTAAAATCCGCTGCAAAATGCTCGCAGATGCAGAGCATAAAATTGTTTTCCCACCAGCAGCGGACTTTGTAAAAAAATAAAGTACAACCACGCCCACTTAAGCACGCCCCAGTACCTGGTCTGGAGGAGGTAAAATCCTTGTTGCTGTTTTAAAGCATTGCATACCTGGCCCTCCTCCACTTTTTGTTTGTTTTTGTTGGGTCCCCACCCCCCTTTTAACAGGCAGGAATCCTGCTGAAGCAGGGGAGGTGAGCCTGCATTTACAGAAGCAATAGAATCAAAGTGCAGGAGGGTGGGAACACAGGAAGCAGAACAAAAACCATGTTGGGGGATCTGCATTAATTTAAGTTGCCAGCGGATTTTAGGGGTACTGTAAAAGCAGTCTAAGAAAACAAGAGGTGGCAAGTGATCCAACACTGGGTGGACTACCGTCTGTCGGATTTCCTTTGAGCTGGACTCCCCCATGGAGCGGGGGGGGGGTTGGACTCAATGGCCCGTAGGGCCCCTTCTCACTTCAGGATTCAAGGCTTTTTGCCATTTCTAAATTCTCTTTTTCTATCCAACAGACAGACAGACAGACAGACAGACAGACAGACATGCATTCTCCCCAAGCTGCTGCCCACTATTTCCTCTGCACACTCCAAGAGGGAGGAACAAGGGCCGTTACTTCACGAGGTGCCTCGCTTCGAATCGACCTTGCCTTCGATTTGAATTCGAAGGCGGTCACGTGGTGGTCACGTGGTCTCCCTTCGCTCCCACCCCTGTTTCTCTGTACTCACGCGGGGCATTTTTGGGACCGAATCGATTACTACCTCACGTGCTCCCTTCGCATTAGAAAGCTGATTTGCAACGTCCGGTTCCACTCTCCTTTTATTTTTTTTAAAAAATTTACTCGGCGTATCGATGCATCAATGCTTGGCTGTCATTCACGACAGAGCGTGGTTACTGTACGATCCTGTGTTTTCCGCTCCTAATTTATATTGTTTTGTCCATTGTTTCCTGGCATCATTGGCAGCCCCCACCGCCGCTGCCGCCGCTACTCGGGGGGAGCCCCGCATGGCACAGCCGCCCGCCCTCCGCCGCTTGCACGCTGCCTGCCCCAGGTGCCCTGCTCTGGCCGGGCGAGGCGGCAGCGGCTCCTCTTGCTCCCACTGCCGCCGCTACTCGCACGAGGAAGTAACAGCGCAAAGCGATGAAATGATATAGCGATGCATCGATATCCCTGTTTGAATATTTTTTAAAAAAACTTGAAATAAAAGCCCAAAACCGAGACCACACTTGACGTTGGGAGCGAAGCGAGATGCGAAGCGAAAAGATTCCCATCCTCCGGCAGGGGCATCACTCGCCCCGGTTGGAGCACGCTAAAGGGGGCGTGGTCGGGGTGACGTCGAAGCCAAAAAGGAAGCGATCACTTCGCACAGAAATGAGGGCTTACCGCGAAGCGAGAGGCTAGTGAAGTAACGGCCAAGGTGGAGGTCTCTGTGCATGGAGCGCAGGGCCTCTGCTGTCCCTTTGCACAATTGTCAGGGGGATGAGGAAGGCTTCCACCCCTGTTTTTTAGACAGTCTTTTTTGACTTTGTTTCCACTCAGCTGAGTTTGCTGCACTTGACCAAAATATGGGTTGGAATCTGGCTGTACAAGGGCCAGATGCAGGGGAGTGGTATCAGGAGACTGAGATCTAGTCTTGTGTGCTCCCAAATGCATCTGGTGGGGCCACTGTGAGATACAGGAAGCTGGACTAGATGAGCCTTTGGCCTGATCCAGCATGATGGCTCTTCTTAGGTTCTTAGGTTCTTACCTCTCTACCACTGTAAGGCTTGTGGTGTAACTTTTATTGGTGAATAGCCGCAAGCGATGAAGTCAGAGCAGGCATTTGTGATTGCACACTAAGTCACATGGCTGGTGTGCCACAGACAAAGCTTATGGCAGTCCCTCACTGAAAGTTAGACTGCTGGTGTGATGGCAGCCGTGAAGACTCATAAGGCTTCCAGCCAGGAGTACATCTTGAAGGTTACGAGTGTGTGGGGGTGTGGAAGGATGATGGCTGCCCCAGGTTTGAATGGATAGGCTGCACAATTTGGACACCGCACTGCCCCTCCAGGCCAGAGCCGTCTGCAGGTGTCCTCCGTCCTTGGGAGAACAAGTATGCGGGGGGGGGGTGGAGGATGTGTATACTGAAATTGCATAGTTTCAAGAGCTGGGCATGGAGTGGGTCAGGACGTTCCCTAGAGGGTACAGGGAGGATTAAGCCCTGAAACCACTGTTCTCTTTGCTGTGTGTTTTGGCCAAGGGCCTCTGCTCGCCCCTGCCAATTACTGGGTGCGGTTGTGGCAGGTGGGCAGGCAGGGAAAGCGTTAATGCTGGGCATGGTTCTGGTTTCTGGGAAGGAGTTTGGTGGCTGCTGAGCTACAGTGGCCAGCAGAGAGCAAGGAGGGAGGCAGATGGCCTGAGATGGATTGGGTCCCTAAAGGAAGCACTGGGCTTTCTCTCAGCAAGAATCCCGCAGGGTGGGTAATGAGGGCTTCATAATCCATAGGGTGGCCAAGAGCTGCTGGACAGGACTTGACAGCACCTAATACACCTTGCAGAAGTCTTGGGAGGACCTTGAGGAGCAGCCCACTGGTCCCAGGCAGGAAGCCCAGGGCTCTGACAAGCAGCCACCACCCGGCACCACTAACAGAGGCAGGCCCGCCCCCTCCATTAAAATAGGAAAAACATAGACACAGACTAAACCAATGGTGTGTGACGATCCCCCTTTTCAGACACTGAATTGTGATGGGAATGGTAATGCTGCCACCTTTGATTTACTTAGTAGTGCTGCCACCTTTTAAACTCGTCGCCTCATGAATTGGGACTGACTCAGAGATATATAATAAAACAATGATGAAGTTTATTGAGAAGATAATAACTATAACAATATCTGAGGTTGGTATGCGTTGCCTTTAACATATACTGTAACAGATCTAATCAGCTCCACAAGCCTCCCTGCCTTAAATAGCTAGTAAACAGTGTAGCCCTCCCTGCCTGACAGAACTCTCAGAGAGCAGTGCTCTCCCAGCACTCACTCTCAACTTAACTGCACTTCTTACTGAACTGCATAGGCTCCACCCTTTTTATATCCTACCATTCCCCGCCCTCCTGCTGGGATTGGCTGATGATTTGTATATTCATCACTCTTGTCTGCAGGGTTTGTCACAATACCTCCCCCCTTATAAAGAAATTTTAAGGGAGTAAACTTACCTCGGTTTGCTCACTTAAAATTCTCTTCTGGAGCCTATTTAACTAATACATACATTCTTCTGTTTATCATATTCAGCTACAGTATACATATCTATAAACTGTTTTATAATATGTTCAACCTTTCTTACTATATAATTCCATTACAGGCAATCATTCTTTCTATATCATTACATTTTAAATAGACTATACCCTTATAACATTAGTTAACATCACAAATTCAAATACCTGTAAATACCTTATCGATCATCCTAGAATCAATCTCTGTTAAGATGCATAAATACATATATTTGTTTTACATATTAAGCTATTTTACTTACCAACATACATACAATTTTTTTAACTTATTTTCTAAATATCACATAAACATTTTGATTTATAGTAAGCTCTAATTATACATTACCTTGCATTTTCATTTTCATTTTCTTTTACAGTTAACTTACATTAAGTTATGGTTTTCACATTTTATGACATTACACTTCCATACTTTTTTTTTAAAAAAAACAACACCTTCCTCTTACATCAGTAACAAAATAACAATATTACATTATTATCATTTAACCATGGTCCATGTAATCAATGTCTTCTGCCTCTTGCTGCAACGGCTGGATAATGCTACGCCACGGGTGATCACTTCCTCTGGCACATAAATCCAAAGTCCAGTTCATAGTAAATTGATGCCATTTTTCCTTGGGTTCTTGGAATGTGGGATTCAACTCTTTGACACCACTCCTGGTACAGTTCATTAGAGTCCCCTCAAATGCAGCTTTGTATTCAAGCGACCACTGTATGGCATACGGGTGCTTCATTTTTGTCAGTTCAGTCAGTGATATTGCAATGGTGCTCAAATCTGGACCAAGCCTCCTATGATATCCCGCAAGACCCAAAAAAGATCTCACCTTCTCTTTGTTGGTCTGTCTTGGCCACGGGTCCATCGCGTCAATCTTCCTCTGCAGGGGGTCGGTCACGCCTCTTCCCACGTCGTGTCCCAGGTAGTTGATTTCTGGAGTTCCTAGTCGCCACTTGGATGGTCTTTTCGTCCTCTCGTCTTCTCGGATCCGCTGAAGCACGATGTTCACAGGCTGCAGTTGTTTTTTCCCAGGTGTCTTTTGCAACCACCAAATCAGGTCTGTCATTAGCATCCTTCATTTCCAAGTAGGGTTTCTGCTTTACACGGTTTTCTATTTGCTTTTCAGCTTCCTGCAGCTTTCTAAATTTATCAGCGATCCTATTCTCTTCTTGTATCAGTTGTTCCTTGCCCAGTGACACTTTGTTCCCATCCAGATTATTTAATATTTCTGTTTCAAGCTCTGCTTTCATTGATGTAAGTTGCTGTAAGCAATCTTCTTTACTTTCTGATGCACCAGACAATTGCATTTCCAAATTACATATTTCCTTTTCTTTAATGTTTTCCACTGCAGTAATTGCTTCTAGTTCTGCTGATTTCTTCTGGAGTTCGAAAACAATTGTATTAGATTCATTCCTCCTTTCCTCCAGTCCCTTTTCCTTCATCTCTAAAAGTCCTTTCAAAGGTGAAATTTCATTCTGGAGTTCACCAATAACTGATGGCTGCAGAATTTTAGCTTCTTTCAGCGCTTCTGCTATTGCTTTATTTTGTACCTTTTCAAGCTGTGCTAATTTTTCTTTGTCTTCTTTTAATTTAAAATATTTTTCTAGTCTGGAGTCCTCTGCTGGTTCTTCACAAGCTTGTGTCATTCTCTCCTCTATTATGAAATTTTCAGAGTGTTCAGGACTTAAAGGGTGTGTATTCGATTCCATTAAATCAAAACATCCCTTCATACTGTCATCTTGCGTTTGTTCTAGACTAAAGTCTGCTGCTGGCCCTTTTATATCAGCTAAGTTGTCTTTTCCTACCATTTCAGATTGCTGAGATTCCCTCTCAAGTTCTCCTATGGACGTTTGCTTTGTAACTGTGTTGTTTTCACCATTTTGTTCAGCTTGGTGTGTCTGAGCTTGTTTTACTACAAAAGCACTCTGCACATGCTCTAAGACATCTATTCCACTTAAACCTGCTCTTGGGATTTGATCTGAAACTCCTATTCTATGACTGGAGTTCAAACCATATGAGTTATTGCAGTCATAATTTGTAATGTCTGAAGAGACAATTGTTGTGGAGCAAGGGTTTGCTGTCAATTTTGAGGAGGTAGCTAGACTTATGCTGATTGCACCGCCCAATTTTGTCACAGGAGACTGTCTGGACCAAGTACCATCTTCATTCTTTACCTCTATTACCACCACCTGTCTCTTGTAGAGCCCTGCATCTTCTATAGTGCTGTCAAGTTTGCTTAATTGCTCATAAATACTGGTATTACTCATATATCTGCGCCATAGCCTAATTTCCTTCCCATCAGGAATATTAAACAGCTTCCGCATCTCTTTTCCAATAGTATCAATGGTATCCACTTTGCTGAAATAACAGCTTATGAGATTATTAGGATCATTGTTTTGACAGAGCTTCAGTTCCCGAAGATATACTTCGACTTTATAATATTTCACAAATAATCCATATTCTACAACTTTCCTCACAATTGGCTTCTGCCCTTCTACACACCCATACCAATTTACTAATTTATTCCAGGCTTCAGTGGGAACTAAAACATAATCCACTTCATCAACAAGGTACTCTTTCAATATTTGAGTTTCTGAATTTGCAAAAAGTCCCGAGTTGTCAATTGGCCCTGGGAAGAGTTTGGGCTGTCCCACATTATACCGGTCCCAGCTGTCAAAGCCCACATATTTCTTCCACTGCTTGAACCACCGGCTATTAATCAAATACCAAAACTCCCCTGGCCGCAAAGGCGTCCCCAACAGCGGCTTAAGTTCAGACACCTCAGTATGGGCCATTTTTAAAAAAAGGTTTTCTTTGTATCTCTAAATCTTTTCCTCAGTTGTTCTACTGAAATGTCAATTCTAGTAAACACTAACTCTTTTCCATTCTTAGTATTCACTTTTGGAACTGACTTGAAATCAAAATCTTTTTATTTCTTGCTTTCTTAAGAAAAGGAAGATTCAGACTGGGTCACAGCTGTTTAAATGGCAACTGTAAAAATTTTACCTCAGGTCCCAGATTCTGCTTATGTTACTGTAGCTGCTCAAGCTTGGCACAGTGCCCAGACTTCAAACTCTTTCTTTCTTTAAATAATATTTCAGTGTTTAAACTACACAGATTTACATATATTTCTTTGGCTTTTAACCTATAACTTTTCTTCTGGCCCTTACAATTTCACTTTCCCTCCAAAAGGGATTCTAATTAGCCAACTCCCGCTCTCACAGAGCTTCTGTCAGTTTTAAATCTCAGGCCTCTTCAATTTCTGAGGTAAATTTTCTCCCCACAGACCTTTTACTTTGGAGATTTCTTTCTGTTAAAACCCAGGGTGATTTCCAGACCTTCACCAAAGCCACCTAAATTCAAGGGCAAACGCTTTGGGTCTTTCACCCTCAAAGGAAATTTGCCTCAGCACCTTTTAATTTTCAGGCTGCTGGTCAGCACAGAGTTCCTTGGCTCTCAGGCAGTTTCCCCCAAACAAACCACTGTAGAATTTTTAGTCTATCCCTACAGATTTTTCTCTTCCAGGTGTCCTATAATTTGTCAAGCCAGACTCCTTTTCCTTTTGGAGTCCTGACCTCCAGACACTCTAACAGGCCCACCAAAGGAAAATCAGATAGTACTACAGGGTTTTAAGTCTGAATTCCTCTCTCACACACAGGGCTTCCAAGGGACTGAAATTAGCTTCACCTAATTCTCAGTCCTAACCCCTTTTCAGAGGAACTTCCACAGACTACCAACAACACTTGAGGGCTAACTTTTACTAAAGGCTTCTTTTTAAACTTCCAGTTTCAATTTCTTCACAGGGTACAGGCTAAATATTTTGAGCTGGTTACTTTTTCCCTCAGGCAAACTGGATATATTCGAGATCCGACCGCTGCCCACCAAATTGTGACGATCCCCCTTTTCAGACACTGAATTGTGATGGGAATGGTAATGCTGCCACCTTTGATTTTCTTCAAATACCCCCAGTTTAAATGACACATTCTACGATGGAGTAAATGGGCACAGTTATCATGTTTGGGAATGTTGGCACACTGTGCCTGCACTGCATTTGCATTTCTGCATCCCTTTGGAACTGCATCTGAGCTCACTGCATACAAACCATCTTTACAGTGCACTTGTATCAGTACCTTCCCATTCCTAGAAACAGAACATATGTTATTTTCAAACAATACAGAAAAACCATCTCTAACTAGAGCTGATACAGACAAAATGCCACGTGTCATGCCATTTAGAACAAAAACATCTACAGTAGTGTCCAAACATTTAATATACACTGTTGCAGCAGTATTCAGAGATTCTTTCTGCCCATTAGCCAATGTAATGCTCTTTGGTTGAGAAAGTTGCCTGCAGTTCTCATTCTGGATACCAGGTGGCGCTAGATGATGCGAGGCTCCACTGTCTAAAATGAAAACACAGTTGCTAGAAGACTGTTTCTTGAACATTGCCATAGACACCGACATGTGACCTCTTCCTCTGTAGCTGTGCTTGCCTCTCCCGGCTGCAGCTGACCTCGGCATCCCATGCTGTGGACTGTCTCTTATCTGGTTGCCATGGGAGCTAACCTTGGAGTTGGAAGACTGTGGGCAATTTTTCAAAACATGGCTTGGTGATTGACACCTGAAACATCTCCTTGCAGCTGCATAAACTTTCACCTCCCCCTCTCTTGGGGTTGAGCAGCCTGCACTCCCTTTGCTTTGCCCACCTTCATGAGCTCTTAGCTGTTGTTCATGAACAAGACGTCCCGACACATAGGACATATTGAAATTGTCCTGAGGTAAAGCCTCCATAGTTAAACACAGTGTGTTATAACTTTTGTCCAAAGAGCTCAGAAGAATACAAACTTGTTGGTCTTCTGTAAAAGCCATATCCAAACAACGTAACTGGTTGAAGATAGACACCATTGCAGCAATGTGTTCTCTAATATCACCTCCTGGCTTTAACTTCATTTCAAATAGCTGTCTGTACAAATAGACTTTTGCACCTGGGGTTGTTCTACGATGTACCCTCTCAAGAGTGTCCCATATATCTTTAGCATATCTCAGACTTTGAACATGAACTAACTGGTTTGAGTCTACACTCATAATTAACATAGCTTTGGCTTTGGCATTCCTTCTCACTGAGGCTTGTGCTTCAGCCCTCTGTGCAGCTGTGGCAGCTTGAGGTAACTGAGCCGGATCAGTAGGTAAATTACTTAAACAGTCCAGCAAATTTCTGGCCTCCAGCCAAGCCTGAACACGGACACTCCAGTCTAGGTAGTTCTCAGAGTTGAGACGTTGAAATGGCACAGTAAAACTTTCCTGACCTTCATCCATCTTGGGCTTCTATTCCCCCCTTCTGCTATTCACCAATAGCAATGGGCTCTTTTGGGAAATGCTACTCACAGCTCCTCCCAGCAAGATAGCTTTGAAGCTCCAAGTGTTGACTGGACCAGGGCCTTTCCAGTTGAGGGCGACCTCAATTTGCTTTTAGTGCCGACTGCACCACGAAGCAAAGAGATCCCAACCCTTTTTTTACTGTCTCCAGACAGAGGCTTGAGCTCAGCAAAAGTTGCTTGCAGTCAGGTTGGCTTCCAGGCTTCCATTCTCTGCCTTAGCTCTCTCTCCTAACTGCACTAAACTCCTGCACTGGCAAATTAGTTTTACTGGCCATAACCTTTGGCCCATAACCTTTGGTCCCATAACCTTTGGACCCATAACCTTTGTTAGCTTTAAGCGGCCGTTAGCCAAAAATAATTCTCTCCAGCATACAGCTAGGAGAGAAATTTGGCACGTCCAGCACACTCCCCTGCGTCGCTCTGCTCCGTTCACACCCAACTCCGGACACAGGGAATTAGCAGAGTAACTTCTCTTCTCAGGTTTCAGCGCAGCGGCTGTCTTCTGCCAGTGCTCTATGAATAAATCACTCTAGCAGTCTGAGACAAAAGAAAAACTATCTAGATTTATTTACAACTTACATATTTACATCTTGGCTACAATACGGCATGACGGCGTCTTACAGCACACACGCAGCAGCAGAGAGATAACACGCTCAGCAGACGCCGACGCCGACGCCGCAGAGTAAACACAGCTGATTACATTAATTTATAGAACAAACTGAAAAACACCTGGAAGATTCTTCCTCCTCCAACATTCCACTGCGCCTGACAGGAGATTTGGTCTTAACCCTGTAAGCACCAAATACTCCAACATCCCAGCACTCACTCTCAACTTAACTGCACTTCTTACTGAACTGCATAGGCTCCACCCTTTTTATATCCTACCATTCCCCGCCCTCCTGCTGGGATTGGCTGATGATTTGTATATTCATCACTCTTGTCTGCAGGGTTTGTCACATGGTGTCCGGGCAAAAACCCAAAAAAGACAGCAGCCCCAGAAACAGTTGCCCCAAGGCCTCTTGGTAAAGCCAGGTCTTTAAGACTTTCCAAAAAGCAGGCAGGGATTGCACCAGGCAGGTCTCAGTTGGGAGAGAATTCCAAAGCCTTGGGGCAGCCACAGAGAAGGCCTGGTTTCAAGTAGGAACCTTACAGGTCTCTCTAAGGGGAGGCCACCCGAATCACGAGTTCCTGGGAAGCTCTTGTGGGGCAGGCATCTGCTGGCCTGAAGGGTGTTGATGTTGAGCAAAGGTTGAGGTGGTCTCCCCCTCCCCCTCCAGATTTCCTTCCTCTGGTGACCTTGCTGGATGTCTTGCCGTTCCTCTTTGGCAGCCTCGGTTGCCATCTGCTCTGCCACCCTGTGGAACAACAGAGCTGGCCCACGTCACTGTTTCTTCTCTCCAAATCATGAATTGCTCAGGATCTTACTGACTCCCCAGATGATTCCCTTTGGATCCCCCCGCCACTGTTTGAATGTGCTTGCTAAGGGCAGACAAGCCTTTGGGGGGAGGGGGGGAGTATCTCCAGTGATGAATCAGAGGACATGGTTATGGAAAGAGCCACCAGAATGCCACAGATGAGGAGGCATGGAAGTGGTGCTGGTGGGCCTCTCAGGAGGGTGTTCGCTGCTCTTCCTGATGGGTGGCATTCAGCAGGTTTTGATCCAGGTGGCACTTGTGCCCCTTCCCCCACATCAGGTGGCCCCACCCTCCATGCACAGCAGCCTTGGGATGTCTCGGCTGAAACTGGAGTCAATCGGCCACACGGTCCACCACCTGCTCCTTGACTTCTGTTTTGGACCCGATCCTTCCTGCTCCTTCTGGGCTCTTCCCCTACTCCAGTGGGGCTCCAGGCCTCTGCTGGAGTGTCATGCCTGTGTCCTCAGCAGGGACTGGATGTCTCCTCCTGTGGGCAGGGTGCTCAGTGTCTCTGCCTGGTACGTGCACACTCCCAGCCCCGACATACCCTTGTGCCACTAGGTGAGATGATGCTCCAGCCCCACTGTTTTCATATTAGGGGACCCCATCATTCTGACACCCACAACCTCCTGGTGCCAGGGGATCCATGGTCTGTATGCCCCACATTTGCCCTGGGGATCCTTGGCTGCCAATCACACGAGCAGAACATTGCCCTGTGCAAACAAAGTGTTCTGCTGTGGGGAGCATCTGTTTGTGCAAAGGGATACAGTACCCCCCTTGTACACACAGGGTTGGGAAGGGGACGCTGTGCTTGGAACAACCCACATCATGTGTGGGTCATAAGCCACAGGTGGGAAAATGTGGCTCCGTGTGTGCTCAGTGCTCAGTCACTGCCTGACCCTCCAGCCAAAGGCAGGATAATGATGGGTGGAATCCTGCCCTTGGGAGAGAGAGACTTTTTGTGCCTTGACAGGAGGCAGTGCTTGTTTGGGCTGGGGAAATTAATATCCCTCTAATTGTTCCCATCTTGTTTGAATGCTTTGCTGCCTAGCTTCTCCATATGTTTGCCACTGGCAGACGGCCTGGTATTTTTCCCTTGGTTTATGGCCAAGCTCCTGTTCAAATGGTCTGGGGGGTCATTTAAATGTCTGTCCCCAGGCATTCTCTGTCAAAGGCCTGAGAAGGGCAGATGGAAGAGAGGGGTCCTTGATCTGCCCTGCCACAAAGGACAAGGTGTGTGTGTGTGTGTGTGTGTGTGTGTGTGTGTGTGTGTGTGTGTGTGTGTGTGTGTGTGTGTGTGTGTGTGTGTGTGTGTGTGTTGGGAGGTAGGGCTGTCTCGCAATTCCTCAGAATCCAAATTCCCGCTCCTAGGGCAGGTCCGGAAAAGGCTTTTGATAGCCTTGGGAGGCTGGGGGGGGGGGAAGGATTCCCTTTCTGGTTTCAGACCCATAATAGAGGAGGGTCTGCCCACTTGGGCACCTCACAAAGCCGAGAGGCCAAGATTCCTCGGAGGGGCTCCCGGATGAGAACCCGCCAGAGCCACCCATTCCTATTTGAGAGCATGAAGCCCCAGGAGGATTGACCTTTGCTGCCCTGCTGACCCTTGTGGCCACAACTGGAGGCTGAGGGGGAGGGGGGAGGTCGGGGTCCCTGCTTGGCAGGATGTGGGGGAAGCCAGCAAGCCTGAGACTGCTTGACCCCCGTCCAAAGCACCTGCGCGGTGTGGGTTCTTGGCTCTCTGGCTCTGGCAGTTGGGCATCAGGCCTGCTCAGGAGGACAGCATCAAAGGTGAAAACAAACTTTCAAAAAGTTTTTTAAAAAAGAAGACAAAAAACGTGGTGGCACCTTCAAGATTTCTTTCTATATTTTTAAAGCAAAACAATGAGAGCTTTCCTGGACAAGTCCACTTCATCGGAAGAGGAAAGATTCATCCTTTAAGGGACTGGGGCTCCCCTCCTTTCTTTTTGGAACTGCTTTATAGTTGAATAAT
>JAHTLZ010000186.1:0-13616 GCA_023846285.1 Phrynocephalus versicolor
TATATAGAAAAATAAAGCAAAATTCTAACCTGCACTCGTGGCTGGTGCAAAGGAGACCTCCGATCCTCTCTCCTCCCTCTGCTTTGGAGGCTTGCCTAAGATGGAACATTCCAGATAATCACACACAATCCAGCAGCTCCAGTGCTCCTATTGGAAGACATTGGTTGCTGATCAAAGCAGAATTGATCAGAAATGATTGGTTGCTGATGAAAGCAGAATCGATCAGAAATGTTTGATCATGTTGCAAACACCAAGGTACTTGTAAACCAAGGTATCACTGTACTTTCTTTCTATTAATCATATTTTGACTCTTTCCCTTTTAATTATACTATCAAACTGTTTATATCCCACAGGTACTAATCTTATATTGTTAGCCATTTAACATATTATTATTAACATTTTCAATTTCAGGTCCCTCTGTGTGTCTATAAAAACTTAACATAAACATATTACACATATTATTTAAACATAAACAGTATCTAAAACTAGACCCACCCTGGCTATCATTCTTCCCAACTCTCAACACTACACATACCTAGACTTCCCCACCTTTCTTTCACCTAATAATCTTCTCATTCCCCCACAGAAATTAATCAGGTGTTCACTCAGCTTCATCAATTCCTGCTCTCCATTATCTGGCATAGACCTTCAAGCCATGTGCATATCAAAACACAGTTCAATGTATTTGCCCTGATTTTTTCCCCTTTTCTGCTTGTTATATAAAGTGGGGGCAATGGTCCTACTGCTCTGAATGACCAGTAACACAGACACACAGCTACAAATAAGAGGTCATGTCCTACAGCTCAGGATGACTGGTCATACCCCGACAGCTACAAATAAGCTGTCATCACACTGGCTGTTTATACTCTCTATCCATCATTAATCAGCCTTCTTTAGACACATCCCTGCTGCCTCTAGCCTTTTATGATGATTGATTACTTTGATTACTTTTCCTCAATCAACTAGGCTCTGCCAGTCTTCACAGCCTTGCTCAAACTCTAGCTGTTTGCTTTTCTATGGCTTTTCTATAACTCCCTTATTTTTCCTGTTAAATCATTTCACAGTCTCCACTGGAATTCTACTCACAAAGAAGAACAGCAAGAGAGCAAAGAAATCTCCTTTAAACTGGGTTTTTTTTTTCTTATTCAACGAGTGGTCCATGAGTTACATGATTCAGCATTTGTTGATTCTCCTGCTGGCTTTGCCTCCTCTTGGGGCAGTTTACATACATTCAGCCCCTCCACCGCCCCAGTAATACTGCAGCATGAAATATGACAAAAGTCATCCAATATAAAACAAATAACACTGAATATAAAGATCTTGGAAAGCTAGAATTTACAACTGTACCCAAAGTGAATAGATGCCTAGCATATTATTATAAGGAGTGCAGCTCTTTGGAGACGGTGGCTGTTGGATGACTTCTATCGAATCTTTCCTCAATTTTCTAATTCTCTGACCCAGATTGTAGTTCAGGAACTGAACGTCTGGCTTGAAAAGCTGGACATTTCTTTAGAGACCCTATCACCTTTTTCTGCCAATTATTTCAATATAACAGTAGTGGCAAACCTTCAGCGCTCCAGATGTTTTAGACCACAACTCCCAGGATTCCAAGCCTGTATTACCAATGATGAAGGACTGTGGGAGTTGTGGTCCAAAACATCTGGAGTGCTGAAGGTTCGCCACTAGGAATGGGCATGAAATGGAAAAATTGAGATTCGTTTCATTTCATTTCATTTCATTCCCTCATTATTAGTTAAAATCATTTTGTTAAAAATGATTTTTTTTTAAAAAAATGTACAAAACAAACTAGTAGCAAACTGATTCATTTCTCTATAAAACACCCCCCCAGGTCCTAGAGGCACCAAATTTGTTGTGAACCTTCCTTGACTGGAATCACTATTTTCAAGCATATAACATTGCAAATAGAAATGTTTTTGCCACTAAGAGTTATGTACCATCCATCTGCTGGATGTAAGCCAAAAGGCCAAGAAACAATCTCCATGAAACCGTAGAGCCTTTACTTTAGCCAGATGCAATGTCATGCCATCTGCTGTTTTGTACGGCAGGTTTCAAGGCTTACCTTTGGATAAGAGATGCTGTTCTTGTGGTCTGGGCAGTGTGGAAACGCTCGCCCACATGTTCTTTTACTGCCCCTTACATAAAGAGCCACGTGAAAAATTTCTGGAACAAGTCCTAAGGAATCTAAAAGTCGGATCTGACCAGGATAAAATCCGTTATCTGTTGGGGTCCAAATCTGATTCTATAACTGAAAAAGTAGCTATGTTTTTATCAGTGATAGTCACAGCACGTGCTTAGGATTCTCATTAGTATTCATTTTAAAGAAGGTATTATTTTATCTTTGTATTAAACTCATGTTTCAGTCCTTGTGGTAGTCTGGAATATTCAAAAAGAATGTAATCTTTGACTTTAGAAGGGATATTCATTATGCCACACTACATATCTGTGCTTTGTTGTATGCCAATAAAGGTTGCTGAATCTGAATCTAGAAATGTTTTTTTTCCTGGGGGTACCTCCTTTGAAGTTGAATAACTCGACCCCCTGACCCCAAATCTCTCCAAATTTGGAGGGCTTTAAAGGGGAGAGTCCAAGGAAGGTCCATTCCAATTTGTGTCCAAGGAAGGTTCACACCAACTTGATGCCTCTAGAACCCAAGGGAGCCATTTCACAAAGAAACGAACTGGTTTGCTTTAAACTAGAAAAACCTGCTAGTTTGTTTCATTACTAACAAAACACGGCTTCACTGGTTTGTTTCGTTTTGCTGCATTTCGTAATGAACCGATGAATCAGCTTTTCATTTTTCGTTTGATGCCATCTCTATTTGCCACCATGGTATATAAGGTATAGTCTTTCTCTGTTTCACGTACCAAAAGAAGGTCATTTATGTATTGCAGCACATGGGTTCAGAGTTTTGGGTTCTCTGTTTCTCTAGATCCTTACTCAGGGCATATGAAAACATTGTTGGTGAACCATAAAATGCTTAAACCCCCCAACTTAATTTTTTTAATGTGTGAATCTGTAGCAGTTTATTCAAAGGCAAACAGTGGCTTGCTATTGGGGTGATACAGGATGCACCTTTCATGTCCAAAACAGAACCATTTAGCAGTGGGCTTTATTTGGGTCCCTATTTTGTGTGAATTTGGTACTACAGGATATGTGGATACTACAAGTTTGTTTATTTATTTTAAATCTTGTTCTAAGCACTATTTGGATTGTTGTCCTGAGACTGTAGGCTTTTGAACCCCTAAAATGGGAGTGTTGTATAGTGAGTGATTGCCCTTCATTTCACCAGCCATACTCTACTGTATACATTTGCCTCTCAGGGGCTTCAATCCTCTCTTTGCTTCAGTAGACAAAGGATATTGTCAGATTTATTTATTTATTTATTTATTTATTTATTTATTTATTTATTTAACTTATATGCCGCCCACTACCCAAAGGTCTCTGGGCGGCTTACAATCCAAAGAATAAAACAATTTAAAATAGTTAAAAGTAAAATATCAATAAATCATCAATAAAAACCTTACACTAAAATCATTATCCTAAAATTGTCATCAGCGGAACAGGAAGGTTTTTACCTGGCGCTGGAATGTAATCAGTGTTGGCGCCAGGCAGATCACGATCGGGAGGGCATTCCATAGCTTGGGAGCAGCTGCCGAGAAGGCCCTATGTCTACAAGCCATCCCTCTCACCTCCTTGAGGGATGGCTCTTTCAAAAGGGCCCCCTTGCTCAATCTTAATTGCTGGGTAGGTTCGTATGGAAGGAGGCGGTCCTTCAGGTATGTAGGTCCAAAGTCGTTTAGGGCTTTATATGTCAGAACAAGCACTTTGAATTCGGCTCGGATAGCAACTGGTACCAATGAAGGTTATGCAGAATCGGCGTGATGGGATCCCTGGCGGCCCCACCACTTACCAGCCGCGCCGCACTATTCTGAACCAGTTGCAATCGCCAGACCGTCTTCAAAGGCAGCCCCACGTAAAGCGCATTGCAGTAATCAATACAGGATGTTACCAGTGCATGCATAACTGTCATGCAGCTGTGCTCGTCTAGGTAGGGGCGGAGCTGGTATATTTTCCGCAGCTGAAGGAAGGCACCCCTGGCCACCAAATCCACCTGGGCTTCCAGAGTTAGACCGGGGTCGAGAAGCACCCCCAAGCTTCGGACCCTGTCCCTTAGGGTGAGTGCAACCTCATCCAAGACAGGAAGATGGCCCTCTAACCTGTCCGGCAAAGCACCCATTAACAGTACTTCCATCAGATTTTTACTGGACCACATCCATATTTTGACTTTATTTCCAGCAGCACAATATTTAATGCTCTGGCTGGTTCTTCACCTGCCCATACCTCTGGTGGTGCTTTCTGCAGTATTTCTAATGCTCCTGGTGTCTCTCCTGGTTCATCATGGAGCCCTTGTCACTCCTGTGCATCTATGAGGACAATTTGGTATATTACTTTATAAATTCCATCTGGTAGTTAGAGCTTTGTACCTTAGGGATTTGAAAAATCATGGTCTCTCCCCCCCCCCCCGAAAAATATTTTAGCTTGCAGCTTTGTTAGAAGGTCCCTTCCAATGAGCGACAATGGACATTCTTTAGATGTAAGGAATTTGTGCTTCCCAAGTGTGTCTCCCACTTTTGTTAGGAGAAGAAGTTGGATTGGGGCATTTGGGGCTTGACCTTCAATACCTTCTATTCACAATGTTTTCTTAAAGTTGATCTAATCAGGTGTTACACATGGGATTAATAAAAAGGTTGCTCCAGTATCTATAAACCCTTTGAATTGTTTTCCTTCCACTTCTATATTTACCATGGGGTCTATTTTTAGGGAAAGCTTCTGTATTGTGGAAGGTTCAGACCCCTGGCCCCATCAATCTGAGTCTCCCACAGCACACATGATTACAGGAGTTCCTGTTCTTTTCGAAGTGGCCTCCATACAGGATTTGTTTCACATACACACCTGAAGTTTTTGATAGTATGGCCATATTTATTACAGATTTTGCAAAATGGGCTTTTCTGATTGTCCTGGAACTTTCCCTTAGGCACTTTGCCCTTGTATGGATATTTCCTACCTTTTTCCAGCCATCACTAGTTTCTCTTCTGGTAAGTGCTGTTTGTAACTTACAATATCTCATTTCTTTCTCCTTTGTCTGTTTGGCTTTTCCTTGTCTCAGTTAACAAAGATATTGTAGGCTTCAGTGATTAATTCCATGGTACTTTTTGTTTCAATGCCCCTTATTTTCTGTTATTTTCTGAGAATATAAGGAGTTGATTGTGCAATAAACATATGGTTAATCATTACTTTATTTTCATCTTTTGAGGGGTCAATGCTACTGTACTTTTTGAAGGACTCACTGAGGCATTCCAGGAATTCTGAGGGGGGGGGTCCTCATTCAGCTTTTGTCTTACCTCGTGTATTTTCTCCTATTTTCCTCTCTCTGGCCAATTGGTTCCAAACTGTGGGCATACAGATGAGGCGAGGAATACCAAAATGATCTTTTCTGAGCTTTTTGTTATATCTAAAATTTCCAATGTTTTTCACCGTACACTTAAATGCTGCGCTACTCTGTCCAGCAAAATGTACCTCCACATTTCCCATATTTTTGTGGATAAATGCTTTGCTTTGGTGTGTGTGTGTGCGCGTGTACGTGCGTGAGCCAGTTGGCTAAAGGCTATTGTTAAACCCATTAGAGTGTTTTTCCATCCCTTTCTAAAGATGGAGGAGTCTCCCAAATGACAACTGTTCCTCTTTGGCCTAGAGCAGGGGTGTCCAAACTTTTTGCAAGAAGGGCCAAATTTGGTGATGTGAAAATATGTGTGTGTGTGGGGGGGGGGGTGACCATTTAGCCACATTTGGCTCCCGAGCTGGAGTTTGGACAAGCCAATAGGACTTGCAAGGAGGTGGAGAGGACACTGCTGCAACGGAGCTGGGGTGGGTAAGTTGGGTAGGTGGCTGGGGGGTCAGAGGGAGGCAGGGAGGGCAGGCAAACCATAAAACGGCAAGCTGACACCTCCATCTGGCATTGCGGGGGGGGGGGAAGCTGGCAGGGATGTGTGACAGGCTGGCGAAGAGGCTGTGGGCCGCTCAAAATTTGAAAACAGGCCGTATTTGGCCCCTGGGCCTGACTATGGACATGCCTGGCCTAGAGGGTTGGTCAGAAATCTCTGATCATAGAAAGAAAATTACCAAAAAAAACTTGTGATTTGCAGCAGAATCCTCCCCAGGGTCACAGAATCACCCAAGGAGGTTGGCCAAATCCTTTTTCTACCTGATTTTCCCTTGTCTAAGTATTTCCAGGATTTACAAAACACACCCCTGCTTCTCAACCTTATGCCTGATATGAAGCTTCCCCAGGGTTTAAGTGGACCCTGACCAATTTGGTAGGGGAAAAATATTACCTGGTCAACTGCACTCGAGCATTCAATCTTCAGCTTCCAAATTAGCAAAGCTACCATGTGGTTTCTCTGTGCAGATTCCTTCTTGAAGCTAGGTGATCAGACTATGCCAATTGCTAAAATTAGAAAAAGGGGAAATAATTCTATGTTGGTTCTTTTTATATTCTGAGAGAGACCTGATTTTAAATGGAGAAAAACCTAAATTAGATAATAATTGATAGTAGTCAAGGAGAATTTAGTTGAGGAAAATAGAGAAAATAATTTTTAAAAGGGAATTTAGAAACTAAAGACATACAAAATACAAAAAGAACAATGTACTTGCAAGCAGGGAGCTGATTTTCACCAGAAAAGGTAAAATCAGACTCAGCTTTGTATGTTCATAGGGACAGATTTTATAGGACTTTCAATTAACATAATTAATCAGAAATTATCAACAATCAATAAACTTTATTTTTCCCCAGTGCTTCAGATTCCAGTGATGGAACCTTTGTATGTTTTGACACCTGGCACCTTTCTATCTGTGATGCTAGTCCTCAATGTCTAAGAAATAATCAAAATAGCTTTGGGGTCTGATTGGTCTTCATTCTTTCTTTGTGTCAAGGATTTCTGCTCCTAGTTATAATCTGCTGATTATTTAAGGGGAAGTGTAAGTTTCCCCTTATTTGCAGAGATAGGTTTTTGCATTTTTGTATTTGTATTTGTATATTTGTAGAGAGAGGTAATTTGAAGCTGCTTTCTTTACATGTATTTAAAGGCATATAAATGCTGACAGATATATGAGGAAAAATGCTACATTTTTGCACCCATTCAATTAATATATATTTTACTGCCATATTTCTTTTTAAAATCCAGTATTTTTATAAAATTCTTTTTTTATCTTTTCTCTGTTTTCCTCAAATAAAATATTCCTTTACTGGTATCATTTATAGATTATTCATTTAGATTTGGTTTGAAACTATTAAAAAGACAAAGTTTCAGAGCATGAAAATGGGCATGAGAAGAATCCAGGTAAATCAGCCCAAAACTCAAGTAAAAAATCATCTGACCTGCTCACTAGACAGATTGGGTAGAGCTGTGCCCCCCATCACCAGGAAAAAAACTGCTGGCAGGATCTGGCCAAGTTGTGATTAAGATTATATTCAGTGTTTGGCTATATTTTTGAAGCTTCACTCACCACTCCTGATATGTCACTTTTACAGTTTGTAGTTTTATCTACAATGTATTGTATTGTACCTTCTCCCTTCCACATGTTATTTCCTCTGAGAAATAATTAATAAGACACTTACACTATTCATATATCACTTTACATTTTCAAATTATTCATACATGTGTTAATTGAATTACATGCTGAGATGAACAAAGAACAAGAAACAAAGTGATTTTAAGCAGCCAGACAGATTATCCAGTTCTGTAAGATCAGGAATAAATTAATAAATGTTTTTATGATCATTCAACAAATGGCTGTTCTCACAGACTGAAGTAATTATAAATAGGGTTGTGTGATGTTGCCATTGATTTCTGTGGATTTGTACACTCCACTAACTTATTGTCTTGAACAGAGTTTGGATTTTATTTTTATCTACAGTCCATCTGAGTCCTCAGCTGGTAATGTGGAAATGTGGGTCAAATTGCAACCTTGGTGATGCACGCCATCTTCTCACCACCTTCTCCCTATGTCCAGATCAGTTTTCAAAGCCTTTTGTCATGATGAATGTTGCTCAATTCCTGTTTTAGCTTAGAATTCATCGTGGACTGTGCAAAATTGCACCTGGCTTGATTATCTCAGGTTATCCCACCTTCAGCACTTGAAAGGAGATGAAACTCCACCAATCTAAGAAACATCTCACTATTAATGACAGTTGAAATGTATCAAGACCCCTTGTAAATGTCCACACATGCATGGCTGCATACTTACCAAAGGAGCTGGAAAGAGCACTTGGAAGGGCAAATTAAGGGTGTGCTAGATTGACACTTTAAACTGATCTGTATGCACCTGCCACAGTGATGATTGTTATCCAAATTAAAGTTGTGTTGTTAGGACTCTAGGCAACTATAGGAAAAGAATTCCTCCTAATTTACCATGCAATATACCTCTCTGCAGTTCAGAATGCTCAGAAAAGCAGGGAGGTTCAGAAAGAATAGAATAATTCAAAAGGTTATTTCCAAGAAGCAGGACAAGCTGGGGGTGGAGGTGCACTCCAGGGGATTCTAAGAGTTATAGTTGGAAGAGTAACTTTTCAAAGCATCTGCCAACACAATTATAAAAGGAACAGTGGCATCATTTACTTTCCTCATTTAGTTACCTTATTCACAACAAGTTTGCTTCTTGGATAGCAATAAAATAAGCACAGAGAATATTTATAAGTAAAGTGAATACAGGATTGAAAAGTTCTTAAAGGAAGTACTGCCAAACTTTGTATTCCCAGCATATGCCACTAGTCTTTTGATTTATTTTTTTTTGTACTTGAACATCGTTGGAATTTTGTTGGAATAATGACTTCATCATAATATTCTTCATACACAAAGGACATATCTATAGCCAAAATCTTTCCAATAACAGTTCGGGGGGGGGGGGCACAGTTTTTTCAGTATTTTGGTAAGAATGCATGCATACCTATTTCATCTTTATTCCCATCTAACCTCTGGCCTCTCTCTCCCCCTCACTCTCAGTTCTCCTTTTTAAAAGCAAGTGACCACCCTTATCCAGGCAGTGACTTCAGAGTCAGAAGTGTAGCACATTGAAAATAGTTGGTATTCTCTACTTGTCTGTGAAGATTTTCAGTCATCCAGGTGAGTTTATCTGGAAGTTGAGTCATGGCAACTGGACTTCATTCCTTGAGAGATTGAAAAGTTTTGCTATTCATCCAGACAGCTTTGTCAGCCTGAGGAAAACTCTACTTGTGAATCCTCCATTATATAATTCACTTTGACCTCATGTCATTCTGGTCTGAAATAGGTTCATAAGATGAACAATGACATGTTCACAGACATATTCAGGCCATTGTTCATCTTATGTCTTGGCACCATGAATTCTATTGAAACAGGCTTTGAGTTTTACATTTGAATCAAGGTCCAGGTGGAGTCATCAGGAGAAATCCTTTGTTTTAAGCTCCTCTTTTCCATTGACTAAATACAACATCTTCAGCCAGAGAAAATGCATCAGCATTTTCAAATGGTATGTGCATTTCACTCCAGTTCTACTCCGTATTATCCTTGTGAAACTTGCAGATTCTGCAGTTTTTATGTAAGCACAGCAACACACAAAGCTATTATAAAAATCTCCCTGAGATTCCTAGATCCCTGCAAGTCACTAATATATTCACTGATCTCTTAAAGAAAAATCACATGCCTGCCTGCTTTACCTGTTTAGCTGGGGGTGATGGCAACTGTACATCAAGAGTTCTGCAAAGTGCCAGAATGGCTGATTTCTGCTTTGCTTCTAAAGTACCTTCAAGATCACCAGGAAAATAAATCTGTAATAGCATAGCAAATTTTAAAAACACAAAATGAAACATACAATCTGCCTAGCTAAGTTGAGTCCAGCTGCCATGTATTTAGGCTACAAGCCTAGAATTGGTTGGAATGGAGGAGAGCAGAACTTAATTGGGGTCTAATAGCTGAGCTCTGGGTGATTTGCAGAAGATTAGCAACAAGCAGTTAATAAAAATATCAACAGGAGGGCATTCTCGTCTGATCCACAATCAACTTATCTCTGGATCTGTTGTTGTTTCCCATCTGTAAAATGGGACTTCATGCTGATAGCATCCTGTTCCTTGCAATAGCAATAGCAAGAACCATTGGACAAAATCCTTTTTTTTTAGCATAGTGAATAATAGGTCCATTGAATCAATGGGGATTTGGTGGATCAATTTTTTCATAAGTGTCATTGATTCTTATGGGCCTATTTTCACTGCAAATTACTATGCTCAAGTAAATAAGATGGAATAGTCCAATTTCAATCAATGGAAATTAGAGATGATCTGATTCACTGAATTCCCATTTATTCAGTTGGTTTACCTTCCTATGATTTAATGTGTGGTCCCACTGATATTTGAATCAATTTCTGCTCAGAATTTTAAAAAATCAGGTTCAAATCAAGCACTATTTAAACCAATGGCAGTGTTCACATGCACTGAATGGAAATCAATTTATTTCTGGTGATTTAAACCCATTTTTGCATTTACTGTGCTGAAAGTGATGCATTTGAATCTATTTTAGAAGCAAGGTAATTTAAAAGACCCCTGCCAGCTAACTGAGAAAAAATAACTTTGCAGCCCATATAAATTGATTTCACCCTTTCATTATGTGAAGGATAAAATCTAAATAGATCTAAATGACACTTAAATGCAGTGCTAGAGATGGGTGTTTTATTTTTGAAGGAACTGGTTCCAAAATGAAACCTGCCAGCACAGCTGGTGCTCAGAACCCAGTCCCACCCTCTGGAATAAAATCAACCACTTTCTTACCTTGCTTTATTTCTTGCTGGGTGAAATTCCAGCCAGGAAGCAGCCTCTGATGCATCATCTTTCCATCTCCCTGGCACTGGCCAATCAGGAGCTGTGCAAGGACATGTGTAATCCTGCCTACCTGTCTGATTGGCCACCACCAGGGAGAGGGAAAAATAACACATCGGAGTCTGCTTCCTGGTTGGAATTTCGCCCAGTGTGAACTACAGCAAAGTAAGATAGAGGTTGATTTTTTTCTGGAGGGTGAGACTAGGTTCCGAGTACCAGCTGCGCTGGCATGTTTCATTTCGGTACCAAGTCCCCTTCCAAAATGAAACATCCATCTCTATTCAGTACTTATTTCCAGTGTGACCACAACACTACTTGACTAAAGGTCTGTTGCTATTGGTGGAATAAACCAGCAAAGTGAGTCAGGATAGGAAAGGCTCCCTTGTAATTGGAATGTCAGCACACCATGCAGGATTGATCTACCTGGCCCACTTCTAGGTGGGCTGTGCTGGACTGCCAGGCTCTGTATAAAGTGCCCTCTATCAAATTGTTCACCTAACACCAGGCAGGACAGGGTCATTACACATAGACATAGTGCATCATGTGGCAAGTCCAAGTGCAATGTGGGGTGCTGCACCATGTGCATAGGGAATCCCTCCTCACATTGAAGCCAGGTGACTCCTGGAAAGTCCACACAAGCCGTGTAAATCATATCCATATACAGGATTAAAGAAAATGCCCTTTCCAGCTGCACCTGGATAACTGTGTCTGCATAAATGAAAAATTCAGGCAGAAAGTTGCCCAGCAGCAATTAGGTTTATGTCTCCTAATCTTTTCTTTCTCCCTCTCTCCTATCTTATCTGGCTGTTGCTCATTAATTTCCTGGTTCAAAAGCTCGAGTACAGTTATGTATTCACCACACCAGATATTCTCTGCTGTGGCAGGCAAGAGGTGGTCATCTGAGGGCAACGATTGATCACCCTCTGGCAGTGACTTCAAAGGACCTGAACTAGAACCTGTGCTTGAAGATCCCAATTAGAGATGGGCACGACTCAGAAAAAAAACTTCGTTTTCGTTTTCGGCTAGGGTCTCATTCGTTTCGTTTCCGTTTTTCGCGAAAAATCGAAAAAATTAGTCGTTTCGTTTTTCGTTTTTTGTTTTCGTTTCTGCCGCGATTTTGCGCATTTTGACGTCCGACCGAGACTTGCGGCTTGCGGGCGTAGCGCGGGCGGCGGGGGTATATGCGTGGGCGGCGGCAGCGGCAACGGCAGGGGGATTGGCTGGCGCGCGGGCGCGGGTCCCGCAAACAAGCAGGCGAAATACAGTTGCCTGGGTGATGGACTTGCTGCTGCACAACAAGGCTAGAGTGCATCCTGAGCAAACAAAGTGGGGTAGAAACAAATTTGCATTTCTTTTTTTTCCCTCTTGGTCTGCTGTGCTGAATCTGCTGATGCTGAACCAGCCAGCAGCCACCCTACTTGGTCTGGCTGACATGCCTGTTTGTTGTACTTTTTTGTTGTTTGGTTTTGATACCATCCCATCTCCCCTCCACCTCTCTCAGAGGCAGCAGGAGAAAGACATTCCGTTCCTCCCCAAATCTGGATGAGGGGTCTACAACTCTACTCCTCTCAAATTGCCCCCCCATCTCCAAGGTCCTTCTGCCTTCACTTCACTTCACATTCACAGTCAAAGTCACACACACTTAAAGGACAAGCAATACAGCCAATGAGCCAAAGCCAATGCAACCCTGCTTTTGGTCATGGATTGGTCATTCAGCAATGCATTAGACTACAGTTAGAGCCTGAGGTGGTTAAAGCTCAGCTACAGCCAGGAATAGTTTTTGGTAGGGATGGGAATGGGATAGGGCTCTGGGTTGGTCTGACTTAACTTTTATAGCCCACAGCCCAGCCACTAGGCTATACAAGGAGGAGGACTATCTCTATGGTCGACTCGACGCGTCCATAAGGCCAGAGTAAGGGCGGCCACTCCGGCCAGGCCACAAGGCAGAGTATGAGAGCACCACAGCACAGAGCCAGAGTGCGGCAGGCTCACTGCCAGCTACAGTATAAAAAGGATGGAGCTGAACGGCATGACAGGAATTTAAATGCCACTGGCCTTGGGTCACAGTGTCTTGCAGCCCAGAGGAAAGAGTTGCGGAGGAGGCCAATCACCTTGAGTCTGGTCTGGCACCACACTGCCTGCAATGCGAACGCTGTTCAAATCAGTACCCCCCTTCTGTGTGAAACACGGCATCTTGCAGCCCAGAAGAAAGACTGGAGGAGGAGGCCAATCACCTTGGGTTTCGTCTGGCACCACACTGCCTGCGATGCACCACCACATGTCACTTTTGGACTAAGTCTTGGTGGTGCTGTACGTACTCGAACGCTGTTCAAATTCAGGAACCCCCTTCAGTGTGAGACACAGCGTCTTGCAGCCCAGAGGAAAGACTGGAGGAGGAGGCCAATCACCTTGGGTTTGGTCTGGCACCACACTTCTATGCGATGCACCACCACATGTCACTTTTGGACTAAGTCGTTGGTGATGCTGTACGTACTCGAACGCTGTTCAAATTCAGGAACCCCCTTCAGTGTGAGACACAGCGTCTTTTAGCCCAGAGGAAAGAGTGGCGGAGGCCACATAGCCTGAGTCTGAGGCCACAGGGCCGGACCGTAGGGGAGGATTATTGCCAGGAAGCTCCAGCTGCCTAGCGTGGCTGAATGGCCTGAGGAGGACGCCAGGAAAATGCCCTTCT
>JAHTLZ010000186.1:22401-45513 GCA_023846285.1 Phrynocephalus versicolor
ATAGATAGATAGATAGATAGATAGATAGATAGATAGATAGATAGATATGTCATCATTGGTCACAATAGGAAAGGATAGGATAAGGTGTATGAACATTCATTCTATCAGGGACTGAAGACTAGGGGGTGTGACCTCAGAAGGACAATGAACCTCCTGCCTGAAAGCAACTGGAGGTTTTCCTTAAGAGACATTCTGAACAAGATGGATTTATTAACTTTGGGAGTAAAGTAACTCCCAGGCACCCATAAAGTTTTGTTGTCCTGTTGGACTAGGGGCTGGGACTGAATGCAGGATCAGTATCTAGTCGAGGACTTGCCTGCCACAGTCCAGAGGGGCTTGAGTCTGAAAGGACATCTTCCATCCCCAGCTCAGCAGAGCCCGAGTCCGACAAGAACTGTGTTGCCTGGAGAGGCTCAGTTCTGCTAAGGACTTTTCACTTAACGGCCTGAAAGGACCTGGGTCTGCAAAGGACTATGTCCCTGCTGCCAGGCAGAGCATGAGTCTGCCAGAGCCTGTCAGGGTCAAGCCAGACTCAAGTTTTGCAAAAGACCTTTGGTGCAAGTTGTTTCTCTTGCCTACCTCTCATCATGGATGGGGTAGCAGGAGCAGTTTTAAAATACAAACATTTATCTTGTTTGAGTTTTTTTATTGATGTCACCCTAAGAAAGAATTCTGAGGCTACAGCCCTAAACACAGTTACCTGTTATTAAGACCCTTTGGATTTTGTGAAACCTACATTACTCTGCAGAACTTGCTTTTCTAAGACTTTTTTCCTTTTACATATAATTTGAGTGTGTTTACTGTTCTTCCTTGAATAGAAACAGCCCCGCATCTGATAAATATGTAGTGTTTCACTGTGTCATGAATAATTGCAGAAGTGTTCCCCAACCATTAAAAGTTGTTGGACTGTAGAGGATATATTGGATTAATTCCCCAAGAGTTCTGGAAGGAAAATATATAAGCTCTGTGTAAGCCCATAATCCAACAGCTGTACCTGCATGCAGAAACACTATGTTGCACGTACCTAAATACATCTTGATGTATATGTATGTACTAAGTGTAAAAATTTGAAATGGAACAGCTTGATGTTTACAGTAATGAAGAAAATACAGCATCTGTTATTACTATTTTATGCCCTTGTCCATTATTAATGAGCTGATTCCTGAGACGAATCAAAATCCATGCTATTTGCAGCTTCGCTTTATTTCTAAAGACATACCCCATGATTAATTAAATACTACTGTTCTGTCATACTGCCATTGTATCCATGGCATTGTAAATAGATAAACTTCATGAAATGATAGCTCTGTTCAAATGAATTGATAGGCAATGAAATCAATTACCTCAGCAGGCGGTGAGTGCTCCAACACTGGAGGGATACAAAAGAAATTTGGACAACCAACTGGTAGATATCCTTTCATTAATATTCCTGCTTGGAGCAGGGTGGTGGTGGTTTGGTCTTGATGGTGTTATAGCCTCTTTCCAAATCAAATATTCTATGTTAGGTTTCATTGATTCTATGATAGGTTTACTGTAGATTCTGGACCATTTTCACCCTACAGCCAAAATTGTTTAGAGCTCCCTGATAAATGTAGCTGTATGACATACATGACTGCAAATATTGTACATAACTAGTATAACAGATAGTACTAACATTCCTTTCCTTTTTGCTGAAAATAATACATTTCATCTTAGTAATTGTGGACTTTCATCATTGCAGATTCCTGCAAGGAGTGACCTATTTCACTTCTCTTATTTGAATGTGTCAGTCATAACCTATATTCTCTGGGCTTTGCCTTTTTCTAACTGCTGCAAAGTACGTAGTTCTGAATGCTTGAAGTTGAAAAGTATTAAAGCTTGTGTTCAAATATGACTTTTTTTTGGGGGGGCTACCCATTAATTGCATATTGAAATGTTTATTTAAATGTTCATTTTGAGGAGACAGTTTAAATAAAATTGCAACTTAATGTGAAAATTTAGCAGAACAGAGTATTGAGTAAAAACATGGGGAAATCATATGAATGTGAAAGACCCATGCATCTCTATTATAGTGCTGCCCATCACAAAGAAGTGTTAATCACTCTGAATTAGTTTCTTCAGCACTACCAAACTCCCAGGTATTTTTCATTAGATTTTTCATGCATAATCTTTATTATAACTGCACAAGATGGCAACAATTTTATTGTGCTGTCAGAGCAAATCAACATTGTACAGAGCAGTTCTAAAAATGGGGGCTCTTCACACAAAAAATAACTTTCAAATTGGATTTCAGATCACCATCAAATTTGGCCCAGATGTAGCAGTCTCCTCTTGTTCTGTGACAATGATGCAGAAGTTTGTGTCAAGAGGCTTTGAATTATTTTTTAAAAGTGAAACTAAGTTAACATCAATGGAGAGGCAGGCCAATAACATACAGGTATGTGTGTCTCAGCACTGGAAACAGCCATCTCTGTGAAATTTAGCCAGTGCAGAAGATTGAAAATTTCTTGCTGTTCATTGTTCTTAAGAATTTTTCAGCATGTGCAAACTAATTCAAAATTTGACAGAAAGAGTTGTAGTCTAAAAAAAAAAATCGAATATGACAAAAACAGAACCTGCTGAATTTGTGTCTCCCTACTTCAAACTTTTCAGACGGTAGCCATTTTCTGCTGGCTTCTCTTTGAAATAATTATTTCATCTGGGAGAATTTGAAATTATAACCCACGTAGGACAGATTGTAATTTTAACTCTATTACACACATTTCAACAAATGAAATACATAACAGTGGTGCTGAGTTTCTTCAGAGACCAGTCTAGGGGTGCTGAGTTTCTTCAGAGACCAGTCTAGGGGTGCAACGAGACTGTGGAGGAAGTATTCTTGGATCCACTGTGATCGGCAGGTTTTCAAAGCAGCTCCTTGCTTGTTTCCATAAGTAACACCATTGTAGTTATCCGGACAACTATAAGTTTTTCTCTTCCCGCAAACTACTGGTACTTTTGAACTGACAAGGTAGCAATTGGTAATTTCCACCTTTTGTAAAAAAAAAAAATTTTTGAAATGCCTTAGCACTAATTCCTTTTAGCACCAAGTTTTAGTCGCCTTCTTTTAAAAAAACACTGCTTAAGAAATGTTTACCTATAACAACTGGGAACATATACATAATATCCATTTCTACTTCTGAAGAGTCATGCACAACTTCATTGAAGTCATTTCTCCAATATGCAAACAAATTCTGGGTTCTTTTGGTTGAGCAAATCTGGAGATTGATGTACAGAGTGTACTTTTGTCTCTCCAGGCTGGTTTACTGGAGAATGATTATCTTTCAAGGTAAAATAGGTTATTGGGAGCTTAATTTTTTGTTCTATAAGCTAATACAAAACCTTCAACACCTCTGATCTCATGTTCTCTGGCACTGTTTCCTGTGATCTCACCAACAGTCACTTTGTGAATGGGTAAATCTTCCGAAATGTTAATGGAGACTTAGGATTTGCAGTGACTGCTGACACAGCAAGTGGCATAGGCATTTGTTCCTCCTGATGCTTTCTCTTCTGCTGTTGTTTTAACCACTGCTTCTCTTTTCTTATTTTTTCTAAGCTCTTTACATAGACCTTTAAATGTGAATTGTCATTCACTGTCATTTAAAGGCTTTTCAGTAGCTCCTATTATAGAAGCTCTTGCCTGGAACTGTACCTTTGATGCAGTTTTCTCTTCCTTTCCAACAGTTGGCTTTAGAATGCAAAGCAATCTTCCCCCAAATAGTATTTGTCACAATTATGTTGAGATGTTCAGCCTTGGGAAAAGAAGATCAAGGAGGAGATATGGTAGATCAAGGAGGAAATACTTGAAAGGCTGTCATACAGAGGTATAGCAGGATCTCATCTTCATCAGCCCAGAATACAGGACACCAACAGAGGGCTCAAGAGTAATGAGGCTGGAAGGCCCCTCCAAGGCCATCTAGTCCAATCCACCACTCCATGCAGGAATACAAATCATAGGAGATCTGCTAGGTTGCTGTCTAAATTTCTCTTGAATGCCTCCAGGATGTTTTCCCTTACATTCACCTGAAATCTGGCTCCTTGTGACTTGATCCCATTTTTGCATTTCCTACACTCAGGGATGACTGAGAACAGATTCTGAGTACGGTATCTTCTGTATGACAGCTTTTCAAGTATTTGAAAATTCGGTCATCTCACAATTCTATCTTCTTTTTATCAACACTATACATGCCCAATTATTTCTGCTTTTCCTCATGGGAAAATTGGAAAAATGGAATAAATATAGTGAAAAATTCAGATCTAAAGATAGGAAATTGACAAAATTTGAAAGTATCATATAAACTATGGTGAATGGGAAGGAGAAAAGAAAACCAGGCACATTTTACAGATGTATGATGGGAGGAGAGGATCAATTAGAAAGCTTAAAAACAATATGGGAGACAGATGTTGGAAGAATAGGGAAAGAGGACTTGTAGGAAATCTGGAACAAAAAGGTCTTCAAAAATATGTCAATGAGAATAAAAGAAAGTGGGTACAAAACAATATAGAGATTGTACCTAACTGCAACAAACTTATTGGAGATGCTGTAAGGAAGTGGGAACTTATTGGAATGTATGGTGGGAATGTGAACTGGTAAAAAAGGTATGGAATGAGGGTTTTGAAGAGATTAGAGAACTATTGAAAATTAATATTGAAACATCACCAAAATAGCATTATTACTTCAGAAGATGTGGATATCAATACCACAAAAAAGAGATGATAATGTTAGCATCATGACCGCTTATTGGGGGGGGGGAGTGAACCAAAGTTGGGTTTTTCAATTGCATGAATAGTATAATGAAATTTGAAATATTGCAGTTAATGATAAGCTGACTTCTGAAATTAAGTTTTAAAAAGGAGAGTTGAAGATTAACATATTTAATTATATATGGGATGAATGTATGAATGCTGTGGTGGGTAAAGGAAAACACTCTTTTCAAACAACACAAAAGGCGACTCTACACATGGACATCACCAGATGGACAATACCGGAATCAGATTGATTATGTTCTCTGCAGCCAAAGATGGAGGAGCTCTATACAGTCAGCAAAAACAAGACCTGGTGCTGACTGCAGCTCAGATCATCAGCTTCTTATAGCAAAATTCAAACTGAAACTGAGGAAAGTAGGGAAGACCACTGGGCCAGTCAGGTACAATCTAAGTCAAATCCCTTATGAATACACAGTGGAGGTGAAGAATAGATTTAAGGAACTAGATTTGGTGGACAGAACACCTGAAGAACTATGGATGGAGTCTAGTAACATTGTACAGGAGACTGCAATGAAAACTATTCCAAAGAAAAGAAAATGCAAGAAAGCCAAGTGGTTGTCCAACGAGGCCCTACAAATAGCGGAGGAGAGAAGGGACGCAAAATGCAAGGGAGAAAGGGAAAGATACAGAAAATTAAATGCAGACTTCCAAAGAATAGAACAACAGAAAAGGAAAAACCAGAGATCTATTCAAGAAAATTGGAGATATTAAAGGGGCATTTCGTGCAAAGATGGATATGATAAAGGACAAAAATGGTAGGGACCTAACTGAAGCAGAAGAGATCAAGAAGAGATGGCAAGAATATACAGAAGAATTATATCAGAAAAATCTGGATGTCCCTGATAACCAAGATAGCGTAGTTGCTGACCTGGAGCCAGACATCCTGGAAAGTGAAGTCAAGTGGGCCTTAGAAAGCATTGCAAACAACAAGGCCGGTGGAGGTGATGGCATTCCAATTGAACTCTTTAAAATCTTAAAAGAGGATGCTGTAAAGGTGCTGCATGATATGCCAGCAAATTTGGAAAACCCAGCAGTGGCCAGAGGACTGGAAAAGATCAGTCTACATCCCAATCCCAAAGAAAAGGAACGCCAAAGAATGCTCCAACTATTACACAATTGCACTCATTTCACACACTAACAAGGTTATGCTCAAAATTCTACAAGGCAGGCTTCAGCAGTATGTGGAAAGAGAACTTCCAGAAGTACAAGCTGGATTTCGAAGGGGCAGAGGAACTAGAGATCAAATCACCAACATGCGCTGGATTATGGAGAAAGCCAGAGAGTTCCAGAAAAACATCTACTTCTGCTTCATCTACTTCTGCTTCATTGACTATGCCAAAGCCTTTGACTGTGTAGACCACAACAACTATGGCAAGTCCTTAAAGGATTGGGAGTGCCTGACCACCTTATCTGTCTCCTCAGAAATCTATATGTGGGACAAGCAGCAACCGTCAGAACTGGACATGGAACAACTGACTGGTTTAAAATTGGGAAAGGAGTACGACAAGGCTGTATACCTTGCCTTTTTAATTTATATGCAGAGTACATCATGTGAAAGGCAGGACTTGATGGATCACAAGCTGGAATTAAGATTGCCAGAAGAAATATCAACAACCTCAGATACGCAGATGATACTACTCGGATAGCAGAAAGTGAGGAGGAATTAAAGAACCTCTTAATGTGGGTGAAAGAGGAAAGAGACAAAAAAATGGGCTGAAGCTCAACATAAAAAAAACCCTAAGACCATAGCCACTGGTCCCACCACCTCCCGGCAATCAGAAGGGGAAGAAATGGAGGCAATAACAGAGTTTATTTTCTTGGGTTCCTTGATCACTGCAGATGGCAACTGCAGCAACGAAATTAAAAGACGCCTGCTTCTTGGGAGGAAAGCAATGGCAAACCTAGATAGCATCTTAAAGAGCAGAGACATCACTTTGCCAACTCAGGTCAGGATAGTCAAAGCTATGGTTTTTTCAGTAGTGATGTATGGAAGTGAGAACTGGACTATAAAGAAGGCTAATCACCGCAGAATTGATGCTTTTGAGCTGTGGTGCTGGAGGAGAGTCTTGAGAGTCCCCTGGACTGCAAGGAGATCTAACCTATCCATCCTGAAAGAAATCAACCCCGAATGTTCACTGGAAGGACAGATATTGAAGTGGAGGCTCCAGTACTTTGGCCACCTCATGAGGAGAGAGGACTCCTTGGAAAAGTCCCTGAGGTTGGGAAAGATTGAAGGCAAAAGAAAAAGAGGACGGCAGAGAATGAGATGGTTGGACAGTGTCATCGATGCAACCAATATGGATTTGACAAAACTCTGGGAGGCAGTGGAAGATAGGAAGGCCCAGCGAGCTCTGGTCCATGGGGTCATGAAGAGTCGGACATGACTGAACGACTGAACAACATAATTATAAGTAATTAAGATTACCGTAATGTGTTCTGTGTTAAATTGCCTTTGGAGAGTATTGAGAAACTTCAGTTTGAAGAGTTATGATGGAAAAATAAATTTTAATAATAATTGGAGCAGTTCCAAGACTCATTGGAACCGCCCAAATACCCCCACACCATCACAAGCATGACACTCTTTACCCGATCCCAAAATTCTACTCCGTTCCCGAGATATCGGGAAGAATACAAAAACCGCCGCTTTTGCCGGCTGAGAAGCCTTGCGAGCAGGAGCTCGGCAAGCGGAAAGCCTCACTTCGCACCTAATTTGTTAGTTTACATTGTATCCAGATAGCCGTGGCAGTTCATTTCCGTGGAGACTCCATAAACCAGCAGGGGTGAGAAAGTTAAACCCGTCTGCGCGTCTTAACCAATCAGCGCCCCCACCATCAATCAATGTCTTGTTGATTATGGCCGGAAGGGGGCACGCGGCGGGGGACCCGGTTATGTTGAATTGACTAAGTAGACCACCCCAACCAAAAAGAACCAGAGCTCCTCACCGGGAAATTCGAAAACTCAGGGTTCCACAGAGGCGGCTAAACCTCCAACAGCACCAGCGGTACAAATCCACCCCCCTAACAGACTCTTAGTTCTAGAGGCTCGGGTAAGGTAGCTACAGGGCAGCGACTCATGTCACTGCCTTCTACCCAAGCTGCAGCTCCAGAGAAATTATACCTTCTCCCAACCATTCATTTCTATAGCAGTAGCCCAGTCCCCCTCCTACTTTTTCCCCGCTTGGCTGTGTCTTTCTATTGCGGTAGACCGGCCCGCGCTTCAGGGCCAGCCGGACAGGGCTTCCCCTTCTTGCGGAAACCCCTGGAAATTCATTTCCCCTGGTTCCAGGGGTTCCCACTGAGGAATAGGAAAAGCCCCTCACTAGTAAATTGATTAACCCCTTCCTGGCCCTTTCTTCCATTATTCCCCAACCCTGCAAACTTAGCCAGAGACACAGCTCAGGATATTCTTCCTGGACTGATAAATTATTTCCTTATGCACATGCATCACATGCATTTTTGTTTAGGTTTTGAAAGAACTAGCATGGGGGGGGGGAGGAATTGTGCACTGATGTGTGCCTTGTGCACACATCTAAGAAGAAGTCCTGTGCACATCGGTGCACCCAAGAAGCACTGTGTACATACTCAACCGGTCCCTCTTCCAAAAAAAGATTGGGGACCGCTGACAACCCCTTGTTACAGCAACTCCTATGTCTGTGATCTGTTTCTGGTTAGAATTCAAAATACCCATTTTACTATGGATTGGGAGGAAGTTATCTCAAAGACTGCCTGGGTATTAAGATAATCAAACACAGTGTTCAGATAAATCTTACCCTTGGTCCCGCCAACCTCCTACTGCATGTGGTGAAAACATGGGAGAGGGCCTTCTCTGTCACTGCTCCCATACTTTGGAGCTCCCTTCCACAGGAGGCCAGGCTGGTGTCCTTCACCAGCTTCACACCTCCACCAGGAAGGCCACAGCTAATGACCCATACTTAATGGTGTTGGGAAGGGTTGCATAGGTGGGACTGTCACACAACCTAGGCCATTGTCCACCTAACAAGGCTATTCAGGTTATTGTCTACCTAGCCTATTCAGGCCATTGTCCACTTAATGAACTTATTCAGGCCATTATCCACCTAATGAGGCTATTCAGGCCAGGGTTATGTGAAATCAAGGTGAACTATAAAATGGAGGAGTCACCACTAACTTTATTCAGACTGACAAAGCTGCTTGGATAAGTAGCAAAACATTTCACTCTCACAAGAAAAGAAATCCAGTTGCCATGACTCAACTTCCAGATAGCATAACGTGGATGACTGAAAATCTCCACATACATATAGCATTCATATCCTACATATTTCTCATGGGCAGGGCTGGCGCCAAAATGGACAGGGGGCGCTGCCCAGCCGGCCGCCCCCACCGCCGCCCGACCCCCCTGCCACCACCACCGCTGCCCTACCCCCGCCACCGCCCGACCCCCCTGCTGCCGCCGCCGCCCGACCCCCCGACGACGACGCTGCTTCCCAACCCCCTGCCACCGCCACCGCCCTACCCCCTGCCGCCGCCGCCTGACCCCCCCTGCTGCTGCTGCCCGACCCCCCTGCCGCCGCCGCCACTGCCGCCGCCCACCCCACCCCCACCCCCACCGCCCCTTGCCTAGGGCGCAAAAAAACCTAGTGACAGCCCGGCTCATGGGAAGGGCCCTTCTGGAGCAAACTAAACTCCTACTATTCTCAGAAGGATTAACTAATGTTTTTGGGAAACCCACCAACAGAACATTGCAGTAGCACATCCTAAGCATGCAACTCAACCACTGCCATTCACAGCCACAATGAACATAATACTCATAATGACTGGGAGTCATCAATAGCCATCTCTTCCATGAAAGTATCGCTCTACATTTCAAAGTCATTTAAGTACTGACCAACCCTGTAGCAGCAGATTTCATTGTTTAGCTTTGTGCTCTGGGAGTACTACCATTTATCCATTCTGAATCTCTGGAGATTTAGCTTAATTGAATGTTTCCATTTTCTAATACCACACAAAAGAAAGAAAAGCCTTTTCTCTGTATCATGCAGAACTTAAACAGTGTTCTCATGTCTCTCACTTATTCTATCTGCTGTCAACTAATAAAGGCCCAGACATAATTTCCTCCTGCAGGAGGTCCCCAAGCCCCTTGATTATTCCAGTCACCCTTTTCTACACCTTTTCTAAAACATTCCTTTCAAAGCATAAAAAGTCAAAAGCCTATTTTAAAAGTGCAAAATAGAACTTTGGACATTCAGTCTTCACCCACCTGGACCTGCTGGCTCATGAAAGCCTTTGGTCTCCCTGCACAGTTTTTAAAAAATGTGTTCCAAATGACTCAAACCCATTTTAGACACTATTCAGAGCAGGAAAATTGTTGTTGTAAAGTTGCTGAAATCTCATTCTGCATTGGAAATTACTGAGATGCTTTAGTAGAATAGTGATTATGTTCTCCTTTTGGATCTAATTAAATATCAAACTCCTTCTTTCCAATATTCCATTTCACTCTTTCATTACTGCTTGTGAAATAAAAAGTGTGTGAGTAGTTTGTAAAAATGCATGAAAATTTCAAAAATGAGAAGCTTCAAAGTAAGCTTGGTTCCTTGCATGAGGTAAGGGTAACTCTAGTGAATGTTAACATGATTTTAACCTACTTTGATAATATATTCCACACTACCCGTGCCATGGTTCACTGCATCAAGCTTCCCATCATAGTTATAGTCAGATAATTACTTTTCAAGTACTGAGCCTTGGTAGACCTCTATGCATTCAGACATAGAAATGAACATCTCTTGCTATCTAATCTCCCAATTTAATTAGCACCACTGATTATTTTCATGAGGAACTCTCTGTTCTTGTCAAAATCCTTACCACAACAACTTCTGAATCATAATACATCTGTAACTTCCTTTGCTACTGCGTTCATTAGAGAAAGAAATGCAGATTGCAGAAGCAACATCCCCAAAGTGAAATTAATTAAACTGGGACTCTGTGAGTTAGGTATCTGGCTTTGAAGCCAGAAGTTGGGAGTTGTCTTCTCCCTGGTGCCTCCTGTGAGAAGAGTCGGCCTGTGTGGCCTTGAGTAAGCCATCCAGTATGAGGATACCCCCAGAAGAAGGAAATGAATTTTGAATCCTGGGGATACAAATGCAAACTGTTGCCAATGCCATCCCCCCGAACCTGCCTGGTCCACTCACCAGGCTCCATGTTGCATGATGCTTCCTCATTGGTGGTGGTGCACCAAGCACAGGTGGCACTTCCCTGCTTCCCCATGCAACCAAGCATTGTAATGCAGAGGTGGACTGGGGAGTCTCCCTGCTCAGCTGCTCAGTACTTGACTTTGCAAGGACCTGGGAAAGCATCTTCTAGGCTCTAGCTGGGTTCAGAGCAGTGTGAGGAACCGAGTAAGTGGACTGGGCTGGTTCTGGGAGAGGGCATTGGACCACCATGGCACCTGAGGAGCTGTACTTGAATCCCTATATTTGAACCCCCTGGATACAAATATGAAACCCACATCTATACCTAGAAAACCCTGAAAACGGTTATCAGAATTGACTTGACAGCACACAGTTCTTATTGGTGCTTGGTACAGCACAAATACATTGTATTTTTTTCAGTATTCAACCAACAATCCAAAAGGCAAATCAAAAAGTAGAAGTGCCTCAAACAAAAAAATATGACTATGAAATTGGACCTTAGAGAAGCATCAAATTTGGCATGGATGTAGCAGAAAGGATGCTCTTGCTACATCCTGCGGATATTTGTGCAAAGGGTTTTGAGTTGTGATTTTTTTTTAAAAAAAAACCAACCCTATATTACCTCCTTGCAGAAACATAACTTCTGAGAAGGACCTATTTGCATAGAATAGCATTTTGGTCAATCGGAATGTGTTTCCAGTCAGCCTACAGAGCAGGTGTCTGCTACTTTTAACCTTGCCATGGCCTTCAGTGTAAACGAAAGATGACATGGTGTGGTGAAGGAGAACCCCCCATTATGAGATGTTATGGGCAGAGCTTGGGTAAAATTGCTTCTTTGACCTAAACCTCCAAAAATTCCCCCTCCATCATAGCTAGCCTTAGGCTTTTTACTCAGAAATATGTCTGCTTTAAATATCCAGTGTGATGTACTGGGCAGAATAGAAGATTCTGCTTGAAGATCTTAAAAATGTAGAGGTGGGTGGTCTCATCACCCAGATAGTGCCAGATCACAAAATTCTGGACAGCCTCTTTCAGGTTTTTTTGCATATATATGTGAAATAGTATGGGGTATTTTGGAACCCTGAGACACTCCAAAAGCTAATAGTCATGGTATTGAAAAGGAGTTCAACAGCACTACTACCATTCACAAAGACACCATGCAATGGAAAATCCGAGAAGCTGACTCTTTTTTCATCAGTTCACCACTTCTCATCTGAAAACAAAGTAATTGTCAGGGCTGTTTTTGAATAAGTGTAAATGGTAGTGAGAAAAGAGCATCCATAGACCATCTTGACTACTGCCATTAGTGTTCTCAACATCCAGGCTGCCCTTTTTTATGTAAAGCTTGGCATCCTTTATCCTGCTGGCAACACAAACACTTTATTGTGCAGAAATACTGGATTATTTCCTGAATTTTGAATCATGGGTACAGAAGCAAAATATCCCACATTCATAAACCAGAAGTTTTTTGAAGAACAGAATTGTTAGTATTCTCAAGGCTCTCTGAAGATGAAAGACTCTACAGCAGTTTAAAGTGGTGGTAAGAGTTAAGTCACTGAAATACTTTTCATGGGATATTACTTACTGAAGCACGGAAAAACTGTGAGGTAGGTCACCAGAGAGAGATGACATTGGAAACCATGACTTAAAAATTAGTACTCTCTGAAACAGCTTCCTTGTATGAACTTCTTAGTAATGACCCTTCCTTTAATCCCAAACTGTGGCATAGATGCAGGGGTTCTTGACTGCACAACTTTGGGAGCAGTAATTCAGAAAGTTAGATTGCCAGATTCAGCAGAGAACACAGCCAGTCATAACAGGTTGCCATGTATGCTTGTCTATCTTCCTCCTAGCATAACCAAATGGTTTGGGAAAGTTACTTTCTCAAACATCAATTCCTGGAATCCCCTAGCCAGAATGACAATTGTCGATGCTTGCTGGGGATACCAAGAGCTGTGGTTAAACAACACCTTTTCAGAAATTAAAGTCAGCATTTTGGTGGACATTTTGAAAACAGTAGAGAAGAATCTGTTCTGCCAGGTGAAATGTAATAGACAGGGTAAGAAGGAGGCATGCTTGCTGTAATTCCCAGTTCAATGTAACAACTGAGAGTAAAAATGAGTCAAGCCTATGAGAAGGTAGAGCCAACCAAATGCCTTAGGTGGCAGAGCAAAGGCAATAGCATAGTCTCAATATCTCTGGCCATGCCTTATTATTAGAAAACAGAAGAGCATGTTGTACAAACAAGATGTGTATACTAGCCTCCTGCCCTGTGGTGGAGTGGAGGATATTACCTTATCATTGGTGCTGAAATATAATTTATCTGTCAATTCATTTCATATCTGTACATGGAATGGGGCAGACTGTCTTAGCCTTTGCCTCTAGTAGGCAACGGTGGCAGAAGTGCTCGGGTCTCCCTTATTTTAAAACAAAGAAAGGAGTAGACATGCCACCTCAGATGATGATACATCACATTTAAGTAAAACCCAATGCAATTTGTAGATATTATTGCTCAGTTGGTTGTGAGATGTCCAAAGCCACTATAGCTGCGCTATCTTCAAACAATGCTGGCTGTAGAAAAAGCTTGCTTCATTGTACAAAGCCCTTATCTCTCTCCAGAAGTATTGCTCCTTTTCCTTTAAGTGGTGCTTTATGGGTTGTTCCAGGTTCCCCTACCTTTCCTATCTGATGTGTTCTTGGACTCTAGTAGGCCTAAAATGGATATACTGAGCCAGACTAAGTATCAGCTGATAGCTCACATTCCTAGTCCTTAATTCCCCCCACTCTACTGTATCAAACAATAAGGATAAAAGCATCATATAAACCTTATGGATTCTGTTCTGCCCACACTAGGGAAAAATGCAATTCCTAAGAATCATATGTACAAACACCTTTCCTTCTCTTCCATATCTCTAGCAAGATATGAGTACCCAGCCGCTTAGAGTACCCAGTAGATAAGCGGGATATAAATATAACAAATAAATAAATAAATAAATAAGATATAGCCTGCAGGAAAAACAATCAAATAGTGAGCTACAGTAATGTCCAACCTCATCAGGGGTTCCCCCCCCAATAGCTAACCTGTTAATCAATACCCCAGAACATTGTAAATTGTAAACAGGGGCTATAACTATCTTGAATGCTATAAGAAGGAAACATAAATTTAAAATAAAGTCTCCTTTGCTTAGACAAAGAAGAACTGTGTGAAGTGAAAATCCCTCTGTGTGATGGGAAACAACGTAGACGTCACATGGAGAATTAAGCATATTTGCTAGCAGTGCTCAAAAGTTTCTATTGTACTAAATTATTATGCAGTAGTCCAAAGAGAGCTGATGGCATGTAAGGGGAAAAAGTTCAGTTCAGAACAGATCAGAGTGCTTACTATTACCTTCAGATTCAACAATGTTCACATAATTTTTTTTAAATATTAAAGTTTTATTTACATAAAACTACAATGCAAAACATAAAAAAGCATTAATGCAAAAAGAGAAAAAAATCAAAACTCTACCAAACAAGACAAGACAAACTCCATGTTACCTACCTACCACTCGGCACTTGAACAAGCTTGCAAATTGTAAGATATTGACCAACCCATTTCCCTCCAAAAATACATTTAGTCTTCTCCAGGTGTATATTCTTTACCTTTTTGAAATACATATACCGACAGTTTATCCCATATTCCATTGAAATCATTAGGTTTTGTTTTGCTCCCTTCCTGATTTTAATTTCACATGTCAATTTATCATTAATAGCCATATTCCATAACTCCCTATATCATTCCTCCAATGTTATTTGATTATTGGATTTCCAGTTTTTAGCAAAAATTAACCGTGCCACTGTAATTTTGGCAATCAAATCTTCCCTCTAAATTTCAAAATAATATGACTGACACACACTAAAATAAAGGGAATTAGATATGGATGGAGGGTAATTTGCTGCACCAAATCTACAGGTGATGACTTTTAGCCCAATTTCTATGTTCATTCATGATCCTTTTAGGATAGGCACAGCCAAGCATACACAATGGGCGCCCATTTCCTCACATGTATTGTCTGCTAAGCTCTCAGAAGGGACTAAAAATGTGAAACAAAATGGTTTCATACTAGAGTGAAATTTGATTTCACACAGGAAGGAGAACTTTACTAGGAGAGTCTCCACTATTTCATTGAGGCTACTCCAGTGTAAGTATCCTCCTGACAATGGTTGAAAATTTAGCAGACTGTGTCTAACATTTCTAAAAACATTCCAAAGGTATTTTTTCTTTGCAGTGACATGCTCCTTTTTATCAATTTAATTTGAATTGTGAGTTAAAACACAGAAAAGACATATACATTCATCTTAAATAATGTAGAAGAAACAAAGAAAAAATGAAAAGAGCTGTCAGGCCTAAGAATTCTTTTAGCATTTTCTTTTGATGTGTCAAATCTTTATTGCCTCAGAATGTCTGTAATAATGTCTTAGAACTTGATGCAATTCTGTCACATAATGTTTCTGATGAAAAAACCATCTTCCCCGCTCCCATGAAGATAAAGTTTGGACAAAAAATTTCCATCTTAATGTACTATGAGGTAAAACTGGCTAAACATCACAACACAACTGTCAGAGGAATAATGCAATTAAAAATGCAGCACATTTCCAGGAATATTGTATAGGAACAAACAGTTTCTAGCTCATACTGAGAAACAGAGCAGGCTGTTCTCCTTAGGGTCTTTCTCTCACTTAAGATTGCTGTGATACATAATCTCAGCAAGTTCAATTAATGCAGAAATTACTTGAGTTCTTTAGTGTCTACAATTTAAGGAGATTATTTCCACTTCCTCCCTACTTCTCAAAAACTATCAGGGAACTCGTGATATGACAGAGTCAGAAAAAAGCAAAGGTTGAGAAGGCATGTTTCTTCTATTTATTTATTTATTTATTTATTTATTTATTGGAATTGTATACTGCACCTATATAGCCATCTACTCTGGACGGTTGTACCAGGCTACTCAAGGCTTTGCACCATCGCTGTTAGAGCTTGTACAAGATGTTTCATAAGTCACTTAGTGCCAGGCTCCAAATGTTATGAAGGATCCAGCATCAGCATGCCAAAAGCCTAGCAGTGAACTGTAGAAAGAACACAGTGGGTGTTCACTGTGATATTTGGAGAACATACATACAAGCTCCTTCATACTGAACCAACAAGATCCAACATCAGCTAGGAAACAGTGAACACATGTCAAAATGAATGCCCAAGTCTTATCTACTTCACATACAAGATTTCAGATCTCAAAAATATGGTCTGTTTCGGACTGTACAATAAATTTTAAAAAATGAAATGAAAGCATTTTGGCAGCTAACACATCTTGCAGGCACATGGATAGCAATATGTAGGTGACCAACTACGTTATTGTGGAGGTAGCAACCAGGTGAAATGCGATAAAGACAGACAAAAGTTCAATGAGTTATACTCTTTTACTCAAATAGACATAAATATACATAAATAGATATGTGCTCGGTATCAACTGATATTATGAAAGAGCTAAAAGAGATTGAAATTCTGCCCAACACATTTGCAGATCATAATCGTATTTTTATTTGTTTGGGAAGCAGAAGGAACAGCTTTCAATGGAAGCTAAACACAGCACTTCTTAAAAATGAAACATTTTCGAAGCAACTCAAAGAAGAAATGAACTTTTACTTCAGAGAAAATATACTGACAGGAACATCAATGGGCATAGTGTGAGCTGCCTCAAAATCAATGGCAAGAGCTTCTAATCAGATTTGCAGCAAAACAGAAATGAGAAAGAGAGAAGAGGGAAAAGGAAGCTGAAAAAAATCATAAAATGTGAAAAGAAATTAAAACAGAATCAAAAAAAAATGAAGCTTTAAGAATCAAATTAAGAATGAAACAGTACTACCTGAATACTCTATGGGCCGAGATGATGGCCAAAAACAACAACAACAACAAAACAACAACACTAAATTTGCAAAAGTGAACTTTTTTCAAAAATGCAAATAAACCAGGAAGATAGCTGGCATATAAGCAGATAAAATAAAATCATGGATACAAACCTAAAAAGATAAGGGTGGAAAGTAAAAGTATGACTGTATAGAGATGAGAAATATTCTTCTTCTTCTTCTTCTTCTTCTTCTTCTTCTTCTTCTTCTTCTTTACGTGCCATGTTGTTGTAGAATGTTGGCGATCAGTAACAAATTGTTTTTCTATCTAACGCTATTCCAAACAGAAAAGCTGTGCTCACCGTGAACCATTGGCTTAAGTTCTTAGCCAGAATGTTCTTCTTCACCCCGGGCCACACTTCCCATATATTTTTTCCTTGAAGGATAACCTGCAACAAATGTTATTGCAAATTATGTGACTGAAATGTTGTTATTTTCTTCTTTTTATGGTATTGATGAGAAATATTGTTAAAGCTTTTTATAAGAAGCTATATGCAAGAAGGGAAGCCTAAAAAGAGAAGCAAGAAGAATGCTTAGGAAAATACAGTAAATTATTCTGTATTTATTCTGACACTAGAAATATTGAATCAACAAATTTGTGACCAGAAGGCAATAAGAGGTTTAAAAATAAGAGAAGAATATAAACTACAGGCAAATGTAGACAATGAATATTTTATACTAGAAGACCCAAATACAGTACCTCTGTCAAATGTCTGGTGAAACTGATAGAAGACTTTGGAGAGCTGATTTTTTTTTTGTTAAATATTATGCCAGAAATCAGAGATGTTAACATGAAATGTTTATTAATGCACAACTATAGCAAGAATTTTATATGTCAAATATTGGAAGTCAACAGAAATACCAAATTGACAAAAAGTGCTGGAAAAACTCTTTCAAAATAGCAGAGATGGATATATTATCAGAACTGTTGAAAAATACTTACAGAATCAAGAGACAGCTGGAAACTACTCTACAGCTATTATGAAAAAGAAGTGTGTAACTAGATAGTTCCAATAGTATAATAGATATATAGCTGTTATTGAAACCATCCCACAGGACTGGCTCCAATCCACTTTTATACCACTTCCAAAGAAACCTAATGCAAAAAGTTGTAATGAAGAATCAGTTTGATGAGTCACGTCCTTAAGTTATTTTTAAAATTCCTACATTTAAGAATATATTGGAAGTGTGAAGAGAGCATTGGACATTCAGCAATTTGGATTCTGAATAGATTTCATAGAATCATAGAATCATAGAGTTGGAAGAGACCTCATGGGCCATCTAGTCCAACCCCCTGCCAAGCAGGAACCCCTTCACAATATTTCCGACAGATGGCCATCCAGCCTCTGCTTAAAGACCGTCAAAGAAGGAGACTCTACCACCCTCCGTGGCAGCATATTCCACTGCCGAACAGCTCTAACTGTCATGAAGTTCTTCTGAATGTTCAAATGGAATCTCTTTTCCTGTAGTTTGAAACCATTGCCCTGAGTCCTAGTCTCTGAAGCCATGGAAAACAAACCTGTTCCCTCTTCAATATGACATCCTTTCAAATATTTAAACATAGCTATCATATCCCCTCTCAGTCTTCTTTTTGAAAGGCTAAACATTCCCAGTTCCCTAAGCCGTTCTTCATAAGACATCTCTTCCACCAGGCCTTCAACCATTCTAGTCGCCCTCCTCTGCGCCCGCTCGAGGTTGTCAACATCCTTTTTAAACTGAGGCGCACAGAACTGGACACAGTACTCCAGGTGGGGTCTGACCAGAGCAGAATAGAGTGGTACTATCACCTCCCTTGATCTAGACACTATGGTTCTGTTGATGCAACCAAGAATCGCATTGGCTTTCTTGGCCACCGCATCACACTGCTGGCTCATGTTCAATTTGTGGTCCACCAAGATTTTGAACTCAGGAGGCATTATTTAGTCTTCAGATGCTAGTTCAGCAATGTCTCAGTGTCGATGTTGATGTTTTTATTTGTTTCATTGGTTATGAAACAGCATTTGATTATGAACAAGCATATTCTTTAAGAATATTACTAAGTTTAGCATTTGACTCATGTTTGAGCTCTCCCTTTTTTACCTTTAGAGCCCCTACTCATCACCTGCCCCCATTAGTTATTCCCTTATGTATCGAAAAATATATTTTTAAAAAATGTTCAATGAATTCATAACCTAAAATGATACAGGTTTTTAATAGGTTTTCCCTCACAAACATTTTTTGTACACATGACTGAAACCCCTGTTTATTATCCATCAACATCTTATTATTGCAGATCTGGAAGGTCACTAAGATCAACAAATCCAGTCCCTCTCAAGAAGGCAGTGGCAAAATCAAATTCCCAACCTCTGGCTTTACAACCAGAGACCTAAGCCACTGAGCTATCCTGTAGTTCCCATACCCTGCTATGAAAAAACATTCTCCATAACCTCACAAGACTTTTGTCCTACTTACTAGCCAGGAAAATACTGTATACGCTCTAATATAAGTCTAGTTTTTCAGCCCTAATTTTTAACTGATAAAAAGGGGCCCTCGACTTATATTTGGGTCAGTACTTTTAGCAACTGAAGCAAGCACTTGCCTCGGTGGCTAAAAGTCATTTTAAACATCACACACCACTCCCCCAGCTCACAAAGGAGGAGCTGCCAGGCCCTGCTGCATTTCCCACCCTAGACTTACACTCAAGTCAATAAGTTTCCCCAGTTCTGGGGGGTTAAATTAGGGGCCTCGACTTATACTTGGGTCGACTTATACTCAAGTATATATGGTATTTTCTACTACCTGGTACTGGGAGGATATTGTGGGATTTTTGGAATATATAAGCCACCAGTCTACTTCCTCCCCTCCACCCTTCACTTTGTTGACCTTATTAAAAATACAGCTTCTCACAGAAAGAGCTAATGAAAAGTACAACAGTTGTTTGAAGAATATCACCAATCAATCTTTTGTTTGCTGAAGACTTGTAAAGAACATTAGTGTTTGCATGTTTAAAATGATAGCAGAACTCTTCTTGTCTGGCATCTATTCATAGATGCAATTCAGTTTTGAATTTAGGTGCCTCTTTCAAAACCATAGTGTTATTTATTGAGCTGGTTACAGGCTGGGAAGCAGGGCACAGACATAGGCATGCATGTATATGCAAACATTTTCTAGGCACTCAGGCGATATTGATGACTGTGATGAAATGGGATGTCCCCCATCTGCTGCACTTGAAGGCAGGTTCTTAATGGATAGAAATCAATACCCCCTTTCCACGGAGATGTTCTGTATGAATGCTTTCTATGGGGGTGAGGAAATTATAAAATTAGATGCAAAATCCTGTACAAAGATATAGCTTTCTAAGAAGTAACAGTTTTGCCCTTTGTAATGAACAGCAGCAAATATATGGTACCAGGTGAATTTTCTTTTTAGGACCCCACCAAACTAAATGCAACAATTTATTTTTCATTTACAGAACAATTTTAAATAAACATTTAATTATTTATGAATCTACTAAGCAAAGGCATATATCCACAACAATCATGTTATGGATCAACTGGGTCACAATGTTGTGCACTGGGTTCCACTAGCATTTGTTATTGAATAGTAATTCAACTATGGATTCTGTGGTCTAAGTTGACTGCCCAAATTTTATCCTGCTGAAACAATGATACGTTATAGGATTCTATGCTACTTCTATATGCTACTTTAAGCTTATTCTTGTGCTCTGTTCTAGTAGATAGCAATTAAGGGTGGGAACAATAGGAATGGGTAGATCAAAAATATGAGACCGGAAAAGAAACCACTTCTGGAAGTAAGAAAGCAAATATTCCTTTATTTCACTTTAAAATGTACACAGGTGAAATACACAGTTATTTATTTTCTGACATCCTGAGACTGCGGGTTTTCCTTCAGTATCAGAATGCAAATAAGGCTAGACTAGTATAACCTTAAATACCTATTCAACCACCACACACTGAACAATCTGCAAATGACAAGACGAACGCACAAATGGTGGATGTCAGTCATTTGGAAAACCATAAAATGTGTGAGCCAATAAGGCAGTAGTTTGCAAAAAATAGACTCTACATGGCCACATTGACATGCAAAGGACATGAGTAAAGATAGCTGGAAGAGAAATAGAGATTATTTAATTTTTTTGCCTCTTGTTCCTATATTTGTTTCTTTACTTGTTACATTTAATTCTCCCTTTTCTCATTGAGTGCAACATGTATGCAGTACTTAGCTCCCCCACTTTAGTCCCAAAACATGTCCATGGAAAAAAAGTAAGGCTAAATTCATCAGGAAAATTCTAGAGCAGATTATAAAGCTGTCACTCTCCAAGCATCTTGAAAACAATGTAATAATTACTAGAAGCCAATACAGTTTTGCAAAGAGCAAATCCTTTCAGACTAATCTGATCTCATTTTTGATTGGGTAACCTCTCTGATAGATGATGGGAATGCTGTGTATGTAATATATCTTGACTTCAGCAAAGACTTTGACAAAGTATCCTATGATATTCTGATTAGAAAGCTAACTAGCTGTGGGCTGGATAGAAGAGATACACAGCGGGTTAAAGTACTGTATTCAGGGAATGTTGATTAATGCTTCCTTCTCAATCTGTGAGAAGGTAACAAGTGGAATACCCCATTTGTGGGTCCTAGATTAAAACGTCTCAACTATCCTTGGAGGCAAAAATGTTGAAGCAGGTGCTATCCTACCTTGGGTGCATCATGATAAGGCAAGATTATTTGGAAAGAACAATAATGCTGGGAAAATTTGAAGGTAGCGGGAAAAGATGAAGACCAAATATGAAATGGATTGACTCCCTAAAGGAAGCCACATGCTTGAATTCATAACAGCTGAGCAGGGCTGTTAAAAACAGGACATTTTGGAGACTGCTCATTCATAGAGTTGCCATAAGTGAAATGCAACTCAATGGCACACAAAAAGAGACTTCCTTTCTGAAGCATCTGTTATTCTTTAGACTAGAGAATGGGATAGAGTCAGATCCAGCATTGCATACAGTGAAGAAGCTGCCTCAGTCAGCTAATTTGGAGTGTCATGAAAGAGATCTATTAGTTGTTTTTCATTGTTGTATATCTCGCTGCCAGAAATGGAGGGGAACAATTTTCTGCTTCATGTTGCAACAGGACATGGCTCCCTTTGAGTACTGTTGTGCCATCAAGCTGGAACTGACACATAACAACCGTAACAGGGCTTTCAAGGTAAGTGAGCTATGGTATATACATATACAGTGGATCCTCGTATAACAAGCGGTTTGTTTAACAGAAAATCCGCTTAAAGAAAAAACTTTCCAGAGATAGGGGGAAATTGCTTAACAGAATCACCTATGGGGCAAATCGGTACAAGAGAAAAATGGTCGTGATTAGGGCTTAATCTGTTTTCAATGCATTCCTATGGGGAAATTGTACAAAGAATATTTGCTTAACAGAATTTCATTTGGAATGAATGAATTCCTTTATACAAGGTATCACTGTACATGTTTTCTATAAAAATGGCCAATTATGATCCCCAAACCCTCCAAAGTATGTGATGGGGCCTATGGGCCATTGTCATGATAGTTCAGGCAGGACTGACAACCAATCCTGGCTAGCAACCCAAGATAATGAAAGAAGCAATGTAAGAAATAAGAGAAGGAAGGGGAAGGGACCTTAAATTTATTAAAAAAAAATATTTTCCCCTAGCACCGACCAGCTGGCCTGTGGGCTGGTCAGCACATTTTAAATTTGTTAAATTTTTTATTTTCTCCCTATCACTGACCAGCTGACTCCCCGTTAAATCAGAAATCTGTTGATGAAATTAGAGATCTACTAAAGGATATTAAAGAGCTGATTGTGACTATGCTTGGATGGTTGCTGGAAGCCAAAAAATCACCTGAACTGATGACTCAGAGTACAGGGCAGAGGGAAAGTGATGTTGGCCACCCTCTCCCAATAAATGAAGTGGATTTCTACAATTTATCTCCTAAAACTATCGACAAAATCACAGGGTTAAATATGGAAGAGCTGCTTTTGTGCACTGGTCCATCAACTATTATGCAAACCAAATGACCTCTCCTGAGCTCACCCATTGCTGACACGGAAGGGGATGCTGCCAGTTATATTAGATCCACCCTCAATGAGGCAAAGGATCCCACAAAAAAAAACTGGGGAGATGTATGATGGAGTGCTAAGAACAAAAGTCAAGAAGATCTCTCTCCACAAAAGAAGCTACCCCTGTCA